>CM031241.1:101082459-101436749 GCA_018340775.1 Taxus wallichiana var. yunnanensis
TATAAGAGCCGTGGGTTCAACGCTTGGACCTTGGGCACAATTGGAAACATAAAACATAACAAGAAAAATTAGCACAAATATAAACCTAGATCACACAACTTTTCTTGATATTTTAAAATGTACAACACCTAGAAAACTAAAACAAAACCTAGAATGATAAAATAAATCTCTTATTTTTCTCATAGGCAGAAGCGCGAAATAGATGAGGGGTTCTTACATGTGGAACTAGACTTACCTCCCCCAAATGAGGTGGTAGCATCCATATTTCCTCGAGATACTATAGACACTACATGATGTTAATGTTGCGATACATAGAGGATATTTAGGAGGGAGACATAGTAGGAAGGAAGGGAGCCATCATTAGAGGCTCATGCAACTTCCCAACATAGTGATGAGTATAGGGAAGAGAACTCCCACATGGAGTCAGCTAGACAAGAATCACCATAGAGAGGTTCATGGAGAAAGGGATACATGACACAAAGTGATCTAGGATCCCTGTAGAAAGTATGATGATCATGTTGAGAGACTTGAAGGAAGATAGTCTATAGTGGTAGATCACATCAGAGAGATTTTGAAACTCCATCCATCTCATTTTACTGGGGACACTAGGGGATTTCAGGAAGAGGCATGGTTGGTTAGCTTGAGCGGATGCTTCAAGATATGTCTATGTACTAGAAACATGAAGGCTCGTGTTTCCATCCACCTTCTGAGAGACAGAGTTATGTTTGGTGGAGGACCGAGGAGAAAAAGATGCATGTGGATTCTTGAAGTAATATGGGAGCTCTTTAAGGAGCATTTCAATAGAAAATACTTGTCCAGGAGGTTCATTCAGTAGAGGATAGATGAGTTCCATGACCTACGTCAGGCATCCATGATAGTGGCAAGAGTATGAGAGTCACTTTCTGGACTTTCTTCAGTACGTAGACTACATGCAAGATGAGTAGGTGAGGATCCACAAGTTCATCAGGGGCTTGAACCTAGACTTGAGAGGGGACCTTTGTGCATTCATTATCTACGCAGATGTTAGTAGAGGCTATTGAGAAGGCCTACATTATAGAGGAGACCAGGGGGAAGATGCAACAGGCCAAAGATAGAGTGTGGATCCATATCCAGCAGATGTAGGATAACAAGTCAAGGGGGTTAACTCATCCTCTCATGGAGATATGGTTCGAATAGTCTTCTTCATTCATACCACCTCAACACCCACCTCAAATAAAGCAACAATATACTTTTCCTCCATTTGGGCATAAAAAGGGATCCAATAATCGAGGGGAGATAACATGGGTCATCCTCCTAGGGTACTAGTCAAGTATTAACCACTTCCTATATATTAGCTGTAGGATCTCGTTAGGAGTGACCATAATTGTCATGTAGCAGGATCATCTAGATCCATGACAGAGACCACTAAAGTACTAAGATCCTCTTCTCATTAGAGGTGACCTTATAGTTGCTTCGGGTGTAGTGTACTTGGGAATAATTGGAGAGTGTACCCTCACAACCCTAATAACAATGGTAAGGTAGTGGTTTTAGAGCCTATAGTAGGTGATATGGCTAGGAGCCACAAGATATATGCAAGTGTTCGACAACCAAATTTGCCAAGAAAGGACCAAGGCATGGTGATTGAGACTATAGGTAGCATTGATGGCATTCCTACTTATGTTTTATTTAATTCAGGCTCCTTAGATTCTTTTATTTCTCCATTTATAGTAGAGCAATGCAGGATTGTGGTAGTTAGGTAGAGTCGTAGTTGGGATGTGGAAATGGCTTTTGGATCCAAGCTCAGAGTGGACTCCTTATTCAAGGAGTGAATAGTTTATCTAGGACCTTTTTCAGGATCTTGGATCTTCGTATTCTTCCATTGGGTTCGTATGGGATAATTTTGGGCATGGATTTTTATCTACACACAAGGGAAGAGTTTATTATTACATTAAGATAATATCATGTGTAGATGATTTGGAGTGGAGACAATGATAGTGGGATTTAGGAGACACACCTTAATTTACATCATATCCATAATGTAACTTAAGTAGTGTGTCCGAAAGATTTTTTGCTAGTTGTATGCTATCACGATTAGTGACAGATCATAGGATTAGTCTAGTGTGTTGTAGCTTGATGATCATCATATCTTGAGGTAGTTTTTAGATGTCTTTCAAGGGGAGTTATTAGGGTTACCTCCCCCATGTGAGATATATTTTCACATTGATTTGGTTCTAGGAGTAGATCCTATCTCATGAGCACCTTATAGGATGACTACCCCTGAGCTATTTGAGCTCAATTTATAGCTTGAGGGATTATCGAGAAAAGCCTAATCCATCCTAGTGTATCCCCTTAGGGTGGACCTGTGATTTTTGTAAAGAATAAGGACTGATCTTTACGATTGTGTATCGATTATTGTCAGCTGAACAAAGTAATCATCAATAATCATTACCTCCTTCCACATATTGATGATTTTTTTGATCAGATGAAGGGGGCCATGGTATTTTCCAAGATAGATCATATTTCTAGATATAATCAGTTGAGGAACATGGAAACATTTTTCTATGACTACTTTAGTGGGTATATATTTTTGGAGCAAGATTTTATGACATCTTCCTCATGAAATTTTATACCTTCCAGGCTAGATCATATATTGAGTTTCTCAAAACCCTTGAGGGTAAGTTTGATGGTTTTTCATTAGAGTCAAATGGAATTCTCAAACACATAGGTCAAATCTATGTACCTAGGGATGGAGGTTTGAGACAAGATATCTTGGCAGAGGCTCATCGTGCACCTTATTCATCCCATCAAGGGTGAAGAAGATGCATGCCACCTTGAGAAAACTATACCATTGGAAATGTCTTTGGAGAGATGTAGCTCGGTTGTGTCACATTATTTAGAGTGTTAGATAGTAAAGGTTGATTATTAGCATCCAACTGGCCTTCTTTACCCACATGTTTACTAGAGTAGAGACGCCATTATTTCTATAGATTTCATAGTAGGGCACTCGATGTCGAGATACCACCATGATGGCATCATGGTCACAATGGATAGATTGATGAAATTAAATCATTTTTCTTTGGTGAAGACCACATATAAAGCTAGTGTAATAATGAGAGTGTACTTAGATGATATTGTTAGATTGCATGGGATTCCAGTGGAAGATCGTCTATGACCGTGAATCCCTTATACATGTCACACTTCTAGACTACCATGTAGCGAGTGCCCATTGGGATGAGCATCAAATTCATCACAACCTATCATCTTGAGATAGATGAACAGATGGAGAGGGTGAATCACATTTTAGAGGACATGGTTTGGATGTACGTCATGGATCATTATTCAAAGTGGGAGGAATACTTATATTTGGTTGATTTTGCATACAAAAACAACTTCTAGAGTTCTATTGGGATGACACCATTTCAGCCACTTTATGGTAGGGATTAGGACACCTTTGAGTTGGGATTGACTTGAGGACATAGGATATCTTGGACCAGCTATGTTACAAGACATTGAGCAAGAGGTTATTTTGATCTTACAAACATTGCAGGAGGCACATGATAGAAAGAAGAAGTAGGTAGATCAGAGGAGATTTGACCATAGTTATGAGGTTAGCGCAAGAAGGTGTTTTTTATGTTATAACTCATAAGAGTCCTCTTCATTATGGAAAATGACTTAAGTTGTCTCTATTTTTGGGTCCATTTGAGATCCTAGAGCGGATCGGTGCCTTAGCTTATCATCTTGCCTTGTCACCCAATTTTATATCACATGCATGATGTGATCCATGTATTTGTTCTTAGGAGATATATCCTAGATCTTTTCATGTATTTGATTGGATCACATTTCAAGTGAAAGGAGCAAGCGAAGATGATGATGGAGCCCGTGGTATATTTTAAAACACAAGACCCCACGCCTTGACATCGAGAGATTGATCATTGTGTGTCTAGTGGGATGGGTATGATGATATTACTACTAAATGGGAGGATGGTACATTGTTATGAGTCAAATTTTCAAACATATTTCAATGATTTAAGGAGGAATTTGAGTCTAAGGGGAGGAGGATGTAGTGCCCACTCCTCTTCGATACACTTGTTATATTTTGATTTTTATTATTGTTGACTATAGACATGGGTATTATCATATCATTTTGGTTTAGCATGATGTTATATGATAGAGATATTATTACTAGTGATGGATTATGATTCATAGTATAATTTGTGTGGATTCTTAGAGACATAGAGATACATTTAATATTGATGATGATGATTTGTTGTTAGCATATATATTTTTATTGACATTCAAAATCTTGTCATGTTGACTATGATTTAGCATTTAACTAATCTCGTGATCTTATTGATGTGATGAAATGATAGAATTTAGATGTTGTTGAAATTATAAATGAATGGTAGCATTGTTTAATTTTAATGATAATTTAGTTATATGAGGATGGTTATTGATGGATCTAAATATATTTATCTTTGATGTATTTGATGTGACCACGAGGTGAAGGATGTATCGTGTGTTTTTGTAAGTAATTGTATCAAACAATCAAATGGGGTTAGGAGACCAACCTCGTGAGAATACCTAGATGGATACATTGATGGTCACCATGGTAACTTGTGTAATGTTTGATGTTGTACTACTAGTTTTTGGGGGGTTCCCATGGGGGGATGAACTCCAAATTTTACCATGGGATTTGTGTGTAATTCATTTCCTTTTCTTTTATTTACTTTGAGTATGTGATTTATTTTGTGATGTAATCCATTTAATCATTTTGATTAATGTGCCTTAATTAACTGAATTAATTATTTTTATTAAGTTAACTAGGGATGTGAAAAAAGGGGTCATTTATTAGAGTAGTTGTTCCTTTGGGTCTTGTGTTTTAAGTTGAGTGTAAGTTAATTTGAGTGATGTACACCCTTCCTTACTTGGGAAATTCGGATTTGGGATTAAGGGCCATTTTTAGAGGCTTGTGGGACAAGTTAAGCTTGTCCCACACTTTTAATTTCTTATACCAACCCTTGCTATGGGTTGGAGGGTCAAAAATAGACCCCATTATGTGTTTCTAAGGAAATTGTGACATTTATTGGACTTTTATTAAATGGATTTTAAATTATGTCATTAGGGGGTATGGGTTAGTGTTGAGTGTGTAAGAGGATTTTCATTTCTATAAACCACTAATTTATAGTGCCTTGGGGTTGATGTTTGACTTGTGACGTAGATTTTGAGGATAAGTGATGTGGCATCCTACATGGAGCCACATCACCCTCCTCTCCTCTTTTCTACATATGCAAGTTTATTTTTTTGGGGGTTACTTCATTTTATTTTGCACTTTATTTTGGATTTAGAGATATTTTGGAGTACTTGTTGAATTCTTGCATCTTGTTGGAGTTGGATTGAGCTTGAAATATCTTTGAGTGTTAATATTTTATCAAGTTATTACTATGGAAGGTAGGAGCTACACTCTTTTTACTTGTTTTATTTTATATGTGTATATTGCATGTAAGTGAATTGTTTGTGTTCTTGTTGAGGTTTTGGGTAGAATGCCTAAGTATGGTGTAGGAGAAGGCTATGGGGATTATTTTCTATTTTATGGAGTATAATAGTCTTGTTCATGTTTGGGAGGGAGTTGGGTTGGGTGCCCCACCTTTGATAAGTAAATGCTTGTTTTTATTACTTGGTTGCATTTGAGGGAGACATAAGATATTATAGGGATGCATAAGAGAAGGTAGGAGACATAAGAGGATCTTGGGAGGAATAATAGTTTTGTTTTTTTGGGTTTTAAGGTGGGAACTTAATCCCATTGAGAAGCATAATTTATCTCCCCATGTATCCTCGCTCCATTGGATTGAGTTTCTAAGGCTTGTGTATTTTTAAAGTTGCATTCTTGAGATTGTTATATATTTTTTGAATGTGTGTTAAATGGTTATGAAATTTTGTATTGTGATGTGGAAGCATATTGTTAGTGCCATGATTTGTATCCATTCCTTATTAATTTTTGGTTTGGGCTCGGGGGCCAATGTGGAGGATAGCTTCTTCTCCTCATTGGATTATTGGTTGGGTGGAGAGTGTTGCTTGTTTCCCATTTTTTTTGTTGTGATTGAAGTGAGGAAATGGTGGGGATATTTTTAATATTAAGGACTTGGATCATGTGTTGAAGTCAAAAATAAATCCTTCATTGGAGAAAAAACCTTCATGTACTTCCCACATAATGTGGAAGACTAGTAGTCTTGCATTTAAAAGAAAAGTTGTATTGTATGTTTTATTCATCAAGTTGTAATGTATTGTTGGAAAAAATCTCTTTACATTGTAATAAATGAACTATTCTCAAAGAAAAATAAATTTCATTGTTATTTTTAGGAGTTGCATTATTGTAAGAATGAAGGGAAAACTTGGAAGTTGTAAATCATTGAGAATGTATTCTTAGTAAATCTTAAATGTATAATAGTTGTTTGTGCTTTCCTTGAGTAAATGGTTGTAGTTGAAATGGAAGGATGCACTAAATTATAATGAGTTACTTTGTTGAAAAATTACATTCTTGTTGTGGAAAGGAAAAAAATGATACTTAGAAATAGATTAAGTTTCATTTCTTCATTTGAGTTGAAAACAATTTTGTTGGAAAAAATTCATGTAGTTGTTTTCTTGTTACTATTTGAAATAGAAAATCTATCAATTTAGTTATTTAAGGAATGAAATGAATAAATTGTTTATCCTTTCAACTAGAGAGTTTACGTACATAAATTCAATATAAGGATAAACTATAAATCACTCTAGTAAATTTTGTTTTTGGAAAAATTATGGAATTTATACTTCTTTTTTTGAAGAATGAACCGCCACCTTGTGCAGAGCGGCTGGTCTCTAGACCGCCAACTTGATCAAAGCATCATTCTCTAAACCATCACCCAGGAAGAGTGGAAGTTTATAAATAGTCACCCAATTAGGGGGTGGCGGTCCCAAGACACTGACCTACTCAGTGGTGATGGTTTCATTACTTTTAGTGGAAAAGTAAAATCTATGAGCGTGTAATTTTAAACTTTATTTAACTAAAACCTGATCATATAAAATGCAGAAAAGAAACTACCAGCAAACTATATGGGAACAAACTCATTGTTGAAGTATTTAAATAGTTGAATGAGAATTTAAATGTATTAAATCTCATAGATTAATTAGAAAGATATTTTTTCCCAAATAAATAACTCAAGAATGGAAATAACTAAATAACTACTCTAGATTTAGGGTAGAATATATACAAAAAACAAATGGAAGACATTGATTTGATAAAGATATAAAAAAATATATATATATAGATCCAAATAAATCCCTCCATGGCATTCTTGCTTTCTCCCCTGGCTTCCAGTCCTCCAACCTGTGAATCAAAGAAAAAAAAGAGACCAAATTATGAGGCTAGGAAAAATAAAAAGGCTAATTTTTTTTTCATAAGAGTAGTTAGGGTTAGTATGGAACCCTAGGATCTAGTGTCCACAATTGATTTAATTCAAGTGTTAGGAATCAATCCTACTGATTGTTAGGTGAAAATATATATATCATGGGCCTTTAAATAATTTAGGTGTATGTGAAAATGGATAAATGGGGCTATTTATTGACATAGTATATTAAGTTTAAAATGTAACTCTCCTAGTATGTTTTAGTAAATGATTCAATGAACATTAAGGATAATAATTTAAGGGAAATAATGATAAGGGTTTAATAAATGTGAGTTTTAATGTTATCTTAAGAAGGGAAAAACTATTTAATCAAGTAAAAGAATTAATGGACACTTTTCTAGTGGATTGTAATTAAATGACATTAGAAATGGATTAATAATATTTAATTATTAATCTAGACCTGATCCACCCATTGTAATATAGAAAATTGTTGGTTTTAGAATGTCGAAATTGTGGGCGTTACAAAATGATTTCAATTTCATGTGACTAACAAAACTAATTTCTAATGGAACCTTAATTGTGTTTTTGAGAATATATTAGGTATAGGTATATAAGAAAGATTTAAAAAATCATGAAATAAATATTTATAAAAGAATCACTAAAATTATTTAAAGGAAACCATCATGCATCCGATTATTTATTTTTCTTCTAGTATAAGATACATATTTTAATGACCACTCCTCTTGACACTTATTAAACACTACAAGATAAAGGGTTATTTATCCACAAAGTTTCTACAATTTTATTGTGGATGCTTTCTTTAAAATTGTGAATCCAATTTTGTGGTCTCCACCCACATTATTTTTGTGGAAATATTAAATGTGAAAAAATTGTGAAAAATCTACAATTAAAAATATTGTGAGATAACTACAATTTAATAAATGTGGCAAATTTTGTTAGATATCTACAATTTTGAAAGCTTGTAGTGGATCCACAATTTTAAATTGAGACATGTACCACAATAATTGTACAATTGTAGCTATAAAATTATAAAATATATTATATTTTGTAGTGCCCACAATAAAAATAATACTTAAATATATATGTGATATATATGTGTTTAATATTTTGAGAAGTGTGTGAATGGTGGGTGAGCAGAGTTTGGGTGGCGTGTGGCAGTTTTTGTCATAGGATTTGATTGTAGGTGGTTGGGAGGACCTGTGAGAGTATGGGAAGCCCATAAAATCACATGGGCTTCATAAATGGCCCTCATACCTGTCATTTCCTGGATAATAATGCAAGCGCTTTATTTGAGATTTGGAAGTAGTAACCAAGATGAAAACCCAACCAATGTTGTAAATTTAGTAGGAAATGGATAGTTGCAATGAAGGAAGTGTTGAGGGGACTGTTCTGAAGGGAGATCTCATCCTTATCCGTCCCAAAATCAGTCCAAATATTGGATATAAATCATCTTGCGCATAGATAAATCTACAACTCTAATTTATCCTCATTCTACTATGTACAAATTGATTTATTCGGATCTATATATTTATGGAAGTGGGTTTAGTTGTCTCTATGAGAGGAAACATATGCCTCTCATTTTTTCTTGTTGTATGTAGAAGAATATTTAAGATCAATGAGGCACTTCATGTAGACATGATTCTAGCTATATTGAATTTTCTTCTTCTATTTTCATTGAACTGTGCTTTGTCTACTACTCCTTTTTTCCTACTACATATTTGTTTTTTTGGAGTTATTGATTTTATTGATTAATATAGGGAAGTATATTTTCTTCCATCCCATTTATTCCTTTGCAATAGTTTTCCTTTTCTCTCTGTCTCTCTACATGGAACCGGTTGATCTACGTAATATCAAAGAACTTGATGTGATTTTCAATATAGCTTAGTTGGATCATTCCGAATGTGTTCCTATCTACTTGGAGCTAGACATGAGTCATGCAAAGTAGTAAAATTGGTGGCAAAGAAGTTCTCCACTTTAGTGTTTTTCATATATGAGCAGATTCATCAGAAGCATGAATTTGGACAACAAATGATTAAAAACTTGGATATTCGGGGTTGTCCTCTACTTATTATGCATGATACACCGACTTTGAGGAACCAAACAAGTACTTATCACAGATTTGGGTTGGAAGGTAACCAATAAAATGAAAATAATAATCAATTCTCATGAAGTGTTGAGGGAGATATCTGGGAATTCACCGTGTATTTCAAGAGATAAAAGGGGAAGTGCACAAAGTGATTATTATAAGCTTATGCCATTTGATCTGCAAAATATTATTGACTTGGAATGCCTTTGGTGGTTCTATTTTCTCATGTGGGTTCTCAAACAACCTTGAAAGCTTCCAATGAAAGGTACATATATTTAATCTAAGGATTTTTATTTCCTCATTCATGCCGAGAGGGGGCTTTGAAATGGGTATGTATCGATCAAAACATAATGGAATGTGGGATTATTAGTGTAGTAATGGCCCATACCTTAGAAGAAATGTTTGAAAAGGGGATAAAAATTGATGGGGAGTTTCTAATGCACACAAATCATTTGACGAAATACCTAGAAGAGGGATGAAGCCACATGGAATTCTAGGTGAGTGCACTTTGAAATAATTCTTATTTTACATGTGGAATATTGAATTCTCCATGGAAATTATTCGACAATGTGGCAAGTTTACAATATTGAGACTCACCAATTTTTAAGCTTAATGACTTGAAATTTTGGAATTCATGTTTGAGTGGTAGAGCACCCTATAAATGTGACTTGGAATATGGAAAAGTTTAGGAACATTATGGTTAGAGATTCAAGTTGGCATTTGGGCATGTGTCCTCTTTCTCTTCTTCAATCCATCAACAACTCGTGCTACATTGCATCGTCTCGTTGCTTCTAGGCATGGTCTCTTTACTTGTATCTCTTATAATTTGCATATAAATTGGTTACTCATTTGCAATAAAATAAAAATATTAAACTATTAGTTTTTCAAACAATTGAGTATTTAAACTAGATGACTAGCACAATCAATAAAACAACACCTCATAATTTATGCTACCAACTTAGAATTTGACCATCAACCATGCCACGACCACAACCTAATGAATTGTTAAACCTAGGGTGTCAAAAAGTGGTGCTCATGTCATTTGGTTATTGTAATAGCTATCCGAGTTAATTAAAACAACCATTTTTGTCTAGCTTGCAAAGTTAGGGAAAATAATGCAATTTCAGAGACATGAAAAACAACACTTTGAACCTCATACATGAGATGTCAAGAATTGTATGTGTTCCTTGTTAGGTAGAGAGTTACATCAAGCATTAGCTCAACCTCATTTGAATGTTTTCACTCTCTTAGCTACTTCTCTATGAGCCTTATCACTCCATTTTACACTTTGGAATAGCTTATTAAAACTAAAAAGTTGGCTTTCATCTTAACCCACCGTCTGAACCTTAAGAAAAAAAAATGCCTATAAGCCTTCACAAACCTCTAGCATTTTTACTAGAAAATTTCCTTAAAATTTTGGTTCAAGAAAATAACTTTTTCTAGTTAGTTTGGAAAATACATTTTGTAGGCCTCTAGTCACAGTTTGACTAGATCAAATTAGATCAATTATAACCAGCAGCTCAAGAAAGCTTGTCATCATTTGAGAACCACCTTCTAGTTCTCTTTCCCATCGACTCTGGTGAATTCTCCATATATTAGGGAACTTGTAGGAAGTTTCGCATTGTGTGTTCATCCATCGAATGTTAATTTTACATGTGTTTTTCTTATCCTCACCATAAGTTTTGGTCATTTACAACTAGGCCAATTACGATGATGATGGCCCTAGAAAGCTATCCAGGTAATCATAAACCATTAACTAGTTTTGAATTGTGTATTTTCCTATGAACTCTTGGTATATAAGTGGACATGTAAAATTAATCGTGGTGTGTTTGCTCATCGGAAGACAACATTTGGAAGTGGTTTCTAGCCTCTGAGTCTAGTTTGAATGTTTTTGTAGCTACATGAATATGTAAAAATAAAGTTGTAGGACCCTCGTCGGGTTGTCAAACCATTGTGGAAACTTGTTGACACTTTAAATAACTTCTTGAAAGTCTACGATGTGACTTGTTGTGAGAAATTGATCTTTTGGCGAAATAGTGTTTCTCTCTCTTCCCCTATCTCTTTCTCACTCCTTGGTTATGAAATAAAGAAAAGTGAAATGAAATAAATATGTGTCTCTAACCACATCCTTTCGAATGCATTTTTAATTATTATTTAAATGGAAACTAAATACTTTAATTATGTTAGATCTACGTGGATGCCATGCCGGTGATTTATTTCTATTGTAATTTATCTATTGGGAATATATATATATATATATATATATATATGTTTAATGTAATGCAATGTAACAAAAATGTATATTTGTGTATACATGATATGCTAGTTTTGAATGTGAAATGTGCATTTAACCATAGGTTTCATTTGATTGATTTTGTATGTAAAAAACATAAAGGAAAAGGGGTTGATATGAATGTTAAGTAAAATCAAATATATTATTTTAGTGCATTTCCAATTGAAATTTGCGATTAAATAATGTTATGATACCTTGAAAATGTAATAAAAGAATTAAAAATCAACCCTAGTATAAAATTCATGTATAACTATAGGTTTCTTTGTGATTAACATAGAAAATTTCTGAAACCTTAGGACAAACAAAAATAAAGATAAAAGGTGAAACCTTAGGATATGTATGTTAAGTGAAATCAATTTATTAATTAAATAAATAATATCAAAAGTATGAGTTTTCTAGCTTGTACACTTACCATCATCCTCATGAGCGATGAATAAATAATTGGCCAACCATTCTATAGAGTAGGTGGTTCTTAGGATTGGAAAGCATGTAAGGAGAATGATTATTTCTTAGGGTAACTCTGGGAACCAACATTAAACATAGACCAAAACCCTCTTGGACCAACACAAATGGAGCTAGTGAAATATAACTATCTTACCTATTTTTAATGATCTCTTTATTTAATCACAAATAAATGAGTTAAAGTTCTGAAACATTACACCTTGGTCTTTCATGAAGGTGGTTTAGCATAAATATTTCCTCTCACAATAAACTCATATATAGTTAAGACGTAGATCCTTAGGTGCAATTGGAATTAAACTAAATCTTAGTTGATTAGGAGGTTAACTTATCTAGAAAATGGTAACTAATAAATAATTTGATTCAAAAGTGTTGAATTTAGAGAACCCAAAGCTTGAACCTTTGTCCCATTATTCCATCATTCCCCTCGACATTAATAATAAAATAAAATTTCACATGTAGTATCGTGACATGCATAAACATGGGATATTACCTTGAACACATACCACTTGTGGGTGATTATAATTCTTCATCATGTACTTCTTCATATTAATAGGAAACTACCGTAACTCTTGTGTATAAAACAATGCTAATAATGAGACCATAGAATGATATAAGAGTAAAGAATATAAGAGTAAAAGAGATTTGAGGTTAGGAATAATGCCAACATTAAACATAGTCCAAAAATCTCATGGACCAACACATATGGAAGCTAGTGAAATATATATCCGGATAGATATACACAAAAAGAATATTGAAATCAAAGAACTCTTGACATTTAATCAAAAAGTCAAAGTGTAGGTTTACCTTGGAGGTTTCGACATAGAAAAAAAGTCATAACGGCGTAGAGGTGAAGGTCTTTCGAGAAAGGTGTCAACAAGGTGGTTTAGCATAAATAATTCGAAGGTGTTGACATGGAAAAATTTACATATATAGTTTAAGACGATCGGAAGGATCGACTGGAAAAAGTAGGTGAAGGCACAAATGGAAGGTTAAACTAAATCTTAGTTGAAGGATTAGGAGTGTGACAGAGAAAAATTCATGCCTTATGCAAGTCAGCAAGGCATCAACAAAATGGTGGCACATTTAAAGTATGTTAAAGTGAATATGGATGCACCCGAGGGGCACCTTCGAGAAGTTGACATTTAGAGAACCCCCGACAGAAGCAAACCGACCCAAATATTCAAATGGCCATAACTTTTGCTCGGTTTCATGCAAGGTTGGACTTTTCAAAAATGTAAAATAGTTTTCCATTTTTGGGACAGGGTTCTTACCTAATCATAAAGATGAATTAAATATAATTTGGATGTAGATTTGGAATTCCTCTCTCTTCCCTCTCTCATTCTTCCTATAAATAAACATAAAGGTTGGATCTTTCCCCTCCCTTCTTCACATACCACTTGTGGTTCAAACCTCCCATGTAGATTATAATTCTTCCAATCATGTACTTCTTCAAATCTTTGAGAAAATAATGCATGCGTGGATGATTCTACTCTCTCTATGTTTATTTACATCCTCTAATCTTTTAAAAAAATGATTAGGTAATGAGAAACCCTCTACATTTTTATGTGTGTATCTATAAGAGTAGGAAGACCTTCATACGGAGAGATAAAACGATTTTGAGGTTGGGAAAATGTCACTCTTATGTAATCCTTATAACTCAATTAAAAATTTTCATGTGCGTTACAAAGAATATGATTTTCCTTGGTGAGAAAAACAATATATATATATATATATATATATATATATATATATATATATATATATATATATATATATATATATATAATCTAAATACAATTTCATGTTGTGGGAATGTTGAATCGGGAAATAAATATACCGTGATCGAAGAATGTTTATGGGAAAAAGGTATCTTGATTCTAAACCCCCCCTTAAATCCTAATATTGCTTTCTTGACATCAAGTCAGATTCACTTGAGTTGCAAGGGTAAAATTTAAACATTGAATAAATGTTTGAGAAGCATATTCTTAACATAAGAACAAGATAATTAAGTACTTTGTATGCAATTTGAAATATGCCAAATAATTATGTAAGATACGGGAATTTTTGTAAAGGATAAAGAGCCAACTTGAAATGGTCAAACTATAAATCAAATGTGGAATGAACTTAAGAATGTGTAGGTGGAAAAAGGAAAAAATATCCTTACAAAATAACATTCTAGGAATGATAATCGTAACTAAGATGTAATTAAGGAAATGATGTGTTGTGGGTTTCAATCTTTGAGTCCTTTTCCTACATTTGGGTCATTTGTAGTATTTTATCATTGGGGAAAGTGTGGCATCGACATGTATATGGTGTTTTCATGTGTCTATGTGATTTGATGACTTATGTAAGTGTCGTATGTGTTTTTGAGTTTTCTTTTCTTAGAGCCCTTGTGGCATTGTGTAGTGAGAAATGTAAGTCAAAAAATTTATCCTAGTATTTTTACTATTGTTTTTGTGTGTGTAAAATGTGGGTGTTACATTTGGTATCAGAGAAGAGGTTCATGCTCTCGAACCTCTGGGGCAGATTTGAGTTGTGATGTTGTTACATGATGGTGGTGGATATTGGAAGAGTAATGTGATATAAGCAAGATGATTTGAACTATGTCATAATTGTGGAATTGTGAATGCGCATGTTTTGTATGTCACTTAGTGCATATATTTTTTTATCATGTTAATGTGTTTGTGATGAGATTATTCTCTTTCCTTTTCATGGATTTTATGAAGAGTTCACATGTGATGTACCGCCTTATTGTGTGTGACAAAATAATGTTATTGTGATTGTGAAGTGTTGGAGCATTTTGTCATTATGTAATATGTAGGTGTATTGATGTATTGGATGACAAAATTGGTGTAAAGTGAATTAGATTGTATCATGATGTCATCACTTTGTATTGTGAGGAATCATGTACATCACCATGCTATATATTGAAATTGACTATATATTGTAAAGTTAGAAATTATTTTCCTCATATGTATAATTCATGTAATATGTGATGGTTCATGTTGTGATTTAGGGGCATATAATGAGCATATGATCCTTATTGTACATTGATTTCACTTGGGTGTAGAAGGTAATGTGATGTATCGTAACTTGTGAAAGTAATGATTATGTTTTATTGTGTATATATATCATGCGTAAGATGCTATGGTTAATTCATGTGAATCACCATTGTGTTAGTGATGTAGTTATGTGTTATTTTGTGGAGTCT
The DNA here is from genome assembly GCA_018340775.1 of Taxus wallichiana var. yunnanensis. Lineage (NCBI taxonomy): Eukaryota > Viridiplantae > Streptophyta > Pinopsida > Cupressales > Taxaceae > Taxus > Taxus wallichiana. Next base: position 101,097,894 of record CM031241.1, read on the forward strand.
ACACTAACCAACCCTAAGGGAAATCAATAAAAGATGTATGTTTGGAGTGATGAAATGTATAATTGACTACGGTCACTTGATTCGAGTACGAGATAGGAAGTGGAGCCTTAGATAGGCTGAAAAACCACTTTTGTTTGTTTGGTATGTGTGGCACTTGCTCAACGAGTTTTGTGCATATTGTGTTTCACGAGACACCTTAGGCTTAGTAGACGAGACTTGTACTCCTTTCTCTCTCGATATGGTTATTGTATGGATTCAAGCTATGTGATTTTACTATGTTAAGCCTTCTCAAAGTGGTGGTGGGATGATACAAATAGAGATGATGACAGTTGTATTATTGATATGATATTTTACGAGCTGAGGCTCGATATTTCAAGTAGTGCCAACAACTTGTTGATTACCCCCTTAGTGGTTGTATAAGGCCACATAATTATCATAATGTGTTATTCCCATACATACATTTTATTCATAAATCAAACATTTTCCCTTTTCTTGTTAGAACCAATAGTTTTCTTAACTGATATGTTCTTATATTTTGAGCATTTATTTGGTTTTTTCACTAACATTAAGATTTTGCACTAACCATGGCTAATCAGCCATTTGCTTTTTTCAAAGTTTTAAATTTTGTATCAAGTTTATTTTATATCCTAGCCCAAGGCTTGGGATTGTTATCACATGGCATTTGATATGGATTTTTATGTTGGGTCTAATGTCATAATGTGTGTTTGAATGGAGTGGTGGAACCTATGGACCCGCTTCATTATATGGGGTATGCCCTAAGGAGTTACAAAAACTAGTGGGTTATTGAACCACGAGTTATTATGTCACTTGGGTTAGAGGTATCTAGACTCTATGTGCCTAGGGCCATAGGGTGACTGACCTCTTTTGGGGAGAAAAAAGGAAAATTTATCTTTATTTTATTTCTTAAGGGAGGTATAAGAGACTTGAGGGAGGCATAAGAGATTTGTGTGGGTGTGATTGATGCTTTGGGAAGTATATGGAGTTTCTTTGTGATGCTTTGGGAGGCACATGTAGTTGTTTTGTGATGCTTGGGAGGTATATGTAGTTGTTTTGTGATGCATGGGAGGTATATGTAGTTGTCTTGTTATGCTTTGGGAGGTATATGGAGTTGTTTTGTGATGTTTTGGGAGGTGTATGGTGTTGGTTATTTTATTTATGTGTACTCATGTGAGTCTAGTCATGTTTTGTGATGTTGAGGATTGATGCTCCTCATTAAGGGTATGCTTTGAACCTTTTTTTTTCAACTATGTAACTATAGTTATTGTTCCAAGTTTCATGAAACCACTATATTTTTACCTGTTGGGAATTCCATGTTGTAGTAGACAACATATGTTATGGGTACTATTGTGTCAGGTGCATGTGTGAAAAGTATTGTGTTAGGAAGGATGTGTATGTTCTTTCTATGGTTTAGTTGAGTTCTTGTGTTGTGATACATTCATGGAAGTATGTGAAGTTATGTCTTGAGGACCATTAGTGTTGTGTTTGGCCCTAATGTAGTATTGTGATGTCAGTTCTATTGGGCACCCATGAACATAAGAAAACTAAAATATTAGACAATGAAATACTAAGAGTTGAGATTAATAAATAATTTAAAGGAAAATACTAAGTAATAAAGAAGAATAGAACTACCAATCTTCACAGAACATTAAAATTTAGGATATTTTAAAAATTAGTCTATTTGCTTGTGGTATATTGTACACGAGAATTTGTTTTGTTAAACAACATGTGTCATTATTGAATTTCTTATCTACATATCCCTTAAAGCTTATACATTGTGTGTCACATCGAGGATGATGCTCTTATAAGGGGAGGGAAATGTAGTGCCTACAATAAAATAATAATTAAAAATATATATATTTGTTTAATATTTTGAGAAGTGTGTGAATGGTGGGTGAGAAGAGTTTATGTGGTGTGTGGATGTTTGTGTTAGGGGATTTGATTGCAGGTGGTTGGGAATACATGTGATGGTATGGGCAGCCCATCAAATCACATGGGCTTCATAAATGGCCCTCTAACCTATCATTTCCCGTAGATATTAATGAAAATGATGTATTTGATATTTGGAATTAGTAACCGAGCTGAAAACCAAACCAATGTTGTAATTTAGAAGAAAATGGATAGTTAGAATGAAGGAAGTGTTGAGGGGACTTTTCTAAATGGAGATCTCATCCTTATCCGTCCCAAAATCAGTCCTTGATATTGGATCTAAATCATCCCGTGCGTGCATAGATAAATCTACAACTCTAATTTCTCCTCATTCTACTATGTATAAATTGATTTATCCATATATATATCTTTATGCAAGTGGGTTTAGTTATACGTGAGAGGAAACATATGCCTCTTATTTTTTCTTGTTGTATGTAGAAGAATATTGAAGATCAAGGAAGAAAATCTTGTAGACATGATTCCTAGTTATATTGAATTTTCTTCTTTTATTTTTTTTGCACCTATGATTTGTCTACCACTTTTTTTTCTTGCTACATATCATTTTTGTAGTTATTGATTTTATTGATTAAGATAGGGGAAGTCTCTTTTCTTCCATCCTATTTATTCCTCTACAATAGTTGTCCTATTTCTCTCTGTCTCACTACATGGAACCGGTTGATCTACATAATATCAAAGAACTTGATGTGATTTTCGATCTAGCATAGTTGGATCATTGTAGAGTGTGGTCCTATCTACTTGGAGCCATACGTGGGCCGTGTAGTAGTCAAATGGGTGGAGAGAAGTTCTTTGCTTCATTGTTTTTCATATATGAGAGAATTCATCCGAAGGATGACATTTGACAATAAATTATTAAAAACTTGGAGATTTGGGGCTGTCCTCTACTTATTATTCATGATACACCAACTTTGAAGACCAAACAAATATTTTTCACATATTTGGACTTGAAGGTAATCGATAAAAGTAAACAATAATCAATTCTCATGAAGAGTGAGGAGATATTTTGGAAGTCATAGTGTATTTCACAAGAAAAGGGGAAGTGCAAAATGAGCAAGTATAAGCTTATGTCGGTTGATCTACCAAGTAATTTGATTGGAATTCTTGGTGATTGTATTTTCTCATGTGTGTTCTCAAATATATCCTTGAAAGCTTCAAATCAAAGGTAGAGATCTTTAATCTAGGAATTTTTTGATTTCCTTATTGTTTCGAGAGGAGGGCATTGAAATGGGTATGTATCGATCATAACATAATAAAAGGTTGGACTCTAGTGTAGTAATTGTCCTTACCTTGGTAGAAATGCTTTAAATGGGGATAAAAACTAATGGGGAGTTTTAATGCACATAAATTACTTGAAAAAATACCGGAAATAGGGATGAAGCCACATGGAATTATGGGTGAATTCACTTTGAAATAAATCTTCGGTTTATATGTGGAATATTGAATTCTCCATGGAAATGATTTGACAATGTGGTAAGTTTACAATATTAAGACTCACCAATTTTATGAGTTTAATGACTTGGCATTTTTGAATTCATTTTTTAGTGGTTGAGCACCCCATAAATGTGACTTTGCATACGGAAAAGTGTATGTAACATTATTGTTGGATGATTAGAGTCGAATTTGGGCATGTGTCCTCTTTCTCATCAACCTCAAACAACTTGTGCTACATTACATCGTCTCATTACTTCGGGATGGTCTCCTTATTTGTATCTCTTATAATTTTCATATAAATTGGTACTCATTTGTAATAAAATAAAAATATTAAACTATTATTTTCTCAAATAATTGAGTATTTTAACTAGAAAACTAGTGCAATCAATAAAACAACACCTCGTAATTTATGCTAGAAACTTCTAATTTGATCATCAACTATGTGACGACCATAACCTCATGCATTGTTAAACCCATGGTGTCAAAACTTGGTGCTCAAGTCCTTTGGTTGTTGTGAGAGAAATATGAGTTAATTAAAATAACCATTTATGTCTACCTTGCAAAGTTAGAAAAATACAATTTCCAGAGACTTGAAAAACAACACTCTGAACCTCATACATGAGAGGTCAAGCATCGTATGTGTTCATTGTTAGGTAGAGATTCATGTCAAGGATTATCTCAACCTCATTTGAATGTTTGCGCTCTCTTCGCCACTTCTCTAGGAGTCTTATCACTCCATTTTACAGTTTTGAGGAGTTGTTAAAACTGAAAAGTTGGATTTCATTTTGACCCGTCGTTTGAACCCTGAGCAACAAAATGCCTATCAGCCTTCACAAACCTCTATAATTTTTACTAGACATTTCTGGAACCTTCAGTTCGAGAAAATCACTTTTCTAGTTAGTTTGGCTAATATGTTTTATAGGCCTGGGTAACTAGGTCGTAGTTTAACTAGGTCAAGTTGTTTTCATTTGAGAACCTCCTTCTACTTATCTTTTCCATGACTCGTGAATTCTCCATATGTAGGGTAACTTGTTGGAAGTTTCTTGTTGAGCATTCATCCATCAAACTTCATTTTTACATGTGGTTTTCTTAGCCTGAGATAACTTTTGATTATTTACAACTAGGCCAATTACGAGTGATGGCCCTAGAAAACTAGCCACTAATCGTAAACCATTTGCAGCTTTTGAATTATGTATTTTCCTATGAAATCTTGGTATATAAGTGGACACGTATAAATTTAATCGTGGTTTTTTTCTCATCGGAAGACAACATTTGGAAGTGGTTTCTAGCCTCCGAGCCTGGTTTGAACATTTTGTAGCTATAGGAATATGTAAAAAAAAGTTCTAGGACCCTCGTCAAAGTTGTGAAACCATCATGGAAATTGTTGAAACTTTCAAATAACTACTTGAAATTTACGGCGTGACTTGTTGTGTGAAATTAAACTTTTTGGAAAATAGGTTTCTCTCTCTTCCCTATCTCTTTCTCACTCCTTGGTTATGAAATAAAGAAAAGTGAAATGAAATAAATATGTGTCTCTAACCATCTCCTTTCGAATGCAATTTTTTATTAGTATGTAAATGGAAACTAAATACTTTAATTATGCTAGATCTAGGTGGATGCCATGCCAGCGATTTATCGCTGATTTCATGCTCACATGGTTTTGCAGGATGCATGAAAGATGGTGAAAAGGCGTGGTGTAATTCATTATTTATTATTGTAATTTATATATTTTATTGGAAAATGTATATATGTTTAATGTAATTGCAATGTAATAGAAAATTTTATATTTGAAATTTGGTAATATGCATGAGATGCTAGTTTTAGGAATGCCTTGGGAAATGTGCATTTAATCATAGGTGTCATTTGATTCAGATTTCCATATGTAAAAACATAAAGGAAAAGGGGTTGGATATGTATGTTAAATGAAATCGAATTTATTATTTTATAGTGCATTTCTAGTGTGTAATAGACGATTAAATAATTAGTGTTGTGTCTCTTACCTTGAAAATGTAATAAAGGAATCTAACCACAACAATCAACCCTAGTATAAAATTCGTGTATAACTACTCTTCCTGTGTGATTTCTCTTAGCATAGAAAACTGAAACCTTAGGAAAAACTAAAATCCTTACACTTTGTAACACCTTCTAGATTAAATAAATAAGATCACAAGTATGAGTTTATCGTCATAGCTTGTATGCTTAGCGTCATCCTCATGAACCCGATGAATAGGCACGACACGGTCCAACATTCTCTAGAGTAGGTGGTTCCCTTCCAGGATTGGAAACCATGTGTGTAGTAAGGAGAATGATATTTTCTTAAGGTAGCACTCATGGGAACCAACATTAAACATAGACCAAAACCCTCTTGGACCAACACAAATGGAGCTAGTGAAATAGATATCCTATGACTTACACTCTTGTTAATGATCTCTTTAGTTCCTCATAGATAAATGGGTTACCTTGGTTACTAGCAACATAACACCTTGGTCTTTCATGAATATTTTTAGCATAAATATTTCCTCTCACCTTAAACTCATATATAGTTAAGACGTAGATCCTTAAAGGATGAATTGGAATTAAAAAAATCTTAGTTGATTAGGAGGTTAACTTATGGGTAGAAAATGGTAAGTAACAAATCGAAAGTTGTTTAATTTAGAGAACCTATGAAACTATAAGTGTGTCCCGTAATTCCTTGTTATGCCCCTTTTGACATTAAGAATAAAATAAAAGCTCACATGAAAAATCTTAAAGTGCATAAACATGGGATCTTACCTTGACAACATACCACTTGTGGTTCCTTGTGTAGATTATAATTCTTCCAATCATGTACTTCTTCATATTGTTAGGCAAGTACTTTTGTAATTCTTTTGTTAAAAACAATGCTAATAATGACACCTAGTACGATATAATAGTAAACGTTTAAGATTAAAATGAGATTTGAGGTTAGGAATAATGTCAAATTAAAAAAATGCAAATAAATGAAATGAGACCAAATAGTGTGATATAATACAAGTAAAAATAAATATAATCAAAGTAAAATGAGATTTGAGGTTAGAAATAATGTAAAAATTTAAACATTAAATAAACGTTTGAGAAGCATATTCTTACCATAAGAACATGAGATTTAAGTACTTTATACGCAATTTGAAATATTCCAAATAATTATGTAAGTTATGGGAATTTTCATAAAGGATAAAGAGCCAACTTGAAATGGTCAAACTATAAATTAAATGTGGAATGAACTTAAGAATATGTAGGTGGAAAGAGGGAGAAAATTAACCTTACACAATAACATTCTAGGAATGATAATCGTAACTAAGATGAAATTAAGGAAATGATGTGTTGTGGGTTTGCCAATCTTTGAGTCCTTTTCTTGTGGTTGGGTCATTGCTAGTATTCATTCATTGGGGAAAGTGTGGCATCGACATGTACATGTGGTGTTGTCATCGTGTGTCTATGTGAGTCGATGACTTATGTAAGTGTCATATGTGTTTTTGAGTTTTCTTTTCTTAGAGCCCTTATGGCGTTGTGTAGTGAGAAATGTAAGTCAAATAAAATTATCTTGGTATTTTTACTATTTTTTTGTGTGTAAAATGTGGGTGTTACATTTTTCATATGTTTAAAAAAATTGTATCATATACAATTAAATTAAGTTTTGAAACATTAAATCTTTATATCATGTAACACCCACATTTTACACACACAAATATAATAGTAAAATTAGGAGGATAATTTTTTTAACTTACATTTCTCACTACACAACACCATAAGGTTCCAAATAGAGAAAATCAACAATGCATAAGACACTTACACTTACATAAGATATCAATCATATGACACATGACAACACCATGTACATGTCTATGCCACACTTTCCCCAATGAATGAATGCTAGCATTGACCAAACCACAAGAAAAGGGACTCAAGGATTGACAAACCCACAACACATCATTATCATGATTTCATCTTAGTTACGATTAACTTTCCAAGAACATTATTGTGTAAGGATAATTTTATCCTTTTTCCACCTATAGATTCTTAAATTCATTTCACATTCAACTTATAGTTCAACCATTTAAGTTGGCTCTTTATCTCTTACGAAAATCTCCATAACTTACATAATTAATTGGCATATTTCAAATTTCATACAAAGTTCTTAATTATCTCATTCTTATGTTAATAATATTCTTCTCAAACGTTTATTCAATGCTTAAATTTTACCCTTGCTACACAAGTGAATCTGACATGATGACAAGAAAGAAATCTTAGGATTTAAGGGAGGGTTTAGATTCAAGATACCTTTTTCCCATAAACATGCTTCGATCAAGATACCTTTATTTACTACCATAGTTAATATAGTTCAATAACTTGTTGAATCCATTCAAAATTTCCACATCAAGAAGTTGTATTTATATTTATATATGTCTTTCATTTTATCAAAGTTTGATCTCACCAAGGGTAATTCATATTCTTTGTAACACATGAAAATGTTTAATTGAGTTATAATAACTCCAAGAGTGACATTATTCCTAACCTCGAATCTCAATTTACTCTTATTTGCTTTACTTTAACATTGCACTATGGTCTCATTATTGACATCACTTTATAACAAAGGAGTTATGAAATTACTTGTCTAATATATTAAATAAGTACATGATTGGAAGCATTAGAACCATACATGAATCACAAGTGATTTGTTTTCAAAGTGAGATTCCATGTTTCCACATTTCACAATTCCATAGGAGAAATTCCTTTTATTCTTAATGTCATAAATGACATAACAAGAAATTACGGAACCAAGTTTTTAGTTTCCTAGTTTCTCTTAAGTCAACATCTTTCAAATCAATCTCATTTGCAAAGAGTTACTTACAATTTCCTACCCACAAATTAACCTCCTAATCAACTATGGTTTAGTTTAATTTCAATTGCACCTAAGGATCTACGCCTCAACTATATATTAGTTTAAGGTAAGAGGACATTTATGTTATACAACCTTCATGAAAGACTAAGGTGTTATGTTGTTAGTAACCAAGAGTAACACATTTAGTTGAGAGGAACTAAAGAGATCATTAACAAGAGTTTAAGTCATAGTACAACTATTGCACTAGGTCCATTTGTGTCGTCTAGATCCCACAAGAATTCATTTGATGATGGAGAAAATTCCTAGATCTAACTTCGGAAGACTTGGTAGATGAAAAGGATACTAAGGAGGGGTTAGATCTACTTACTCCTAGATAAATTTTTTCCAGGTCACTCCTAACCATTAGGTTCACGATGGTAATGCTAAACATACCAACCATAACGATAACACAAAACTAGGGGTTTTATTTACCTAAAATATGAGGTTCCATCGAGTACAAGGTTTAATATCATTATATAATTTCAATTTGTTCAACTAAGAAGTATCCCCACATGAAGAAAATCTATCGATGAATCTTATGTTATGTGTTTGCCTAACGTGGTTAGATTTCTTTATTACATTTTCAAGGTAAGAAACACAACACCAATTATTTGATCATCTATGCACACTAGAAAAACATTAAAAGATATCAAACATTTAAAAGATATTAAATTATAATTCATTTAATATATATATATATATAATTTATACCACAAGTAATTAGAATCAAAATTGCACCTATGATTAAATGTGTATTTCCCAAGGTATCCCTAAAATTAACATCTCATACATATTAGTAGATTTCAAATACAACATTTTTGTAACATGGGACTACATTATACATATATAAATTTTACAATGACCTATATAAATTACAATAATAAACCATGAAATTCACAACGCCTTTTCGCCATCTTTCTTGCATCCTACAAAACCATGTGAGCATGAAATCAGTGATAAATCGCTGACATGGCATCCACCTAAATCTAGCATAATTAACATTCTTAGTTTCCCATTTAAATAATAACATTAATAATTTGCATTCAAAGGGAGAAGGTTAGAGACACATTTATTTCATTTCAGTTCACTTCAATTCTTAACCAAGGAGAGAGAAATAAATAGAAAAGAGAGAGAGACGCCATTTTCCAAAAGTCAAATTTTACCAAAATCCAAAAGATAGAGTTCCAAATAGTTATTTATATGTATCAACAAGTTTCACGGTGGTTTGGTAACACGACGTGAGTCCTACAACTTTCTTTCTACATTTTTTCTGCTAGCTACAAAACATGCAAAAAAGCTCGAGGCTAAGAAACCAAATTCAAACATTTTGTTTTGATAAGCAAACACACCACTGCTAACTTTCTACGCATCCATTTATATACCAAGAGTTCTTAAGAACTCGACATAATTTAGAACTAGAGACATTTTGCGATTGAAGGTTATTTTCCGGGGCCATCGATCGTAAATGACTTACTTGGAAAAGATCGAAAAAGTTAGATTGAGGGCTCATAAAACCATTTCCAAAAATGGCATTCGATGGAAGAACACACAATGAGAAATTTCCTATGATTTCCCCTATATATGGATAATTCACCAGAGTTAACGGACTGAAAACTAGAAAGCAATTTTAAAATGGAAATAGGTATTCTGGAGCCACCGGTCGTAATCGATCTAGTTTTGACCTAGTCAAATTGTGACCATAGGCCTACAAAATGGCTTTTCCAAACTATCAAGAAAAGTGTTTTTACTCAAACTAAAGGTTCTAGGAAATTTTCTATTAAAATACTAGAGGTTTGTGAAGGTAGATAAGCATTTCATTGTCTCAGGATTAAAAAACGTCTAGCTGATACAAAACCCAACTTTTCAAATTTAGCAACTTCCTACAACTACAAAGCAAAGGTAACAGGTCTCTAAAAGGTTGTCAAAATATATCATAGAAGATAATTCATGTTCTATTCAAGGATTTAAGTGACTACTCCCATAACAAAGGTACACGTAAGAAACTTAACATCATCTTTCTAAAGTGACATGGGTTATTTTACACTTCTATGAAAATCATAATTTATCTATTTTAACAAGGAAGTGATCAAAATTTATAGGAGCTCAATTTAAAATCGTGAATAAAACAATACAATATGATCTAGTTTGGTCTAGAAGTTTTCTAAATCACCTCAAAATGAGGGTTGAAGTTCATGGTTGACTACAAAATGGTTATTTTGATTGTGTGAGTTATGATATGACATTTTATTATTTTGTAACAAGTTAATATAAAACAATTAAATCTATGATAATCCTAGCTTTTAAAATTATATTTCATTGCAAAAGAAAAACTAAAGTATGAGAATTATGAAAGATAAGAAGAGATGAACCATGCTTGGAAAAAAAAAAAATTATTAGCGTTCATCGCTTCAGAGTTTGGTGAAACACTTGCTAGATGCACTTTGACTCCGGATTCCCATTTCTTTTCAAAACTCCACTTTGGGCACGTCTTTCCACCAACACAAACCATGAGATCACATCTCTTCGAGGCATCTAGTTGAATGGTAGTGAAGTGCCTTACTAAACACCCTTTCCTTGAAGCTCTCATTTTCAGACAAGAAGAGAGTGTGCTGGCCAAGCATGTTGAGTCTCGCTTTACACCTTCTAATGGCATTTGATTCAAAGTTTTGAAGACCTTTTGAACAGACCCATCTTGCACACCATGACCCATATTAAGATATCTTAATAAGATGGGACTAAAAGGAGTGGGAAGAGTCAATTTCTAGTCTTAAAGGTGATCTTGGAGATAAATTTGGTTGAAGTATGGCAGTCAACACATACACAAAGGTTATTGACAACTCCATTGGTTGTCCCAGGGCATGACTTAACAATCCAAATGCAATTTCCAACTTCTCACTATGGTGGCAGAGGATTAATTCCTTCTATCCCTCATTGATTTCCTTACCATTCAAACCTCACCTGACCTATGCACTTATGCATAGATGTTTGACGAAGAATATAAGTTGCAGCATTATGACAATCCAACTCAAAGGAAGAGTTGTTGTAAATTATTGTAACTTTGTATTCTTATGTGCTATTCAAGGGTACCAAAAAAACACAACCACAAAACCACCACAAGTTTGATTGGTGTTTTGATGATAAGTTAAAGTTCCTCAAGATAGCCAACACCGCAAGGAATGTCAACCAAGCAGACATAATATTCAGTTCTAGGTGGAATGTTATAAACAACACATTGCCATCAAAGTATTTACATCCCTTTTCCAGTAAGCTTTCCCACTTGCATTTTAAATAAAACAAAAATGAAGCTTACATGGTCATGGTGTGTTCCATTAGACCACATCTCCTTGATAATAGCTTTTCCATAAATTGACTTTCCTTGAGAAAGTTTCCCCATTTTACGTACTAGTTATCCATAGCATTAACAACTACAACATCTGACACTACTCCTCTACTCTTTAATTTTTTGAAATGATCATAACTTTTCTAGAGGTCTCCTTTCGACGTAGGATGGGAGTATGTGAAAAAGGGTAGGAGGCTCAACACCTGCGAATGCATTTTCTTTAAAGTTTCTTAGCTTTTTTAACAAACCCATTTCATGTATATCCTGTAGTCTATGTTATCTAGTAAACACTTTTTTTTTCATCCATATGTACCAAAGAACCTGCAACTATTAAATATGGCAAAACTCCCATTTTGCAGAAAATAGGAGTGTAATGCCCGCAAAACATGACATTCTAAAAACACGCTTTAACCAAAAATTAACCTGAAAATGTGACTAATTTTTTTTTTAGGTGATGGAGAAGTTTAAGGTACAAGGATATTACAAGGATACTTAACCTTTAGGGTTCATTAACTGACTTACACTACTTAACTCAATTTTACAATCAAGAACCAGTGTCTAGTAGAAGTTATATGTTTTCAAAATTATCTCTAGGGTCCATTAACCAATCATACAAAAGGAATGTAACAAGGTTTAATTCACTTAATTAGATATTCTCTTCTCTTCAATTAATGTTCAATCCCAACAAGGTTAACCTTATGTTAGTTTATTAAATTCATTATCTTAATAGTTTTAAAGTCCTTTTATTCAATTCCTACACACACTAAGGGTTCTAAAGGGACATTACACCCCTAGGAAATTAAATGGCCCCACTCACCCATCTACACATACCCTAAGGATTTAAATTAAAACATTTAAAATATATTTCTTCTTAATAAAGGTAGGGTCAATCCTCCACCCTTGGATCAAATCCATCTTGGGCACTAGATCCTAGGGTTCCAAACTTAGCCCTAAAATCCTTATGAAAGTCTATTAAAACCTTTTCTCATTCTATTCTTCTCATTTGGTCTATTTCCTTTTGTTAAATTTGCAGGTTGGAGAGGAGGAAGCCATGGGAGAAAAAGAGGAAGAGCCATGGAGGATTCTAAATGAAGATTTAGTCTAGGCTTAGTTAAGATTTTTAGGGCTTATTTATGTAATCTATTTCATTCAAGGATTGGGAGGATTTCCTCCTCCAATCTAGTTTTTTTTATTTCAAGATTATTGTATTTGGGTTTTAAATTTGGGGAAAACCCTACCCCCATTGTTATAAATGAAAGAATGCTTTTAGATTCACCATTTGTGTGTTTTATTGTTCAATCCATAGTATTTCTCATCGTTTTACTTGCTTGTTGGTAATTATATGTTAAATTTTATTATTTAGAAATTAGTGCAAATCAAGTTTAAATTTCACGTAAAGGTGCATGGATCTATGGAGTTCTGTCATAAGTGATAGGACCACCACCAGAGCAGATAGGTAGTCCTAGAACCACCTTCTTTCCTAGGTGACAAATCATGGACCACCATATGGAGCATCGGTTGTGAAACCGCCACCTTACCTACGTGTAAAACATAGGAACCGCCACCCTACTGAGTGGTAGTTTTAAGACCACCGCCTTAGCCTAAGCGGTGGTTATGGGACCATCGCTTCCGCATAGGCGACATCATGTATATGAGAAACAGAACCTTAAAGCTGAGATTTTCACAAAAACTTAAAGTTACAAAAAGGTTTATAAATGCATTCTAAGTTTGTTTTTGTTCATTTAAAGTTCCAGATTTGAGATTTATTACTCTTTTATTCATTTCTTAGTTAAATCTACTCATTTTAAAGTGTTTTCATCTCTAATAAAATTCATCTACTTACAAGAATAATTTCCATTTGTTTAACTAGATTCTTCTTTCCATTACAAGAGTAAAAATAAATGTAAATCTATTTCATTAATTTTTCATCTCCTTACTATAAAACCAACATTTCTAAATACAATATAATATAATTTTTCTCTCTTTCATTTCAATACAATGTACATACATTAAAAATAGCTAAAATTAACTTATTTTCCATACAATGATGTTTGGTATAAAGTTCAATCTTCTTACTATTTATATTTTTCCTTCTTTCCTATTACGACAACCCAACTATTTGAATGCAACTTTCATTTTCACATTGATAAATTCCACTTAATTTTTGCACTATATATATCCATTTTGGTCATTTTTTTTCCTTATTACATGCTAACAATAAAACAACTCTACAATGAAAGAAATATTTCTTTTCCATTTCAAAACTAATTACAAAAATCTTTATTCTTTCTTTTCAATCCATAATAAACTTCCATAGCCAAAATGAAATACAATATGTTTCTTCACAAGATCATTACAATGTTCTCCACTTGATGTGGGAAGTCATACAAAATGTAAATACAAGAATGAAATACATTATTACAATTTCTTCCACTCTAAGTGGGTAAAAATACTAAGGAAGTTTCACATGGTCACCAACAAGACTCCAAGCTCCAAACACCAACAAGATAGCTCCTCCAAGAATTTTTTTGATTCACAACAAAATAGGGGGAGAGTAACATCTCCACCCAACCAAGATATCCAATGGAGAGGAGAAGCCATCCTCTCCATTGGCCCCTGAGCCCCAACCACATTACAATGGGAGAAGATTTCAACTCATGGCAACTACAAGCTTCCATAAAACTTAACATATGGTTTCACATTATTCCATTTACATACAAACACAACAACAACTCAACAAGAAGAAAACAACAAAGCAACAAAATCACAAGGCTTATCAAGAAAAACAAAAGAGCAAGACCTATGGGGAGGCCACTTATGCCTCCCAATGGGAATTGGTGCCCACCTAAAAGCCTCCAATGCAAATCATAATTCCCCTACAAACTCTTATGCCTCCCTCAATTACCCCTTATACCTCCATATACTTTTATGCCTCCCTCAATCTCTTATGTCTCCTTCATAAAAAAACAAGATGAAATACAAGCATTCCTCATAATAGATGGGGCACCCAACCCAAACTCCCTCCACAAGAAAGTAAACTCTTATGCCTCCCTACAAGAAAACTCCCCATAGTCTCCTCCCACTCCAAACTTAGGAAATCTACCCATACCCAACAACATTCCAAAGGAAAAACAACACACAACACAAACATATGAACACAAAAATAAAAAAGAACATAATTTAAACTAAGGTGAAGCTCCTACCTCTCCATGGTAGAGATTGTTCCAAGTATGAAGTTCCAAGCTTCTCCAAAGACCAAGCAAGCATCCACAAAGCTCCAAAAATCCACAAACTCTCAAAATCCTCTCACTCTCCAAAAATTCAAGAGACTAAAATGATCAAGTAACCCCAAACAAGAAAAATGATTTCAATAAATAGAGAAAGGAGAGAGGGGGATGATGTGGCTCTAAGTAGGATGCCACCTCATTTCCTCTCCACTCCACATCACTTGGTCAACCTCATATTCCAATGCTCGATTAATAAGTGGTAGGTGGAATGACGAGAAACTTACACACTCCATCTAAGCCCATACCCCAAAGGATAAAATTAAATATTTGAAAGAAAGTGCAATTAACATTTCACCTTTTTATCTTCCCAAAACACCTAATAGGGCATAAATTTGACCCCCCAACCCATAGGTAGGGTTGGCATAGGAATTTAAGAGGTGTGGGACAAGTTTGACTTGTCCCACAAGCTTCCAAATTTGGCCTCTAAGGCCAAATTCAAGTTTCCAATGAAGGGTAGATGCTCTCAAGACTCAAATGCACAACACTCAACACAAAATCCAAGAGTAAATCAAGTCTAATAAATGAACTCCTTTTCGTCACATATTTAATTAGTTTAGGACAAATTTAAATTAGCTTAATTAAGACACTACAACCCATGAATAATAAAGGGGTAACATATATGCAAAAATCTAAATAATAAAACAAGTAAAATTTCATTACTAAAAGAAAAAACATACTAACATTATTAAAAGGGAAATTAAAACAAAACAACACATGACCCCTAGGTCACAATTTTCCTCTAACCAAATAATTCTAACACACAAAATTACATGTTTCCATGGTGAACCTAGTTGAATTATTCTCAAATTTTGATGTGGTTGGTCTCCCAATCCCCGATGTTGTTATGAATATAATATACCTTCAAAATAGAGAATACCTCATTCGGTCTCACAACCACATTAAGACATCCATGCAAAAATATATGATATAACTCTAAAATCAACTATGTACGAATTAGTATCATCTATATAAATTCAAATTCTACATTTCTATTCCACATTTAATCCATGTCAAAATGATCAAAACATTAATCCAATTATCAAAGTTCTACTCAATATTACATATATCACATGTTAGAAATATAGTATCAAAAGTATTAATATCAACATCACATGTCTCTAATAGTCCATATGCATGATATATGAACCAAATTAACAATAGTTTAAGTATCTTTGATATCTACTAACATGTTAAATCACAAATCTATAATATATCCATAAGTGAATTCGACAATATTGAAAAACAATAATAAAAAAGGTGTCAAAGGGAAGTGGGCACTACATCCCCTCCCGTTAAACTTGAATTCCTCCTGGAAGTGACTAGTAATGTGTGGAATCTATAGTCATAACAAAGTAGCATCTTCCCAAGTAGTTATAGTCACATCATATCTATCCCACTGGACCCAAACCTAGTCAATCTCTTTCTAGCACAAAGGCCCTGTGGTCCGTGGTCTATAATGCATATAAGCTCCACCACGACTGTCCCCTGATCTTGCACCTATAATGCGGTCCAATATAGCACATGAGAAGGATCAAAAATATATCTCCTAAGCATAGAAATGTGAAACACATCATGGACGTGAGACAAGCTAGGTGGCAATGCTAGATGATAGGCTAAGGGACCGAGGCACTCCAAGATCTCAAAGGGACCCAAAACCTAGGATAAAGCTTAGAACCTTTTTCCATAATCGATAAGGATCTTATGTGGTATGACATAAAGAAACACCTTTGTACCAACCTCAAAACTATGACTTGTCCTATGTTGGTCCATGTAATTCTTCCTGCTTGTCCTTCACCTCCTACAATCTTTGTCGATCAAAGTAACATGTTGTTCCATATCATATGATAATTTTGGCCAAAGAGAAACCCTATCCTCTAACCTGTCCCAACTAAGAGGTGTCTCAACTCTTTTCATATAATGCTTGAAAAGGATCCTTACCTATCAAACTATGAAAACTATTATTGTCAGGAAAACTCCACCAAATACGAGATACTCCTCCCATCTCGACTAGTGATCCATAACATACATTCTAAGCATGTCCTCTAAGATCCGATTCACCCACTTAGTCCTCCATCCATCTGCTCTCAAGGTGATATGCTTTTCTGAAATGGATCCTCGTGCAGAGAGGATGTTGCATCGTGGTCCATAAATGAAAGTGTATAAAGGATCATAGTCGCAAATGATCTTCCACAAAATCCCATGTAATCTTACAATATCATCAACATATACCCATGCCATAAGCACTAGCATTTGTATAGGTGGTCTTCACTAGAGAAAAATGAGATACTTTTGTCAATTTATCCACCATGACCATGATGGCATCGTGGTGGTATCTTGACATCGGTAACCCAATGATGAAGTCTAGGGAATCGTGTCTCACTTCCACTCTAGTATGTGTGAGGAAAGAGAAGGCCAGCTGGATACCGATGTTCAATCTTCACCCTCTAGCACTCTAAGCAACGTGACTCAAATATGGCCACATCTATCCAAAGTCCTCTCAAATGGTATAATTGTCTTAACGTGGCATGCATCTTCTTCACCCGGGATGGGTGAATAAGGTGCATGATGAGCCTATGTCAAATGTTTTCATATAAAGCCTTCATCTCTAGGAACATTTATCCGACCTATATGTCCGAGAAGGCCATCTACCCTAATTAAAAACCATCAAATTTCCCTCAAGGGGTCTCGTGACTCAATCTCTACTTTGGCGCAAGTTAGAAATTGTCCTAAGGAAGCTGATGTAAAATATTGCTCCACATATATGTGCCTGTGGAAGTGGCCATAACCACATGTCTCTTTCTAATCAAGGAATCTGAAACCACATTCTCTATATCCATATCATACTCACAAAGCAAATCCATCCAACGAACTAAAAGCATTGAGATTGGGCTACGTGAAGAGGTGGCGAAGACTCAAGTGATTAGTCCTGAGTGTAAATCTTGGCAAAGAATAAAATTCTCCACCGTACTAAGGTGTGCACAACTTCGTAAGGTCAAGATCATGACTTGGGTAATTGAGCTCATAATCCTTGACTTTTTGAGACTCAAACACAACTACTCTACCCTCCGCATCAACACACCACCAAGTCCCGCCAAAGAAGTATCCATGCAAATGAAGAACTCTCCCCGAGGATCTAACACTCGTAAGAATAGGTGTTTTCATGAAGCATTCCTTCAGTGTACTAAAGGCCTTCTCACATCTATCTGACCATAAAAACTTCTTCCCTTTTGGTGAAGGGAAATGATCGGGTGCGTAATCCAAGAAAATTCCTAAATAAATCTCCTATAATATCCTCGCTAAACCCATGAAGCTACGCACTTGGTCACATTAGTGGGTGCTACCCAATCCATGATGGCTCGAATCTTAGAATTATTGACTACAATGCATTTCCCAAAAATATGTGGCCCAAATACTGCACCTTTGTCTTAAAGAATGCACACTTATCCAAGTTCCCATAAAGATACTACTCACGAAGACATTGAAGAACCTAAAAAGGTTCTCCTCATGCTCCTCGTGCTCCTCATTCATACGTGAGTAAATTAGAATACATCAGGAAGATGAGCATGAAGTGATCTAGAAAGGTCCTAAACACCCCATTCATCAAGCTCATAAACATTGTGGGGGCATTCGTCAAACCAAAAGGTACCACTGTGAACTCGTAGTGGCCATATCTTATATGGAATGTAGTCTTATGGATATCCACCTCCGTAATCCTAAGCTAATGGTACCTTGACTTAAGATCTATCTTGGAGAAAACTGTATCCCCCTTCATCTAATCAAATAAATCATCAATGCATGGAAGGGGGTAACGATTCTTGATCATTACTTTGTTTAGCTAATGGTAATCAATACACAACCATAGAGATCCATCCTTCTTCTTCACAAAGATCACCGGTGCACCCCAAGGGGATACACTAGGATAGATTAGGCCCTTCTCTAGAAGGCCCTCAAGCTACAACTTGAGCTCACATAGCTCAAGAGTAGTCATCTCGATAAGGTGCTCATGAGATAGGCTCTACACCTGAAACAGTTCTATGTGGAAATCTATCTCACGTGGGGGAGGTAACCTTGGTAGCTCCCTAGAAACACATAAGAAAAATCTCTCAATATGGATGGCCATCAAGGATGGTCCACTAGACTCATCCTCAAATCTGTCACTAATCGTAACAGCATACATTTGAAAACCCCATAGCACACACCGCTTAAGCTACATAACAGAGATGGTGCAAATGGAAATGGGCCTCCTAACCCTTATTATGACTAACCCCACTCCAAGATAATCTATGCAAGTAATAGTATTATGGTAACAGTCCACTCTAGCTCTTTGTGTGGACAAATAGTCCATGCCCAAGATGACACCACAAGATGCTAATGGAAGGATTCGAAGATTTGAGGTAGTGGTGAAGGGTCCCAAATCCACTACAAACTACTTAACTAAGGACTCTAGATAGAAATCTTGGCTCTAGAAGCCATCTCAATGTCCCAACTAGGACCCCTATTTAACGCCACCAACCCGTAATGCTCTACTCGAGGATGGTGTAATAAAATAATCATAAGAACAAGAATCAAATAATACAGAGGCGGAGATACCATCAATACTACCCGACGTCTCAATCATGGTACTCTAGTGCTCATCCCGGTGTTTTGACCACCGCTTAGATCCAATGACTCCATGCCATATCTCTAATAGTAGGCTCTGAGATTTATGTCTTACCCTTGTTGTTAGGGTTATGTGGGAAATCTCTCCAATGATGTCCAACAACACCACAACCATAACAACTTCCTAGTCCTCTCCAGTGGGATGCAGCTCCAACCGGTACTCTAGAGGTTTGAGCTATGGATCCTAACAATCTAGTTATGGACTGCTAAAGTCTCTCTTGACGAGCTCCTACTTTCGAATAAGCTCTAGGCACATCCTATGTCCTGATGGGACCCCAGGAGGAGGCCCCATACTCCATCCTCTTTATGCATCAAATATTTGAGGAGGTCTATAAGGTGGGTGAGTTTGTTGTTGTTGTTGAGATGAGGTGGCTGTTATGGTGGCCTCGAATGAAGCTGCCTCGCGTTAACTCTATCCACCACGTGGAGGAGGAATTGATCCCCTCATATACCATCCTACATCTGTTTAATATGGCTCTAAACTTTTCTCTCTAGCCTATTGTGTCTTCCCCGTGTCTCTCTGTAATATAGGTCTTCTTCACGGCCATTTCTAATGTCTCATGGGTAGTGAATATGCACCACGCCACCCAAATCCAATTTATGCCCCATGGACGAACCTCGTGAATCCATACCTTCTCATCTTGCGCATATAGTCGACGTAATGGAGTAGATCAAGAGATCAATTCTCATACTCGGCTATAGTCATCGATGTCCTAACGGAGGTCATGAAACTGTCTAAACTAATATAAAACCTCCAGAAAATACCTACTCCTGAAATGCTCCTCAAATAGCTCCTAGGTAACTGTCTCCGAGTCAACATGGAGCTTCTACTCCTCGGTCCTCCACAAAACTCCTGCACCATCCCTCAAAAGATGGATTGCAACATGAGATTTTGTGTTGCTAGTACAAGGACATAGCTTGAAGCATCTATTCAAGCTCACCATCAAGCCTCTTCCTGAAAATTTCTGTATCACCCGAATAATGAGATGGTCATAGCTTTGGGATCTCATTTATATGGTATCTTTGCTGATGTCTCGACAACCCATAGGTCTCTCTCGCATGCTCCTTCCTTTGTCTAGGCTCCGAGACCTCTCTATGACTCGAGATTCTATCCCCATGTACTCTCTACGGTGACTCTACCCTAGGCGACTCTCGTGCATGTAAGTTCTCTACCCTATATCCTTGTTGTGTCGATGGGATACATGGGCCTCCACTAACGACTCCATGCCATGTCTAATAAATCATCCTCCCTAGGGATCTCAACACATGGATAGTGGCATTGCATCCTCAAGAATCTGTAAAATCTTAGGTAGAATGGCCACTACACTGCTTGCTCTGGATGTGGTATATCTAGTTCTATATGAAAATACCCTTATCGATCCGCATCTCCGCATGCATCAAGGTGAGAGTTAGTTCATTGTTCTAGGTATTGTTTTTAAGTTTTGTAATTTATCCACACATCAGACATTGTGGTTTTCTAGATTAAAAAACCAACTTTACACTAGGTTAAATATTCATGTTTCATGTTTTTTAGGTGTGCCCAAGGGTAAACGTTTTGAACCCATGGCTTTAATACCAAGTGTAACGCCCGTAAAAATGGTGTTCTAAGAACATGCTTCAACCTAACACTTAACCCAAAAATGTGACTATTTTTTTGTTTAGGTTATGGAGAAGGTTAAGGTACAAATATATTAGAATGGTGCTTAACCTTTAGGGTTCATTAACTTACTTAGACTACTTAACTCAGCTTTACAATTGAAGAACCAGGTCTAGTTAGAAGTTATATGTTTTCAAAATTATCTCTAGGGTCCATTAACCAATCATACAAAAGGAATGTAACAAACTTTAATTCACTTAATTAGATATTCTCTTCTCTTCAATTAATGTTCAATCCTAACAAGGTTAACCTTATGTTAATTTATTAAATTCATTATCTTAAAGTTTTAGATTCTCCTTTTTTTTTTAATTCCTACACATACTAAGGGTTCTAAAGGGACATTACACCCCTAGGAAATTAAATGGCCCCACTCACCCATCTACACATACCCCTAAGGATTTCAATAATTTTTTTAAAAATATATTTCTTCTTAATAAAGGTAGGGTCAATCCTCCACCCTTGGATCAAATCCATCTTGGCCACTAGATCCTAGGGTTCCAAACTTAGCCCTAAAATCCTTATGAAAGTCTATTAAAACCTTTTCTCATTATATTCTTCTCATTTGGTCTATTTCTTTTTGTTAAATTTGCAGGTTGGAGAGGAGGAAGCCATGGGAGCAAAAGAGGAAGAGCCATGGAGGATTCTACATGAATATTTAGTCTAGGATTAGTTTAGATTTAGTTTTATTTATGTAATCTATTTCATCCAAGGATTGGGAGTATTTCCTCCTCCAATCTAGTTTTTTTATTTCAAGATTATTATATATTGGGTTTTAAATTGGGAAAACCCTACCCCCATTGTTATAAATGAGAGAATGCTTTTAGATTCACCATTTGTGTGTTTTATTGTTCCAATCCATAGTATTTCTCATTCTTTTGATTTTCGGTTATTATATGTTAAATTTTACAATTTAGAAATTGGTGCAAACTGGTTAAATTTCATGCACAGCGAGGATACGTGGAATTATGTCATAAGTGACAGACCACAACCTAGAGTAGACTGGAGGTCCTTCAAACGCCACCGCCCGGGTGAAAATTGTGGACCGCCATATACAGAGTGGCGGTTGTGAAACCTCCGCCTTATATGGGTCACAAACACATGACTTCGCCGCCCTATTGAGTAGTGGTTTTAGACACTGCCATAGCCTAAGTGATAGTTCTGGGACCACCGCTCTACAGGAGGAATGGTCTTGTTTATGAGAAATGAATCTTAAAGATGAGATTTTCACAAAAACTTAATGTTACAAAAAGGTTTATAAATGCATTCTAAGTTGGTTTTTTGTTCATTTCAAGTTCCAAATTTGAGATTTATTGCTCTTTTATTCCCTTCTTAATTAAATCTAATCATTTTTAAGTATTTTCATCTCTAATAAAATTCATCTACTTACAAGAATAATTTCCATTTGTTTAACTAGATTCTTCTTTCCATTACAAGAGCAAAAAGGAATGTAAATCTATTTCATTACTTTTTCATTTCCTTAATATAAAACCAAAATTTCTAAATACAATATAATCTAACTTGTTCTCTCTTTCATTTCACTACAATGTACATACATTCAAAATAGCTAAAATTACCTTATTTTCCATACACCATTGTTATGTATACAAATTCAATCTTCTTACTATTTCTATTTTTCCTTCTTTCCTATTACAATAACCCAACTATTTGAATGAAACTTTGATTTTCACATTGTAACTTCCAATTAACTTTTGTATATATATATCCATTTTGGTCATTTCTTTTCCTTATTACATGTTAACAATAAAACAACTCTACAATGAAAGTAATCTTTCTTTTCCATTTCAAAACTAATTCACACAAATATTTCTTCTTTCTTTTCAATACATAATACACTTCCATAGCCACAATGAAATACAATATGTTTCTTCACAAGATCATTACAATGTTCTCCACTTGATGTGGGAAGTCATAAAAATGTAAATACAAGAATGAAATATATTATTATAATTCCTTCCACTCTTAGTGGGTAGAAATAATAAGGAAGTTTCACATGGTCACCAACAAGACTCCAAGCTCTAACCACCATAGGATAGTTCCTCCAAGAATTTTTGATTCACAAAAAATATGGGGAGAGGTAACACTCTCCACTCAACTAAGATATCAAATGGAGAGGAGAAGCCATCCTCTCCATTGGCCCTCGAGCCCCAACCACATAACAATGGGAGAATATTTCAACTCATGGAAACTACAAGCTTCCATAATACTTAACATATGGTTTCACATTCATTCCATTTACATAAAAACACAACAACAACTCAACAAGAATAAAATAACAAAGCAAAAAAATAAAAAGATTTATCAAGAAACCCAAAAGAGCAAGACCTATGGGGAGGCCATTTATTCCTCCCAATGGGAATAAGTGCACACCTAAAAGCATCCAATGCAAATCAAAATTCCCATACAAACTCTTATGCCTCCCTTAAGTACCCATTATACCTCCATATACTCTTATGCCTCCCTTAATCTCTTATGCCTCCCTCATTATAAGAAACAAGAAGAAATGCAAGCATTCCTCATACTAGGTGGGACACCCAACCCAAACTCCCTCCACAAGAAAGTAAAATCTTATTCCTCCCTACAATAAAACTCTCCATAGTCTCCTCCCACTCCAAACTTAGGCAATCTACCCATACCCAACAACATTCCAAAGGAAAAACAACACACAACACAAACATATGAACACAAAATAAAAAGAACATAATTTAAACTAAGGTGAAGCTCCTACCTCTCTATGGTAGAGCTTGTTCCAAGTATGAAGTTCCAAGCTTCTCCAAAGACAAAGAAAGCATCCACAAAGCTCCAACAATCCAAAATATCTCTCAAAATCCTCTCACTCTCCAAAAATTCAAGAGACTAAAATGATCAAGTAACCCCGAACAAGAAAAATGATTTCAATAAATAGAGAAAGGAGAGGGAGGGATGATGTGGCTCCAAGGAGGATGCCACCTCATTTCCTCTCGACTCCACATCACTTGTTCAACCTTATATTCCAATGCTTAATTAATAAGTGGTAGGTGGAATGAAAAGAAACTTTCACACTCCATCTAAGCCAACCACCCCAAAGGACAAAATTAATATTTGAAAGAAAGTGAAATTAATATTTCACCTTTTTATCTTCCCAAATCACCTAATACAACATAAATTTGACCCCCAACCCATAGAAAAGTTTGGTATAAGAATTTAAGAGGTGTGGGACAAGTTTAACTTGTCCCATAGGCTTTCAAATTTGGCCTCTAAGGCCAAATTTGAGTTTCCCATGAAGGGTAGAGTGTGCTACACTCAAGACTCAAACACAACACTCAACACAAAATCGGGTTCATTTTAAGATACCTCCAAAATCTAAGGTGGAAAATACTTGCGAATATCCTCGAATGGTTTTGTGGGAAGGTGAATTTTTGCAGTCCGACAAAACAATTTTTTTCCCGATTTTTAAGATGTGTGAAAGAAGGCTACAGATGCATGATAGGAGATTTCTTTGATGCATGTCAACAAGTTTGTTGATATGTGTCGGCGTAGCTCATTGACATGAGTCAACAAGGTTGTTGACGTGCGTCAGTGAGGTTCATTGACGCACATCAACCACCTTGCTGACCCGCATCGTAAAAATCTTCTATTGCGTATCTCAAAGCCTCTGCCCTCCAGTCGTGCGACAACAAAATCTTCATGTTATGCATCAACAAGGGTGTTGTCCGACATAATCCTTGTTAACTCACATCAACAAGGTGGTTGACGCATGTCGTTGAGGCTCATTAATGCACATCAACAAGGTTGTTGGCGTGCATGAGTGAGGTTCATTGGAACATCAACCAACTTGTTGACGCATGTCAGCAAATATTCTCTCGCACATCTGCTTTACCCTCCGGTGCACGACAACAAAATATTTGTGTCGTAAGGCCAACAAACTCTCCGTCACTCATCTACTTCCTCTACACATCACACATCAGAAAAATCTCCATGTCACACGTAAACAAACTCTCCATGTCGCATGTCTACAACCTCCGCTCTCCGTCACGCGTTTGTAGCCTCTGCCCTCCTTTCACGCATTTACTGTATTTGATAATACATATTCCCGGGTGGTATGAGTGATCTAGTAGTGTTCTACCGTGAATAATCTAGGATTATATAGGGGATAGTTTTAAGGGTAGGTGAAGCCAACCCCTAGAAAAAAATTAAACTATAATTTTTAGCGAAAGGTCATCGACCCCGCTAGAAAATTCCCTTTTCAAATTTTTCAAAAATGGAATATTCGCATATTACTTAATAATAAAATTATCCTGCACAAAATCCAAGAGTAAATCAAGTCTAATAAATGAACTTCTTTTTGGTCACATCTTTAATTAGTTTAGGAAAAATTTAAATTAGCCTAATTAAGACACTACAACCCATGAATAATAAAGGTCTAACATATATCTAAAAATCTAAATAATAAAACAAGTAAAATTTCATTACTAAAAGTAAACACATACTAACATTATTAAAAACGGAAATTAAAACAAAACAACACATGACTTCTAGGTCACAATTTTTGCCTAACCAAATAATTCTAACACACAAACAATTACATGTTCCCATGGTGACCATAGTTGAATTCTACTCAAATTCTTATGTGGTTGGTATCCCAATCTCCCGATGTTGTTGTGAATATAATATACCCGCAAAATAGAATACCTCCTTCGGCCTCGCCGCCACATTAAAACATCCATGCCAAAATATACGATATAACTCTAAAATCAACTATGTATGAATTAGTATCATCTATGCAAATTGATATCACTTACAAATTCTAGCACATTTCTATTCCACATTTCATCTATGTCAAAATGATCACAACATTAATCCAATTATCAAAGGTCTACTCAATATGACTAAATATATCACATGTCAGAAATATAGATAAATAACCATGTCAATAGTATATCAATATCAACATCAAATGTCTCTAATAGTCCATATGCATCATATATGAACCGAATTAACAACGAAAAGATCTCGATACCTACTAACATGCTAAATAAAAAAACTATAATATATCCATAAGTGCAATGACAATATCAAAAAAAAAATAATCAAAAAGGTGTCGAAGGGAAGTGGGCACTACTAGGAGGAAGTTAACACAATTTAAAAAAATTTGACTTCCATTATGCTTTTATGGACTTCCTTAACGTGTTTCTAAATCTCTTATTTTGCATTGTTTGGGAGTGTGAATGCAAAATATCAAGTGGGAGACTGTTTGTTACATATTGTAATAATGTGACCATCTCTAGAGGAAACCATGGTCCCTAGTCTTATGTCATCAGCTGCAACCATCCATTTTCTGCTAAATTTGTAATGCTAACTTGGGTTTCTGTGAGCTTGAGGTTCCTGGATAAAAAAAAAAGGGTACTTTTATTATCATGCAAGGAAAAATGACAGGCTTGATTACCCATTAAGGATGCCCATGTGCCTTCACATCTGGGGGGGGGGTCACCTACTCCCTTCACATCAAACTCCATGCAACCCACCTTCTCTAACTTTTTCAAAATTTTATTTATTTTTAATTATTATTTTCTTTTCTTTTCGCAGGTCATTTCATTTTGCACTACATATAACTTTATCGTATTTTTTAATATAGTAAATTTAGTTTCTACATATATGAAAATTCTCTTTATATCATAGGATGATATTTTTAAAATTTTAATGTATTTTCAAAACATGACAATATTTTATTAATTTTACTATAATTTTAAACATGCATCCTTAAATGCATGTCTAAGACATATTATCAAATAATTGTATTAAATATATATTATTAAATAATCATATATAAAACAATAGAGTGGAGATAGTTAAATTTTATTAATTAATGTTTATTATAAACATTTCAAAATATTATTTTATCAATAATTTTTTTAAAAGTCAATATACCATATTTTAAATATTATTTTTCGCAATAAAAATACTTTTCAAAGAGATAAGATTATAAATATTTTCCAAATAAATGCTGTAAATTTTTACATGCATGTATTATTATAATAACAAAAATTGAATTAGTAAACATCTATAAAATGTAGTTATTTCACAGAATTAATTTATCAAAGTGTGATCACGTAATCCAAGAATATTTATATAGTTGACATCATTGGAAGAGGATCGAAAGTTTTCTTATAACACCACATTTACGTAAGTTACTCTCATTATATCTTCCCTAATATTGCGTGAAATATTTAGAAATTAAAATTTAGAATCTCTAAAGTTCCCATTTTTAGGTTAATTACTGCAGCATGCCACCGAACTACACGTCACCAAACATCACACCACACAATTTTTAAAAAAAGTTGGTATAGTGTTCTATTTAACTAGTCATGTAAGTAAAATAAAATTATGTTTACTCTTGAATCTGTAAATGGAAATAACAGGTTAGTGATTTATATTCAAAATGATTAAAGTCATCTTAGCCTACATGTAGATCTAGTCTTAAATATGAAAACCTACAACTAGATTTAGTCTTGAATCTGTAATAGAAAATTACAGCGGTTGTTTTATTTAAGAAATTTTAAATAAAAATTCCCATTGGAAATTACAATCCCAAATTTCCAAATATTTATTTCTCTGTTATAAATTCTAAATGAGTTTGTATTTCCGTATTTAAGATTTAATAATAGAAATTTAAATAATTAAAGTCTATATCTAAGACAGGTAATATAGAAAGGGGAACAATTAATTTACCTCAAACATGGTATTTTTGTTCTCTTATCTAAATGATTCCTCTATAATAATTCTATAAAGGAAGACAATTGTTATGTAATAGATCTGTACAACAAAACAATTCCTGTATAATACAATCACAAAGAAAATAAATGTTCATTTAATTTTTCAAAATAATTAATATAATTATGATATCATCTTAATAATATATATGATGAGATAACAACATGCACATAAAAAAAAATTCAATAGATTTGGATCTAGTAATCCCAACGTTTTCTCAATCCGCCATGAAATCAGCCCAATAGAGATTTTGAGAAGAAATTACCCTCAAACTCCTCAATCTATTTTTAATCAGGAATTTCTGTAAAATATTGTGAAAGAATGAAAGAGATCACTGTCCTGTCTTTTATTTAACAATTATAGTTTGAACCATCGATCTCCATTCCTTATCAAGGGATCAAAATACCTTTTAATTGATCCGTGACTTTTTCCATAACCAACATCAGTGCATGCAACTATTTCGGGTTTAATTATATTCACAATTAATGTATATATGCATGTGGGCACTAAAGTATATAAATTTATGAAAAGAAATTAATTAGAATATTTAATAGCCACTTTAAGAGTTCCTTTTGAAGTTAATGGCTGAAAAATAGAAAAAATTACAAATCTATTTTAAAATAAAGTGACATATCTAATAAGTAGGAGTATTTTATATTTTTCTGTACTTTACTTCTTGTTTACTTATATTGTGGAGAATGTATTTATTTATTTTGATTTAATGTCAAAATATTATAATTTAGAACTTGCTTACAAAGATTATAGAAAAATTATAATATTGAGCACTTAATCAGTTGGTAAATTCAATCGAATATGCAACTTAGAAAATAAATCTGATGGAACAACTTAAAGGACAATGTATGTACATATCTTTATACCAACAACTAGGATACATCATTCTTGTGTGATGAGGAAACAAGAAAAAATAGGCTGGATAATTAGAAGTGGATTGTTGAATAAAGTAAAGATAATAATAGTTATAAAATAATTGCATCGGTATTTTTAGTGGAATCTCTAAAATAACATGAATGGATAGTTTTGCAATAATAAAAATAGGAATAAACTAAACTAAATGAAGAGAAGAATGGAAGAAATTCCCCATTTACAAAACTAGATCCAAAGAAAAT
This sequence comes from Taxus wallichiana var. yunnanensis, assembly GCA_018340775.1. NCBI lineage: Eukaryota > Viridiplantae > Streptophyta > Pinopsida > Cupressales > Taxaceae > Taxus > Taxus wallichiana. The sequence goes on from CM031241.1 coordinate 101,127,028, forward strand.
TTCTTCATGGTTTCACTTCTTGTTCACATGGCTTTCACTCCACCAACCTGTAAATTAAAATGAACAAATGAATGATTTTAGGGTAAAAGAAAGAATAAGAAGACCTCATAAGGATATTTAGGTTCTTTGAAAATACCTAAATATAAGGGTTCATATCAATTTAATCTAAGGGTTGAGGATTAACCCTACACATTTCAAGTTGTGGCATTTTATGCGATTTAGTAAATTTAATTAAAGTGTAGGTATCTAATGAATGAGCCACCTAATAGGTAGGGAAGTTGATACTTTAGCCTTAGATTATTAAGTAAATAAATGACATTGGTCTATTAAGGATAACTTAAATAATGATTTATAAGGGTTAAATTAATGGGAATATAAATGTATGGTTAGAAAACTATATGGTGGAATTGGATATTAGGTTTAACCAATTTAGGAAATATATTAGTCCTTAATGAACTTAATTGAAATTTTAAATGAGGTAAATTAACGAGATTAAGCTAGTCAACATTTGTAAATGAGAATTAATGGGTACCCTAGAAGAGGATTTAAATCTGGATTGAACTTGACATAAATTAAAAATATCTAATTACTTATTTAATTTTGACAACTTTACAGATAGGTGGAATTTATTAATCGAGAAATATTTAAACCTAGTTTATGGTTATCTTGTTGCAACCCTTTTGAACAAAAGAAAAAAATATTTCGTAATTCTCCTAATTAATTATTGAGATTTATCTTGAGTTTTGTGGTAAAAATGTGGGAGTTACACTTTTATGTGACATTACTTAATTATCCTCTTCGTTGTTTGATATGAATTTTAGAATAATTATTTGTTCTTGTATCAACACTTATGCAAGAATAAAACATAAGACAATTAAAACAATCGGGAAGGGAGTTAAAATAAATATGAAACAAAAATAGTAAAATAATAATAAAATAACCTATGAAGTTTATGACTAATAAAATATGTTGTCCAAATATTGGTTGTCTACAAATATTTTAATGTAATTTTTATTTTTTTAATTTCAATTGTTTGTAGCTTTAGATTACAATCTCCATAATGTTTGATAGTATTACATATTTTCATTTTATTAATTTATAAAATTCAATGCAAAGACCATACTTTTTAAGTAGAATATAAAATCGAAATAAATTATTATAGGCAACAAAAATTCTATAAATATGATTTCAATGGACACATGAAAAGCATGACTAGAAGTAATCCTAGGAAAATTAAAAGAATGGGAAAGGGAGTTAATAGAAATGGGAAACCAAAATACTACAATAATAAAAATTACTAAAACATCCATAAAATAATTTATTTTGTGACTAATAAAATATGATGTACAAAATTAGTCATCTTAAAAAAAAAAATTATAATGTTTTTTCTTTTTTAATTACCATTGTTTATAACTATAAATTACAAATTTAAATAATGTTTGATAGTATTACATATTTGCATTTTATTAATTTATGAAATTCAATGCAAACACCAATGTCTTTTTGGGAGAATTTGGGAAAATAAATCTTGCAATGAGGCTAAAGTAACGATGATATGGGAAAATTATAACATATACCTCATAATAAATCATTGTATAAAAAAACATCTATTAGAAGCTCAAACCTACAACTATTATAATGAGTGATCTTAATCAATTCAAATCGTAACTTTATAATATACTTTTAGTTAATTCATTAAACTATTCTTGATATTCATTACAAATAATAAAATTGAGGAAACCAACGAAATGGATTGAAAAAACATCAAAGCATTACTCTATTTCGAATATTGAAAATTGTAACGACCCAAAAAATCCACACACGAACAACACAAAGAAATACAGATAACGGGATTTTTTTTTTTTGACTTGCTTGACACATAACATGATGCAACATATCGTCACCAAGGATACAAATAACATCGTGAACAACTTGATACAAGGATGGCCATAAAGGCATAAAAGACGGAAACATTCACTCCTTTAAAAGGACAATATACTTTTCTTTTGACAAGACAACATATAAGAAGTCCAACCACAGAACACACTTATAGTTAGGGCCATCCACAATGAGATATTCTTGAGGGTTATTTATTTTAAGAATACATCTTGCAATTTTAGCTTACGTTTTCAAGGATGCTCAAGATATGATTCATACAATTCATCTTACCAAGCTAAGTTTATTCTTTTTACACCGAGTAATCATCTTTAATCTTCTCTATTATGACATTTATTTGCTTAATTCGTTTATCAAGAAAAAGGATTATTTAAATTCCACAAGGCCATCCGCTCACCACTAACGCTACTAAGATTTTTTTCTTGCCCACAAGACAACATGGTTTAAGTTCAACACACTTAAGAGAAGAGATACAAGGTGCCTTGGAAAAGGGTTAGAGGGAGAAGGTCGAGATGAAACATCTTTAGGACCTCATTAGTTATGCCGTATTTAATTGAAGTTAGGGCTCTTAACAAGAATTATCAACAACTTTACTTAGGCTTTTAAAAGTATTAACAAAGAGTAAAAATTTACTTTCCAAATGGCGGTGAGAAAGATGGTGAGGTCTCTAATTTTTTTTCTTTGGCTTATTAAATCTTATCATCTTCAAACAATTAACAGTTCATTTCACCTTAGGGTCATTTTACAAATTTTACCATAAAAGGCATAATGTTCACTAGAGGAGCTAGGGTTATCGTGTTATAAAGTTTACCGCACTAATGATAGTTCGCCCTTGTTTACTTAAAGAATTTCTTTCTCTCAAGTTGGTGACCCCTACATTACTTTATTTGAATACAACTTTTAATTTAACTTCCAGTAAGTATTAAACAATCCTATGTTAGTTTACTTATGACACTTTATTACTAAGTCATATCAAGGTTTAACTCAAAAAAATTTCTCAAGGTAAGGTCAGAAAGCAACAATCATTTACAAGAACCAAACAAGATTACATCAATTCTTAAAATACCGATACTCCAACAAAGTCACTCAACAACAATAACCAAATTTTCTTATAATTTCAATGATGGTCAAACAATACAAGGTTTCCAAAGTTCAGATGACAAAGTCCACAATACTTTATACTAAGACATTAATCCTCTTTTAAACTTTCCACTGGACATTAACAAAAGTTCAACAACATAAAAAGGTTTCGAGCAAAGGAACTTCTCATATGAGGTTGATGACAAAAGTCTACAATTCTATCCCTCATCTACACGCAAAATCCATCTGCAGCAAATTTTCTACAAGAGTCAGTCCACGAGAACTAAGCAAGATAAGGCTACACAAAACCACCATAACTATTATCTAACAATATCACAAAAAGGAAGCACTTTATTACAAGAATTGGTTCAAACCTCTAAACACTATCAACACATAAAATTATAATAAAGTCTTCATCATGCCAATCAAAGAAGGAGAAGACCTTGTACTTGAGTTAGGAGCAAAAGAAACGAAAGTAATAATCGTGAAGAGAATGGCCCTTGGCCCTATAAGGAGAGATAAAAATAAAGAAAGAATAGAATTCGCATCAAGTAAGTAAATAAAAATAATTACAAGATTGAGATTTGATAAATATACACCAACCATCTAGAAATTATTCAAAGGTACCAAACGCATAGACTAAAATAATATATTTCTAAAAGAACAAGAGTTGATCAGCCCAAGAAAGGGGAACCACGGGTTTCAAAAATTAACACAAAAAGCCATGTATAATTGAGTTTCAAACCGAAATCAAATAGAGTATACACACAACATAAGTTTCGAAGCGAAGGCAAAGTATACTAGTTTTGACCATTAACTACAAGATTTTCCAATCATCCAAGAAGGGTCAAAGTCTTACAAAAAAGCAATGAACAAGCGAGAGAAGAAGGGGTTCCATCCAACAAGAGTATACAATAATGTCATCAACAAATTTTTATAACACTAAAGGTTTGCAAACCTCCACTACAGTACTAATGTTTGGTTAATTTAAAATAAATTACCCATATCCCAAAAAACAACCATATTTTACGGTAACCCTTGATAACACAGTCAATCAACCGTCGCACAAATAGATACAAACATAATTTCGAGTGACATTATCAAAACAAAACCTTCCATTATGAATCCATAAGATTATCAAATGAAAGCTGAGTTTTTCCCGAAGATTAATCACATTTAAGGAAATTTCCATCACAAACTATTATGGTAATTATGTGCATAAAAACCGACCAATATTAATTAATAGCGTTAACTTTACAAGGAGAAAACAATGCAAGTTAGGAAAAATAGAAGATCACCATCAACAATAATTTGAGAGGGGGATTAGACCAACTATTCTAATGTCAACGAGGTACTGGATTCGCACAATGAAACCTCCAAAACTTAGTTGATCCGAGAAGCTAGATATGGTTCGAAGCCGATAGGGATGGTCAAGGTACTTCTTGAGGATGGCCTTAAAAGCCTATAAACAAGATGAAAGATAGTATAAGAGGTCTAAACACGTGAGACGGAAAAACACATCGCACACAAACCTTTTCATTCTACCCGTTTTAATACCAAATCTCTAGTCGGCTAGCCCACGATTGCTCACACAATCCTACAACCTTTCTTTCTCGATGCCAAAAGGTTATCAAAGGGACTTGCGAAGGGGCTAACAAAACGTCAAAAGACAACTTGGGTGCTAGGGAGGAGCTTCATAGTTATCGTAACTTACTTCCATAATATCGAAAATAGTAGTTGATCAACATAATAACTTCGCAACTCAATCGCAGAGAAGAATGAATACATAAACAAACAAGATGAAGGTCTATCATTCGAGTAAGAGAAATATAACATTCGGAGGAGAAGGCACACGCATCCTTTCGACCAACATACTATATCACAACGATAAAAGCTAAAACAAGAAGAAACAAGCGTAAAGGGGAAATCTCCCATCATGACATCCAACCGATATATCAATGCAAGGAAAAAGAGGTTCAATTTAATAATTGTAAATATAATAATAAAGTAGAAAAGTGTAGAAATATCTTTCTGTTTCTCCAGCCTTCAACAGTCGTGACAGACTCCGCACGGGTCAAAGCATAAGAACTGTAGGTACTGGAATCCGGGTGCACCAGTTCTAAGCGGTCCACAACCAACAATCATTGCTGTCCAAAAGACCACATTTCTTTCAAGTTTTTCCCAAACCATCCGAACACTTTGTTGAGCATCCAGATCAGGAGTAAAAATCCGTCTTAAGACAGTTATGCACCCAGGACACTAGCAGATACAACAAGCAACAAAAATCTCTTTTTCAAAAGCATTGGAGAACGTCCATGCCCTGCTCAAACAATCCCACTTTGGTATAGGCGTGGAGATGCTATCAAAGGTTGTGGAGTTTGGCTTTACACCTGCTCTTTGCATTTTCTTGTAAGTTTATAAAGCCATTTCAACATATCCATACTATACAGAGCCTGCAGAAGTAGACACAAACACACCCCTCTCCAGCCCCAAAGGCACCCATTGCAATACTATCAAGATAATATGGCACAACACCCCCGCCCACAGAAAGTGAAAACAGTGGGTTACAACATCAGATTCAGAAGTACAGATTTCATAAGAGAAGCAATCTTCACTTCTGCTTATGCTTTCATGTCTAAAGGAGGCTGCAGAAGCATGGCCCTTTCATACCACAAATGGCAACACAATAGCCATCTCCTCTAAAACCCCATACAATAATCTCCATACAAACTTCTCGGTGCATTTCAGCTGCAGCTTGTAGGTGTGATAATTCCACAGAAACCTTTATGCCTGCCAAATTAGTGACTCATTGGAGAAGCTCACATAATTGCAAAGCAAAATGTGCTTCAGGAATATTCTGATATGAAACAGATCGGCCTCTATGAGGTTCTCTTCCATGAGTTACATCGTACAACAAGTAAGATCTCAAAAGAGAATCTTTGTAAATAAATTTCATCAGGTTTGCTGGTAACACTCTTACTGTCACTTAATCGATTTTGATAAAAATATCATGAAGGAGGGACCCGAATCTGAGGATGCATTCTATACTGAACAGAAAGCAACATAGTTGGATGCCTGTTGGAAGCGCTCAAAAAGGCTTCTACTATACTGCAACATGCCTGCTGCCTGGCTAACTCCTATATCATTGGTCTCAAAGAGCTTGCAAAGGGCAGCAACATGTCCATCTGACAAGTCCATGACATGTATATAGTCTCTTACCCCCGTGCCATCCTTTGTCTTGTAATCTGTTCCATATACAGTCAACTCAGGTCGCCTACCAACTGCAACTTGTTGGACAAACGACATCAGATTGTTTGGAATTCCCGAGGATCTTCACCAATAGTTCCGCTAGGATGAGCTCCAACAGGGTTGAAATACCTAAGTAACATAATTTTCCACTCAGGATCTTTCCGGTGAGCGTCACGGAAAATTTCTTCAATGAAGAGCTTAGTGCGTCCATAAGGGTTCAGTGCACATAGTGGGGAATCTTCCGTGCATGGGATTTCCTTTGGTTGGCCATAAGCTGTAGCAGATGATGAGAACACCAGCTTCTTGCAATCGTGAGCAACCATAACTTCCAATAGATTTAAGGTGCCAACTATGTTATTATTGTAGTAAAGTAATGGCTTGGCTACACTCTCTCCCACAGCTTTCAATCCAGTAAAATGAACAACAACATCAAATCTGGTGGAAAGTGAGATTGCCAGCATATTCTCCAGCCAAATCAGCAACTCTTTTGACGGCTTCGTCAGAAGAATTAACCAGATTGTCTACAACTACTACTCTGTACCCACCTAACAACAATTGCAAAATAGTGTGACTGCCAATATAACCTGCACCACCAGTCACAAGAATACTCTTCTTCTCGTCTTCTCTATTCCCGCCCATGTTTCTCACTCCTCCAGAAATAAATCAGCTGGGTGTGCTCAATACACAGAAAAATGCTCAATACATAGAAACACAAAAAGGACAAAGAACAATCTCTGTCAATTCCAAAGCTCTCCTTGATTAAAGATTGTTCCAGAGCATTTCAATGTTCATTGAGCGTGGAAGCCAAGGACTGTCGGATATTAAAAATGATTACCAGGAAGACAAACGCTAGTTTCCATGGGCTCTCTGCCCACGCAACCAGGAAAAACACCTCTCAACCACTCGACGCGCGAGCCTAATAAAACGCGCCCATCACTCCACCTCAACGCATTCAAGAAGGAAATCAACAAAAAAGATCATGGTGAAGAAAAATGACTCCACCGACTCCTACGCAAGACAAGCATATGACATTCATAATAGTTCATGTGTTGGGTGGTTGGGAGGAGGCCAAGGTGGCAGTGGAGGGCGAGGTAGCAGAAAGGAAGCCAATGCCAGCGGGGCATTACAAAAATCTTGTTCGTATGTTGGGAAACTATATGAAGTCAATGGAAAATATATAAGCAAATTCACCCATATGTATTACCATATAATTGTTATTAAAATATTAGATGCTTAGTTAAAAGAGAAACAAGGAAATTCACTTATATGTATTAAGTCAGAATCGTTTTTAAAATCTTATGTCATTATTTATTATCAAAACAAATACATTAATATGTATTATTGTGTGACTATTTTTAAAATGAAAAATACAAATTGAGTGGGCTCTACTTTTTCTTTCACATACTTGACATCGACTCCTCCACTCGTGATACAATTGTATATTGCTTCTACACATAATAAATGTATAAGAAATTGTGATTTTCTAAGTTATGTAACAAATTACTGTATTAATTTATTTATATGATAACTATAAACTGATTGACATGAATTTTGTTTATTTTCTGTTAATAAAACAAAAGTATTTCGTGTTAATAAAAACAATATTAATAATCATTACATTTTATAGAAGTGTTTAAACACCTAATTGCACACAAATGTGCTAAATATCCTCCCCTTTTAATGTCTTACTCTGGAAAAAGAAAACAACAAACCGATGAAAACTCATGACATATCACATAAATACGTTTATCTTTATCCAATGAAGGTTACCTAAAGTCACATGGCTTTAATATGGAGAGATGTTGACGATCTTTTCTTGGAAAGTAACTTGTACAATTTAGGAGGATTACTACTTTCCGCAAAGTATGACTATGAAAGACAAGAATATAATATAACAATTTCTTTGCAACGGAAAATAATACCTGTTAAGGAGGACGAAACGTTCGCTAAAATTTCACAATTTCCAGTTTGAATTGACATGTTAAGCTGTACCATTTATGAAGTTGAAATGGAACGGTAAAGAACTAAAAAAGAGCGTTTATCATCAGGAAACGCTGCCCAATGCCTTCATGATTTGCAGTCTGAAATGGCATGATAAGGTGCACTTTTTAGAAATAAAAATGAATTTTGTATAAAAATAATGAAGGGTCTACACGACATGCTTCGAAGATAACAACTCCAGAGAATTGAAAATTGTTTGTTATGATTGACGTAAAATTAGAGATTTCTAAAATTTAAATTTAATGTAATGATGAAATAAATGTGAAATTTAATGTCCAAAATAAAATAAAATAATTTATTTTATCATCTCCAACCCCTTATTACAAATTGTAAAAGGATCAGTCCCCAATACATTCAAGCAAATCTTTCATAATTGACAATACAATTGTGTAGATCAATAAGCCAATGCGAAGGAGAAAGAAACACCCAAAGAGAGACAATCTCCAGCAAGTGAGATGAAAAGAAGAAGGTAATGCTCTGCCAAGAATGGCCTGCTCACTACACTGAACTGCAATTTACATGATACGATTTACGAACATAATGTGGGCAGACCATTCTTGGCTGAGTAACACACTCTACTTCCTAATACAAGACTCTCTCCTGAATTATAATACCTCACATAGTCATAGATATGTATTGCCTTAAAGTGGAGAAAATGAGCAGAGCGAATATATTCAAAGATCTATTCGCCGTGTCTTTTCGCTTTGTTTCTTTCATTAATTCTAATCCATTAATTGAAAAAGCTGGTTATTCCTCATAACATCATCGATTCCATCTCGGCGCATAAAAACAGGATTGAAAAGAGGGCACAGATACTTCATTTATATAAAAACCACGATGCAGAATTGTATTATTGGCCGAGCTATCCTATACATTTTAAAAGGCGAGTTATTTTCTGACGACATTGATGAGCAAGGGCATCATTTTAGGATAAAGGTGATGTCAGGACTGGCAACTGTAGAAACGAATAACACATAGAACCTGTCCCAAAACGAGTGTCGGATATGTAACATATTCATCCAGGTTTTGCTAAAATAAATCAATGTCGAGAACTACCCAGACTTTTTGTGGTTTCTATCCAGGCAGGTCATACGGTATTCCTATGTATTAGTTTAAACGATTATACATAATAATATAATTAAAGTAATCGTGAAATATTCTAAAGCTGTTCAAATTTAAGGTTTTTTTAGATGGGTGTTTATAAAGATAAATTTTATATATAACAAAGATTGTGTAAAATAGATCTATCAATTATATTATTGATTATCATTTAAGTTTGCAAGAAAGTAGTTATGAAATAATTTCATTCGAAAAAATAGTTTACACATGAGGGTAAGGATAGTCCAACCAGAATAGAAATCAACTAGAATGTAAAAGTTAAAATGAAAATAAAGATGAGAGGTTTTTTCAAATTGATTGCAATTTTAATGTGATTTTTTTTTTTAATATTTTTTAATTGGTAGTTAAATTTTTACTGATTTCTTATATACTTTTTCCGATAATATTAGATGTTTTCGATTGTTAACACAACATAAAGTTTAGTGGTTATTTTAAAAACTAAATAAATTTGATATACAATGAATAAAATGATAAATTGAAGGTTATAATTAAGGTAACAACTTTTGTATATAGAGTATTAAGCGATGGTCTTTGAATTTGGACAAAAGACAATTCATCAAAAAAATATGATACGATCTCGACTAACTTTCGAGGGATTGCTAAAACCATCTAAACAATCTTGAAATATGAAAATTCTTTTAGAAATTGTTGACTTTAAAATGATGGAAGTGTTCATAGTTTTTATATTTATGGTATAAAATAATAATGAATAACATAATTTTAATTGATCCCACACTTTAATATTTTACCACTTTGAAAATACAAAACAACTATATGGTTACATGAAAAATATGAAAAATACGAGAAAATCTTTAAGATTTTACGTATTCGGTAACTATGGTTACAACTAATAATTTTTTTTTTTTTTTGAGTTTATGATTTAATTGATTTGGAGTATTAGTTTATTAACACGTATAGTAATTTATTATAAATATGCCTATTTTGACTTATATTCTTGTGTCTTGTCAAGATCTATGTAATAATTTTTTTTTCAAGAATAATTTAAAGGTTTTCACTTAAAGAAAATAAAAAAGTATTTTTCTTACAAAATTTGAAGTTTGTTTTCTAATTGTTATGTATATATATATGCATAAATACTCTATATCTCCAATTTTATGTTTGCACATTAATGTAATTACTTGATGATTATGTGATAATGTGGTTTTTGATATATGTCGGAAGAGGGAATTCATAGTCTAGGGGATTTCAACTTGGTTGACCATCTTCTTTGGTTTCTCATATTTGAACCCATTCAAATCCACTTGTGTTATGTCCCATTTTACCGAGTGAGGCTTCATTAGAAAGATAATCCAATATTTCCTTTCTTTGTTGATGAATTTATTGCCTCTTAATGGTGGATGCACTTACATGTTTCTAATTTCTTTTCCAATGAAATCAATTAATTTATTTAAGAAGGAAGATGAGTTCTTGAGCCTATCATATTCGAACGTAACCAAAAAAACCAACAAAAATTTCATGTTATCGAAAGGTTATGTAAGTAATATTAGTATGAAAATACCTTTAGTGTAATTTGAGGTCCCACACTCTAAAGGTAGGTCCATACAATTTCAAGACCCATATTCGTAACAACTCCTTACAATTTCAAGTTCCACATCTCGAATGACTTCTCCTATCATAATCACTCATAGTAATAATGATTTCATATTTTTCATTTATTGTTAGAAGGACGAATGATGTGGTGCCCCATATATATATATATATATATATATATATATATATATATATACTAAATTAAGTTATTAAAAAATGAGGGAATTGAATAAGTTTGGTGGAGCACATGGGCAAGCATGGCGTGTGGTAGGGGCTGACATGGCACGTGGGCAACATGATGGACCTCCAGACATGTCACATTGCTTGCATAATAATACAAACAATTTGCTTTGAGATCTAGATACATTAACCACCTGGAACCCAAGTTAAAATTATAAGTTTAGTAGCTAGTGGAAATTTGCAGCGATTTCGTAACAATAGTCATAAAAATATCTTCTACCTCCCATTATATTCCGTGCTTTTGAATTTAGCGATCCGCAAATTCGGCAGTGGGTCGACCCGAAGTAAGCCTATCAAGCTCAAAGGATATTTATTATATGTTTATTGAATACCCACTTGAGTTTTCTTCAATGGGTCTCCTCCAATCTAGCACCTTGGGATTGTTTTAGTTTATGGGTCTGTAATGTTCTAAGCAATTATTTCTGAAAACCCAAATTTTCAACTCAATTGTTTGCAGAAACTTGAAATCGTGAATTATAATGCAGTTTGACAGATCTGTAAAATGAGGTAAAATTTTTATTGGGATGGGAGGAGAAAATCCCAATTTTCGTGCATGTAAAGGAAGAGTTCAATGCATTTTTTTAATTTATCAATCTTTTTATGTAATCGTATTCTTGACGAAACATAAGAAAACTGGTGGAAATCCAAGGGGAAATTTTTTTAACCTATTGTTTCTTTGGATAACCAAATTCTTGGTGAATCTAGAATTTGCTTTTAATGGCATTGAATGTAAAGGAAAAGCGTTTGGATTGTGTTAGATAGTTATGGACCTCCACGGGTACTTGGTGACATTCAGAAGTCAAGTCGAGCTTAGTGAAGGATTTGACAGGGCTAACCTGGTCCTCTAAATTGAGTGTGGTTTATTAGAGTGCTTTAGTTGAGAGAAAAATAATATGTAACTGAGCTCTATTGGTTGATATATAAAAACCATGGCGGAGAGGAATATGCAACCCAAGATAATTTCGTTGTGGCTCTTCTTCCTGATCCCAGTATTGGTGATGCTATAGTTTCTGACTTTTCTTCATGGTTCAGATCGGTTTTTGGTTGGCAAACAATATTCATCATTTTTAGGTTCCAAGTTGAAAGTTGTGTATGGTGATGGAAACTGTCTATATGGGTCTAGATGATCTACAATCTTCCTCAATTTCATCTATGGAATCACAAATGAGGAGGAGAATGGGAGTTTGGAAGGTTCTGAACTAATTGGTAGTAACCAGTGTAACACTAGGAAAACATTATCAAAAGTTTTATGTGCGATCTACCACCTGAATTTCATTTGGCATGTTGGAATGGAAACCAGAAAATAATGTGTAATCAAAGAATCTTACCCAAATTCCTCGGTATTCCGGTGGACTCAATCTGCAACGCAGTCCATTATACTGGTTCATGGTGGATCTGTTGTCTTCAAACTAGCCTTACAGAATCTCTCTGTATACTATTCGGAGAGTTAAAAATTTAAGTGAGGATGGTGTTTTAGTGCTGTTCTTTTATCCCTTGAGTTCAATGGAGATTCTAAAGTTGAGTCCCATGAAAGCATGAGAAAGCTCGCAAACTATTTGACAAAATTCTTGGACAACCACAAACCCCACACACCTTTTTATTCTTCGGCAGCTCACCAGCTGAGACAAACATGATTTATGTCGCCTTATATTTCATAATTTTTGTTCTTTATTCTTTCATTTGCAACAAAATATAATATAAAACAGTAGGATTATCATAGATTTGATTGTTTTAAATAAACTTGTTTTCCAAACAATAAAACGTAGTATCATAACTTACGTAATCCAAAAATTTCTTGGTAGACAACCATGAACTCAACCCCTCATTTTAAGATGATCTAGAAAACTTCCTAACCAAATTAGATTTCTATAGTACCCTTTTTATTGACAAGTTGAGGTTGAGTTCCTTGTAAATATGTTGACCGTTCCCTTGTTAAAACCAATAAATCGTGATTTTTGGAGACTCGCAAAGAAACCTTCGTAACTCCTAAAAGGAGATGTTAAGTTTCCTTCATGTACCTTGTTATGTGAGGAGTCACTTCAATCCTTGGATCGACCTCGATTGATCATTTGTGATCTTTTTGACGCCCTTCTAGGAGCCCTGTTACACCATTTTGTAGCTGTAGGAAGCTGCTAAAAGTGAAAAGTTGGGTTTCATTTGGCTCCGTGTTAGGACCCTGAGTGAAGAAATGCTTATCCACCTTTGACAAACCTATAGTATTCTTACTATACAATTTCTTGAAACCTTCTACTTTGGGAAAAGCACATTCTTGACTAGTTTGGCAAAGGGGTTTCAAGCATTGGCCTCCAGGACATTTTTTGACTAGGTCAAACTTGACCAATTACGACCGGTGGCTCTAGAAAACCATTTGCTAATTGTACACCGTTCTTAGTTTGGAATTCCATTAGTCCTGTGGATTCTTGGTATATAGGTTAACACTTAGAAATTCACCCATCATGAATTTTCTAATTTCAAGATAGTTTTTGAATGTAATTTCTTAGCCTTTGAGCCTAAATTGAAGGTTTTTGTAACTAGTAGGAAAACGTTAAAAGAAAGTTCAGTAGGACCCACGTCGGGTTACATGAACACCGTGGAAACTTTTTTAATGTAAACCCACTAAAATACGCGCCCGCAAAAGACCCAAGAACAACCTAGGGTTAGCTAGAAAAAAATTATGGAATAATTTAAAAAAAAAAATGCACCCACAGAAGGTTTTGAAACAACAGGTTGCACGTTGATGTTTCTAAGTCAATTAAATTTAATAATAATTTTTTTCCCATTATAACAAAATGTCAAAACCCACATTTAAACTTTAATACATTTAATTTGACTAAGCATGGTTAATTTCCCCTAAGTATTATTTTAATAACAATTTAATTCACTATAGTTAAAATTTTCACATTTAAATCTCAAGGGTAAAAGGGTCAATATAAATAAATACTAAAAATTAATTAATCCCACAAGGTTTAATAAAAATTGACAAAGTCCCCATTTAACATGGGGTTAAAATTGATAACATACCCCTACCCCATAAAGTGACTCGTTAAAATTGAGCACATGTATTTGAAATTAAAACATTTAAATTCAAAAGGTAATTTCCACTCACTCACTCTCCACCTACTTTTTTGTGGATGAATCTCATCCTTGGATGGATTCAATTTGGACACTTGATGAGGAAAAAGGCCAACTAACCCTAAGGCATGCTTAGGAAAACTACTTTCTCTCTTTCATTTGGCTCATTGTTTCTCTCTTTTTTATAGGTTGTTGGAGGAGGATGAAAATCCATTGGAGGCCATTTAAGATTTTGGGGGAGGCATACATGCTCCATTATTTCCTTATTTGTTTATACCCTCATTTAGGTTTTTCTTAATGTATTTGTTTGTTTCATTTCAATCATATTTGCCCAAGTAAGAAAATGGGTTTGTTCCATTTTATGATTTAGCTATGTTTGATATGTGTATCTATTTGGGTATGTGAATGTGTGTGTGTGTGTGTGTGTGTGTGTGTGATTTGATTCAAAAGTAACTATAACTTCATGCGGTCGGAAATACAATCCAAAATCGTGCGAGTTTGGGAGCATTTATGTGGCAAATGCGTTTGAATGTGGTTTATTGAGGGTTGGTGGGAGGGTCACCACCCAACCCCCATCCCACTTTCCAATGGGGTCGGATGTTGGGTTTCGACCCTCCCCTAACCCTACTCCATTTACAAACAATAAAAAATTAAACATAATAGGCCGCAACCCTTCAACTCAATGCTTATTTTATATTTTTTGAAATATTTTCATTACCGAACAAATATCGCTTTATATAATACATATAAATCATATATGTATAATAATATTTTAGTGACTACATTTGATAATAAGAATACTTTAATCAATATAACAATATTAATAATATCTTAATATAATAACAATTTAATAGTATATTAATATAATAAAATTAATATATGTTAATATTAATCTATTATTAATATTAATAAGTTGATTAATATTAATAATATTTTAATATTGATAATACTTCAAGGTATTAAGATTACTATCAATAAGTAATAATGAATTTATATGAGAACAGTAAAATCTTGCATTAAAATCTTTTTTTATATACTTACAATTTGATATTGTAGTGAGAGGTGGGAGAAAATAGATTACATTTTCCTTAACCATTTATTGTAAATTTGCAATAATTTCTAAATGATAATTACAAGCTAGCATTAGAAATTAACTTTCTTCATTAACCAAGTAAAAGAAAATTGCAAATTGAGTTCTTTCCATCTATTTATCCAAGTCTTGGCTTTCCATCAACAATACAAGAGAATGCACAATTTAGTCTACTTTTCAACTACATGCCTCTTAAGTAATACAATGAAATTTAATATTTCTTCCCATAATTTTCCCAACATTCCACAAGAGACTTTCAACAATATTTCCAATAATTTTTTAGAACAAAAACAACACACTTTTGTGAGAAAATAATCAAATACAATGGAAACAAATTGTTTTCCCTTTTAACTTCATTCCTATTACAACAACTAGCTTTACTAAAACAAATCTTTATTTCCTTTACAAAATACAATGCAATCTTTGTCATTTTTATCCATATTTTTCCCCAAGCCAAATATTGGATCAGCCATGACCCCACATAGAAAGGAACTAAGAAAACTCATTCAAATCCTACAAATTGGTCGTACAGAAGGAATCAACCATGGAATGGCAAAGTCCGAGAGAGACTAAGGGACCTGTGTGCAAAAAAATGACTCTGTTGAGCCATTTCCATGTTTAAATCCATCCTTCAAGTTATAGGTTGACTCAACTATGGAATAGCATGGGCAGACAAGAAGAGGCGATGCCATAGAGGAACTAGAAACAACAAAGGGAAGAAATGGCGAAGATCCGAAGTCCCCGGGCTTGAAACAATATTGGAAAGGGTCCAAAATCGACTAAGTATGGAGGTGGCAGTAGAAGGAGCCACATGTCCTAACAACGCTTCTTGAGTTGAATCCAAAAAGGTAAGCCCAACCTAGCGCAAGGATTCCACGCGTCTAGAACCCCAAAAGTTGCGGGGCTATTGAAAAGTATTCAACTAAGGAAGAAGATGCTAGGTGTCGGCTCGACGCAAATCCGGAAAGGAAGCCCAGGGTGGAGACTCAAACCTACGCTAACCCTCCATGTAGCAAATGGTCAAATAGAGTCAAAAGGTAGACAGGGCGGGCCTCAAAATTGGCTAAGTATAGAAGTATAAGCGGAGAGTGCCAAGTGTCAGTGTGGTGCATCTTCAAGAGTTAGTCCTAGAGTGGAGACCAAATGAGAGTGGGCTCACCACGTAGCCCAAAATCTAAAAATTAGAAAGACCGCTAAAAAGTACACATATCAGTGGAGGCCTACAAGTGTCAACTCGATGCTCCTCCAAAGGCAAACTTTGGGTCGGGTTTCAAGCAAGCGCGGTGTCTCCACGTGTCCAGTCTCAAAAGGGGAGGGGCAGAGTTGGTTTGAATAGTCAATGCATAATAGTAGGCTGACAGAGAGTGCCAAGTGTCTCAATGGCACTAACTCAATGGTGAATAAGAGAAAGGGCCCTCAAACATGTGCTGAACTCTGTGCATGTCCCCGGTTAATGAATATGACCGCGCCGAGAAAAGAGAATGGCCGAGAAATAAGGAAACTGAGGGAGCCAACGAGAAAGCCACATGTCACCCCCACGCTATTCTAAGAGAAAAAAATTGGGCTGGGATTTCAAGAAATCGCTCACCTACCACGTGTCCCGGAGATAAAAGGGGACCCGATTTTCAAATTGTTTTCCTACCCTTTGGTATGGACATGATCCAAACTTCTAAGGGGCATATATTTTGACTCAAGGATCAAAATATTACAAATTTGACACCGTTGGAAATATCTAGGCCCTGTCCACGCCATGGAGGTCTAACACTTTAATTTTGAGGAGGTTATGTAAAGGAAAATGGAGGAAATTTATTCATGCCTTGATGCGGGATCTTCTTGCCATCAACAACTATATCGATTCGATTTGTTCCGTTGTTTCTCTTCCTTGAGCACTATACCAAATATTGGCAAAGTAAAAATAGATTTGGGGGTAAGATTTCAATCAGATGCATTAACAATGGTAGTTGGGCTTTGATTTATTTTCCCACTTCTCTCTCTCTTCCTTCTCTCGATCAGACCGATAAATGTGGAGAAGGATTAATTGTAAAGGTTGGACATTCTTTGTTTTTGTAGGCTCCCTCCTCCTTTTGGTAAAGGGTTTTGGGGCTCAGGCCTTCCATTAAAATTACAATATGTTTTCGCCTTTTGGCTACTTTATAATGAACTATATCAATCTACAGAGCAATAAAACATGTTTGTGATCTACTTTAGATCCTCTCTTGTCTCTTTTTCTTTCATCGGTTTTCCATTATAGATCTGGCTATTTTTCTCGTTCATTGTATGCATTTTCTTGTTTGTGTCTATTATAAAAATAAGTTTTCATGATTCCTTTGGTGCATCACCTTGTAGGTAGTCATCTCTTATTTCTTTACCCCCTTTTCACCCCTATCTCAATGGCAAGTTTTAGGATTAGGTATAGAGATAGATTCTCTGAAGTCCTCACATACGCACCCAAACAAAGGAATAGGAACCTACCTTTAATCTGGAGGTATTTCCCATTTTCATAAGGTCCCACACCTTGGGAAGGTTCAATGTTATCCAATCACACCAAATGACCTACCCTAGAAAAGTAGACTTATAGAACTCATATGGGGTTGATGTGATTTCAATAATATTTTTGGCACACCGGTGGGACTAAGAAGTCTCCATCTTATTACATAGTAGGAATTGATGTACTCTTGTTGTGATTCTATCTTTTAAGGAGCCTTAAAATTGTACATCTGGTGACTCCAAAAGAAACAAATCTATTGGTTTTAGTAGTCCAAGAAATTTCATGAGAAGAATACAAACACGGTCAAGAACCAGAGAAGAGGGATTATTTTCTATCTAGACTTGTCCCCAGACAGAGGGAGGAGAGGAAGGAGAACCCAGAGGTCTCTATCCCCACTAAATAGAGCCTTATCAACACCTCCTCCCGGTAGGCCATTCCCTCAATCAAGAGAGTTGCTCGGTTTGATCGAGAATGGCTCAGCCAAATCCTTATGTTAACTTCACGAGAGTAGCATACTCACCTTGAATGCACAAAATCTAGTTCCGATTGTAGCATTAAAGAGCATCCCATATTTCATTAGGGAGAACCAAACTTCTCCTGGTGATCATGTCCAAGATATTGGAAATGTCTACACATGATCCATGAAATCCATGAGATGGACATTGCAGCCAAGTTCTAGAATCCTCATTCGGGGGTAAGGCTTCACAATGGTTCAGGAGTCTTGGAGCAGGATCGATTCAAAATTGGAACCAGTTGTGCATAGCTCTTCATGACTAGTTTGGAGAAAAGGGTGATAAATTATCTTGTTTGGAATCAGTTGAAAATAATAAAGAGATACCCAAATGAGAAACTGATGGACTTCAACCTCATATTTCAATGGACCTAGGACATAATTCCAACAACAGTAAAGCCCACTAATGAAGGTGCCTTCTTTTACTTTCTTAGGGCTTTAAATTTTGCTATTTCTTTTATTATTCAGTCAATGGGGGGTACAACCTTACGTGTAGCCTATAGAATTTCCATAGGGGTTGAGAACCATTTGATTGGGATGGAAAAATCACTCTAGGCCATCCATGCCTCTATACCTTGAGTTAGGAAACCCAAATGCTAGCCAAATGCCTACACTAGCTCCAATACCCACCCCCAAGAGTCAAAGCTTAGCTGAAGCACCCAACTCATCATCTAACACCTCTAAGGAACTCTATAAAGTAACCAAAAAAAGCAACAAAAAGGATAAGCTTAGAGTTCTAGGCCATATCAGGTCTAGTCTCGAGGGCTCTCGTACCAAACTAGACCCCAATATCAGCAAAATAGACCACCACCTCAAACTATAAATCTAGAGCCAGAACCAAGGAAAACCCCAAGATGCTAGACCTTTTAGGTTGTATGATCCAAACACAACTTCAACATCAAGGACATTTTCCTAGCACAAAACAATATGGCACAAGAATATGATTGTTGTTTTCCATACAATCAGCCACATAACCAATCAATGTGCTTTAATGGTGCTCTAAATTAGGCCTTGATGGTGCAAACCAGTATGGTGCCACAATATTCTTGTCAAGAGGGACATGAATTGAAAGGATCTCAACAAGGTGGACCCCCATAACAAATCTATGCTAGTAAATTGGAAGGCTGAAGAATTTTGTGGAATGAATCGGTTCCCTTCTCAAAGTGTGGCTGCTAATACACGGTCCAAAAGGAGAAATATTGGAGAGGGAAAACCACTAAACTTAGGTGAACCTCAACCTTCCATCACTCCACAAGGTCTTGGTGCTCCATATACAACTCCCAACATGCAGAACCAATCCAATCCACCTTCCAAATCCAATCAGGCACCGGTTGTAACAACCCATGTGCAAGAAAGAAATGTTTCTGGGAAGGGGAAACAAAAGGATAGCTCATTCAATATTATTGAGAAAATGAAGAGGAAAAGTGTGAACATTTCACTATGGGAGTCACTAGCCATTCCAGGAAAGAGGGATATGTGCAGCACCATGCGAATTGGTCAAGTTAAAATTAACCCCTAACCAAAGAAGAGAGAGTGCTTTCCAATGCAGTTCAACTAGGGAGGAACCAAGGAGAACAACAAGGTAAGAACCTGAGACCTTCTCCATTCTATGTATCATTGATTATTGGAGACAAATTGGTGCACAATTGTATGATTGACTCTAGGGCAAGTAGTTATGTGATGCCCAAACAAATAGCTGATCAGCTGGGTCTCCAATATGAGGTCATCTCTAAAGGAGTAGTATAATTAGATGGGATAGTAGTGACCATTGTTGGAATCATCAAGGATCTGAGTCTCACTCTACATGCCTACCCTAATGTGACTATATTGCAGAATGTGTCAGTCATAGACCTACCACCACATTTTGCGTTGTGTTTGTCTAGAGACTTCACTACCAAAATTGGAGGCTACTTATTTGCTGATTGGTCACATATGCTCTTTAGAACAAGGTATGGGGTGAAGGCCACAATCAGATCTGAACCTATTGTTGATTATCATATTGAATCCTATGTGCCTAGACCAATCAATGCTAACTACTCAACTTTTGATCAAGAAGACCTCCTAAGCACTTGTGAGACAAATACCAAGGTGGGATGTATCCCAGACTTGACTCTTGATGAGTGGGCCAACAAAAGTCATGATTTTGACCCCTATAAGGAGATGGAAGAATATGAGCTAGGTGTCTACTGTCTACATGAAAAGAATCATCCTCTTCCTGACATAATTAAGCCAGAATACAAAGATGACAATGAGGTATGGTAGTTGTTCTTTGATGGATCAAGGAGTAGGCAAGGATCTGGAGGAGGAGCTATGATTGTGTCCCCTAAAGGTATGAAATATTATTCAACTTTCATGTATTCTAGTTTTCTTTCTCAAATAACACTATTGAATATGAGGCTTTAGTCCAAGGTCTTCATTGGGTGAGGAAGCTAGGAATCAAGAACTTTCAAGTGTTAGGTGATAGTGAACTAGTTGCAAATCAAGTCAAAGGACTTAATACTATCAAGAATGATCTACTCAAGAACTAAAAGAGTAGAGTATGGGATCTCGTGGATGATTTGGAGGCCTCCAACATTGTGTCCATACCCAGGAAGGAGAATGAAGCTGTTGACAGGCTTGCAGTAGTGGGAACAACTTTTGATGTGGTTGATAGTATCAAGAGGGATAGAGAACAACCACATATCCATGTAGTTGTGAGGACAAGTGGTGCTAGATAACAACACATGCTAGAAAGTGTTCGAGAATGATCAGCATATCATTAATTTTTTACAAAAAGAAGTTGAATTCTCAACTAGAAATCAAAGCAGATTAGAGTAGTAATACGGGAATCAGATAGTAAAGATGCATACAAAAAGCTCCCCAAAGGCTTAGTTACACTGGAGTCTATTTTCAATCCTAATGATCAGTTTAGAAAAGAAAGCTAACATACATATCAAAGGAGAAGATTAAGATCAATCCTAGTTGGAGAAGACAAAACAATTGAAATTGGCAAAATGGCACATGAAGCAAGAAAGGTAAGAATTCATACAAATTTTCCAAGAGTTTCCAAATGTGTTTTTTGAGCTATGAAGACCTAAGAGGGTTCAATTCAAAGCTAGCACAACACACAATCAAACTAGATCCAATTGTTAAGCCATCGGGTAGAACCAAGAGACTAATAAACCACACATTGAACCTCTGATGAAGAAAGAATTGAACAAGTTGATAGAGGCAAGCATCATATCTCCAATCAAACACTCAAGTTTGGTTATAAACCGGTCCCGAGATAGAAAGAAAATGGAGAAATTAGGTTGTGTGTAGATTTTCGAGACTTGAACAGAGCCTCCCTCAAAGATCATTACCCACTCCCTTCAATGGAGTAGATCTTGCAAGTAGTGTCTAGGTCAGAGAGATTCTCCCTCCTAGATGGCAACTAAGGGTACAACCAGTTCATGGTGAAAGAATATGATCAATTCAAAACAACTTTTGACCTACAAAATGGGGCACCTATGACTACAGAAAAATTCCATTTGGACTGTCCAATGTCGGAGCCACTTTTCAAAGGGCAATGGATATGGCATTCAAGGGGCTGATCAAAAAAATAGTACTGATCTATCTGGATGACATTACGGTGTTCTCCAAAAATGCAGCAGACCACCTTTTCCACCTAAGATAGGTGTTCCAAAGGTGTGGGAGTTTTGGGGTGTCATTGAACCCTAAAAAATGCATATTCTTGGCCCATGAAGGAAAGCTTCTAGGCCACATTGTGTCAAATAAAGGATTGGCAATTGATCCGAGAGAGAGTTCAAGCAATAAGAGCATTGCCATTTCCAAGTCACAAGAAGGCTATTCAAAGCTTCTTGGGAAAATCAATTTTGTCCACGAGGTTTGTTCCAAACTTTGATGACCTTATTAAGCCAATAACGTTGATCATGAAGAGGAAGTTAGCATTTAGGTGGAGAGTGAAGGAAAACAATCTTTGAGGCTATCAAATAAGCCATATCAAAAGCCCCAAATCTTGTGAATACATAATTTTCCAAAGACTTCATATTGTATGCCTTTGGTGGCATGTGACATGATTTCTACGATCTTGGTTCACGAGAACGAGAAAGTACAAAGCGCCAATTGCTTTCTTTAGCCAAAGTTTGGAAGATTATGAGGTGATGTACTCCTTCATCAAGAAACGAGTCCTAGTGGTGATCAGAGGATTGAATAATTTTAAGAATTTGGTTTTAAACAACAAAATTCAACTATTGGTCTTCCATACGGGACTTAAAGAATTCCTTCTCGGAAATATCCGAATGAGAAGCGTGTAGGATGGATCACTTGTGTCATGGAGTATGACATTGAGATTAAAGTCAACAAGATAATCTATGTGAAAGGATTGTGTGAACAACTCACCTCAAGTCAACAAAATGAAGCAAGCGGTGAAAAGAGGTTATTTTTGTTCTACAAGATGATCAAGAAGAAGGGAGAGATGATGTACCTCCTTCATGTTGGACCTAAGACATGGTGCATTTCCTTCAAATAGGCATGTGTCCTCATGAGATGGATAAAGAAAAGAGGTGACATTTCACAGCTACGGGCCATCCCAAATGTTCTTATTGATTGTGTCTTGTTGAAAAGAGACATCAATGACATTATCTTGAGATGCATTGGGACAGATTAGTTGGAGAGAGTGCTACAAGAATTCCATAATGGCAGATTGAGGCCATTTTCTCCAAGAGTGATAGCACTAAAAATCATGAAATTAGGTTAGTATTGGCCCGAGAGGGTTTAGTGAGTGATATGCATGGATCAAGAGGTGCAATAATTGTGCATTCTTCAAAGGCAAAGAAAGGCTAACAACACTTCCATTACACTCAATCTCATTCGACCAACCTTTCATGCAATGGGATTGGAATTCATTGGACTCATCAATTCAAATTCAAGAAAAGGCCACAAGTCGACAACGACATATTATTTCACCAAGTGGACCAAGGCAAGTGGCACTCGAGGAAGCCAATGAGTCTAGTATCCTAGATTTCTATGAAGGGATAATGACCACATTTGGTGTGCAACCACAATCATATCAAAAATGCATTATCATTCATAGGTTCCAAGATTACATGATGGGTTGTTAAGAATGGGACTTACTTGAGCACTTCATCAAACTATTACCCTCAAGGTAATGGCTATGCTGAGTCCACAAACAAGAACCTTTTAAAGATCATCGAGAAGAACTCTTTATCTACGAGTAGCTCTCCATTAAAAAAATTTCTACGGGAAAGAAGCGGTGTTGCCTATATCACTTGTGTTACCAACATTGGAGCTCATAAAATAACTAGAGATGTCAAATTTGAACCAATGGAGGCTAGATATGTGGAGCTGATATAATTAGAAGAAACTAGGGAGCATGCTCTCCAAGCAATAGAGAAGAATCAGGCTTCAATCAAGAAATTCTTTGACAAGAAAGAAAAATCAAGTACCTTCTAGGAAGGAGACTTGGTTTTGAAATGGGATGCAGATCGAGCAAAACTAGGAAGACATTCTAAGTTTGATGCAATCTGAAGTGGCCTTACATGGTCACCAAATGCAAAAGTAGCAATGCTTTCCAATTGTCTACATTGGATGGTGAAGATTTCTGATTCAATGAGCAGGATCTATCACAAGCACCGTACTAAAAGGAAAGTCTCACCCTGTACATATTAGTTTAGTTTCTCTTTCCTCTAAGTGCTTGTGCACATCACATTGTTGTAGTGTAGGTTATTTTTTTCCTAAGTGCTTTACATGCTCTACATGTTCCATTTGGAGCATGTATGATTTCAATTTTATACAAAGTTATGGTGTTATTTTGTTGCTCTTATTCAGTCCATTCAAGTCAACAAGATGAAGCCCCATGTCAAAACATTTTTCTACTATTAGAAACCTTAAATTTGAAATTTCTAATGAAAATTGAGAGTGAAAATAGCTAGGCTTGTGAATTAGAAGCGAAATCAGTTTTAGACCATTGTTCTCGACTCCATGCCCAATAGATAAATGACAAGGCAATTGGTATTTTAATATAGTAGGCGAGATACCCCTATGAGTCACCAAATTGTTATCACATTTCTTCCCCGAGACAAATATTGGATCACCCATTACCCCGCATAGAAAGGACCTAAGAAAACTCATTGAAATCCTACAAATTTTTATAGGACTCAACCATGGAGTGGCGAGAGGCCAAGAGAGACTAAGGGACCATGTGTAAAAAAACGACTCTATCAATCCGTTTCCATGTCTTAAATCCATCCTTCAAATTACTGAGTTGACTCAACTATGAAATAACATGGGAAGACAAGAAGAGGAGAAGCCTGAGAGGAACTAGATTCAAGAAGGGGAAGAAACATAAAATATCCAAAGTCCCCGAGCTCAAAATAATTTGGAAAGGGAAAAAATTGACTAAGTATGGAGGTGGCAGCTGAAGGAGCCACGTGTCCTTACAACGCTTGTCCAAAGGTGAATCCATAAAGGGAAGCCCAAAGTAGTGCCGGGATTCCGGGCGTCACAGAACCACAAAAGTTGTAGGGCCATTGAAAAGTCTTTAAATAAGGAAGAAGATGTCAGTTTCAACTCGACACAAATATGGAAAGGAAGCCTAGGGTAGAGACTCAAAACTGTGCTAGCCCTCGCGTAGCAAATGGTCAAACAGAGTCAAAATGTGGACAGAGGCGGGCGTCAAAATTGGATAAGTATAGAAGTATAAGTAGAGAGTGCCAAGTATCAGTGTGGCGTATCTTTAAGATTTAGTCCCAGAGTGGAGACCCAAATGAGCGCGGGGTTGCCACGTAGCCCAAAATCTAAAAAGAAAGAAAGACTAATGAAAAGTCCATAAATCGGTGGAGGTGACAAGTGTCATATCGCGCTCCTCAAAAGCAAAGTTTGTCGGGATTTCAAGCAAGTGTAGTGTCTCCATACGATGTCCAGTCTCAAAAGGGGAGGGGAGAGTTGGTTTGAATAGTTAATGAGTAATAGCAAGGCCAAAAAGAGTGCCAAGTGTCTCAATGATGCTAATTCAATGGTGAATCAGAGAAAGGGCCCCTAAACATGCACCAAATTGCTGCGTGTCTTCGGTTAATGAATATGACCCCACGAGAAAAATATCAGCCATGAAACAAAGAACTTGAGAAAGCCGATGGAGGAAGCCCGTGTCACCCCACGCTATTCTAAGAAAAACCTTGGGCGAGGATTTCAATCAAGAGCTTGCTTGCCACGTGTCTCGAGAGATAAAAGGGTACCAAATTTTCAAATTGTTTTCCTGTCCTTTAGTATGGAGACTGATGCAAACTTCGAAGGGGCATATCTTTTGACTCAATGCTCGAAATATTGTAAATCTGAGATCGTTTGAAATATTTTGCCTCACCCATGCCATGGAGGTCGAAACTTTAATTTTGAGGAGGTTAGGTAAAGGAAAATGGAGGAAATTTATTAGGCATTCAATGATATCTTCTTGCCTCAACAACCGATCAGATTCGATCTGTTCGCCATTCCCTCTTCCTTCAAGGCACCAAACCAAAGATTGGCATAGTAAAATCAGATTTGGGGGCAGATTTCAATTAGAGGAATTAACGGTGGTAGTCGCGCTTGATCTATTTTCCTACTTCTCTCTCTCTCTTCCTTCTCTCTTATCAGACCTATAAATACGGGAGCAAGAACAAAATCTATTTACTAAAATATGAAGAACAATTATGATTTCATAGTATCTTGATAACCTTAGCCTTGTTTTAAAGTAACTCCATCTTTTAGAAGTGACAATGTTGAGATTTAAATTATGGAGTATTGATCATACTTTCCCAAGGTTTTCTCCATAATTTTTTTGCAAAAGAAGGATATCTCCATCTCCTTCATCAAACAGAGACGTTACACTAAGGTTCCTCTCACCTTAGTTGAAGAGGTAAAACCTCAAGTAGTGAGGATAGGTCAAATCCTCTTGAAGGTGTTATCCATCTCTCCACAATCCCGAGTGAAAAAGGGCCGGTTAGATCTCATCACAGCTAAAAAATGACATACATTATTATCTATTTGTCTCTAATATCCATGTCAAATATTTGATGATGCTCATCGTGAAAAGGATAAAAAAATTTAATACCAACACTCATGGAGCCATTTTAGGGACTCTTTGAATTATTTTATAAATGAAGTACATATATACCCTATTAAGTACTTCTTACATGTGTTGTGTGCTCATACATTGCTGAAACATCATTCTTTATTCATATCTATAAGAATTGTTCAAAGTTGTAAGTTACGCTTGCTTAAAAGTGCAACATCTCCATCTTCTACAATTATTCCACAAAGATTTGTATCATCATTTATAAATTTTGGTAGAAGAAGAGTAGATGTTGTGAGCTCTACATGAATCTAGTATTAATGAGACATTTGATAGGTCTTTCATAGTCCATTTTAATAAACTAAGGTGAAAATCAATAGCGGTGATTCCGTGTTGTTTAAATTCTTAATAAATACCAGTGTCTTAACATATACCAAGCAAGATTTGTCATTAATCTCTGCAAAGATGGAAGGAAGAAGATCTTTCTTTTCTAAGGACCATAGTAGAAGGTTGTTTACAGAATTGGGGAATTCTAATTTAGAAGGAAGAATAATTTGGAAGGCTGTTGGAGATCAAGCATCAAGAAAAGATATCTGCATTGTTGAAACTCATCATCCTATGATTGAAGATTGCAATACTTCCTCAAGTGAATTTGAATCAGGTAGTCTCTTTGTTGAATTGAATTCTCCATCTGGAGAGGGGCCTTCATTTGTATTTGAAAATTTTTCTTCTCAATATGTCCCTGTGTTTTCCAAATTTGATAGAGTCTTCCAATAAACAAAGCCTTTAGAGGGCATTCATTCTAATAATTGCATCCTTGTACCACACAGACTTGTCACTCCTCATAATTTTTCATTTCCTCTAAGGTCACCTCCTCAAAATAATATGGCTCAGCCTCCAACCAGACCTCCATTTGTTGTTAACACTTTTGGTCACATCAATTTTAGAGGTATGGCTGGTTATCCAAATGTTGTGCCACAAGATGTAAGAAATAGATTGCACGAGTTTCAAGGAAATAATGCAATTACTTGTGATCAGCACTTGAAGGCAAAGATCTTTGTCAATATGATGGAGAAATTTGAAATAGAATTTGAGGATGTGTACATTAAATTGTTTATCCATAATCTAGAAGAAGATCTGAGGATTTGTATAAATATTTTCCGAGATAATTCCATTTATTCTTAGGCAGAAATGAATAATGCTTTTGGACTACATTTTGGTGATAAAAAGACCCTAGGTTTCGTTTATCAAAGTTTGAAAATATTAAGAAGAATCCCAATTAATCGGTGCATAATTTCAATACAAGATTTAAAAAAACATTGATAAGACTACCTATTAATGTGAGGCCATGTGATGAATCATGTCTGATAAAGTATTTAGATGCATTTGATAAGAAATTTGCTTACTATTTGAGGGATAAGAACTCGGAACTTTGAGGCAGGCCTTTTCCATGGCTCTATAAATTGAGAACAACCTTAAAGTAGTTGGAAAGCCTCCTAAGAGGGAGGGTGTTAAAATGATTAACCCAAAGATGCCTCAATCAAGTAAGGTTGCGGATCTTGAGGAAGTTGTAAATACTTTGGTTTGGAGCTATCAAAGAAATATCTTACAAGATAACTATGGAAGAAAGGAATTGGACAAGGTTCCCAAGGTCAACATAAGTAACAAAGACAAGACATATTTACAAATCATCCTAGAAATGATCGGAGAGATCGATGACAGAGGTAAAGGACCCATGTGAGCTAGAAAACCCCAAGCTAGGAAAATAGAGTAGTGCTGATCCTCTAAATGTGAGAGTTGTTGTTGTTGAAGAGACAAATGAAATTAATTGGTGTGAAAAATATTTCTTACCCCACCCACCATGTAAAGTAGATCGAGAAAGTTGAAGAGGCTGATTATGATGATAACATTGATGATGATGCATCCATGGTGGACTGCTCTCAAGATCACAACAAGGAGCAACTTCAATTGAAGTAATAAGTGCGAGAAATTCTGAGAGTTTTGGGATTGCATTCATCGGGTACCTCGTCTTCTCTCTCTCATACTTTAGAAATAGATATGGTACAAGATTTTGAACTTCCTAATAATGATTTTGAGTATCTAAGGGATTTAATGATTAAGAAGTATGATGGAGGAATCCCATCAAAAGAGGATAGGCAGTTGTTAATGAACGTTGTTGTTGCCCAAGAAAAGGAGTATAACACAGAAGTAAAGTTGTCAAAGGGGCGAGGATTTAAGATAAACTAAAAACCCGAGTTCTCACCAATATCCCAAAAGAAACTCTAAAGACAGATGCATCACGGAAAATGCGTTGTTGTCTCATGTAGAACTAGTGTTCCCACCCATGCTCAAAATGTGAAAAATATTGTGCCATCGATGAGTTTTCAATATTTCTCCAATGCTTCTTTTCCCAAATACATTCCTTATGACATTGCCCAAGTCTTGACTCGAGATAAAGATTTTGTTCCAATTGTTGAACCGGTCGGGATTCCTAAGGACAAGAAGAGGTCTTTGAGTATTTGGGATTGGAAGAAGATAGGAGTGCCAAAGGTAGAAATATAAATAATGTAAACACTCATCCTCTAACCATTGGAGACCTAGACAAACCACCAAAGATTGGAGGAGATAGGTGAACCATCGAGTTTTACTTGGGAACATCTTTGGTTGAGTCTCAATTAAATGTTGATCCATTTTTACAATGTTGATTATTAAGGGAAAACTATTACACAATTATATGTTTGATTCCAAAGCATCATGAAATGTTATGCCTCTAGAGGTCATGAATCAATTAAACATTAAAGTGACAACATCTTATGACAAGTGTACTACAATGGATTCTAAAGAGGTCCCGGTTGTAGGATGTGTAAAAGGTTTGGTGGTACAACTTGCATTTTATCCGAGTAAGAACTTGAAACTTGATGTTTTTATTGTTGATTGCCATGCCAAATGGGGTGTGTTGTTATCAAGAAAGTTGGCTACAAATGTTGGTGTAAATGTTCATATGGATTTATTTTGCCACCATTCCAATTGAAGGAAACCTTGTAAAGTTGTATGGAGAGAATAAGATGTTGCACCTCATTGAAGATCCCAATAATGTTTCTTATGAAGTGTTGTTTGTTGATGTAGATGCTGATAACTTTGTTGGATTTGCTGCTGGAAAAGAACACAAGATTGATCAATGTAAATGTCTTGAAAAAGTAGGTTTTCCTTGGACCTTGTTATTCGATGGAGCTTGTTAAAAGTTTGGAAATGGTGCTTGTATTGTTTTGATTTCTCTAGGCTAGGAAGAGTTTATTTTTATTTCAAAATCAAATTTGAATGCACTAATAACATTGCTGAATATGAAGCATTGTTATTAGGTTTGAGAATTGCATGGAAATATGGTGTACTGATATATCTTTGTCAAAGGAGATTCGGAAAGCGATTGTCAAGCAAATTAGAAAAGCGTATCTTATTAAAAATAAGAGATTGAAACAATACAAACATACGATTTGAGATTTGATTGAAATGTTTGACTCATTTAATATTGTACACCATGATAGAAAGTTTAATGTTGTTCTGAGACAAGTTAGAAGTGTTAGGATCCAGATTTGGAAATTTATACGAAGTATCTCCATTTTGTGAGTATGATGTTGAGATACTAAAAAGGCCATTTGTCC
Source organism: Taxus wallichiana var. yunnanensis (assembly GCA_018340775.1). Classification (NCBI taxonomy): domain Eukaryota; kingdom Viridiplantae; phylum Streptophyta; class Pinopsida; order Cupressales; family Taxaceae; genus Taxus; species Taxus wallichiana. The sequence goes on from CM031241.1 coordinate 101,157,031, forward strand.
CCCTAACAATGTTAAAAATTGGAAAGTGTTCGATGATGATCCCTCGGTGAAATGGTTTCTACAGAACCAAGGCAAGTTTATTTACCAAAATATAGATGGGGAACCAATGGTGTGTGCCATTTGAAGGAAAGGAAACTTTATTTGGCAAAGACATCATCCAGTGAAGACAAACACGATTCCTAGAGGTTTGGTGGCACTTGAATCAAACTTTGATAATGTTGATTGCATTATTAACATAAGTATGTTAGTTTCAAGAGATGTGGAAGAGCACGACCTGGGCACAAAGGAAAAACCACGTAAAATATGGTTAGGAAGCAACTTGAGTAAGGAAGAGAAGATTTGTTCCTATATTCGATTGTTGAAGAAATATCAAAAATACTTAGGTTGGTCTTACTCGATTTGAAGGGATGGAGGGATCATTCGAGCCACAACATACTCATCTTGGGCTACAAATTTAGTACTGTCAAAAAAATATGGTGATATAATGTTGTGCATGGACTTTAAGAACTTGAATAAAGCATCGATGAAAGATAATTACCTTACGCCAAACATGGAGAATATGCTACTGATTGGTAATTGGTTTGAATTGTTATGCACTATGGATAGTTTCTCTAGCTATAATCAAGTTGTTGTGAAGGAGTCGAAAGAATAAAGACTTCCTTTACCACTCCCTTGGGAACTTATGTCTATGTCGGGATGCCTTTTGGCTTAAGGGTAAGTGCAGGGAAGTTGATGGACAAATATAGGGTCATTTGTGGACATCATATTGCAAAGAACAACATAATATCAACTTGTAGGGATTATTAGCAATACATACACTCGAAATTAGACAAAATTATATTAATATGAATCATAGCATCTAGAATCTAGTTTCTAAAATACAAATTTTTGTAAAAAATGGACAAGATTAGTTATATTAAACACTCAAAATTCAATGACTTGGTATTTTTTTTTTAAAAAACGCTGATAAGATTATAGTCCGTTTGCCCACAATTTGAATGAGCAAAAATTGATATATATTTTTTTCCTTTGGTGAGAAGTTATATGCCACTATCTATCTTGGGATGGATTTTACTTTGTATTTTTTGAGTAATATTTTATTTTTATGATTTTTTCCGTGAAAGTGGTATGAAAACATAAAGAAAACAGAGCACTTTCCGTTTGCCCGCCATAACTTCATCAAAAAATATTGAAATCAAATAATTTTTTTTTGAACATGTATATAATTTCACCACGGTTGGGATGGTATAAGTTTTATCACATTCTGATAAGTGAAACAAATTTTGCAGTCTTAAACGTAGACATAAACATTCACAGGAAAAAGTGTCTTAAAGACCTACTATTAGTAAAAAATTATAAAATGATATTTATCCTCTTCTATTCACTTTAAAATCAGTATTTCTACAAAGCTAATAGTCTCCCCTACGCAATGGTACCATTTTTATGACATAGTTTTTACTTTTCGGCATGGTTCAAGTCCATGGAAGACTAAATTTGATGTTTTGTTGTTTTTAATGTAAAATTCAGGATTTGATGTCCACTTAATTGTTCCCCAACTTGGTGCACTTACCCTTAATTAATGTTGGAGTAACTTTGCAAAGAGCAATGGATGCAAATGGATGTGTTTTTGGTTATATTAATGATTTCATTATTGTTTATCAAGATGATGTAGCTCTGTTTTCCAAAAAAAGAAATGATCACTTGCAACACTTGGAGAAAATGATGTTAAGGTGTAAGGAGTGTGGCATATCATTGAATCCCAAGAAGTTACATTTTGGAGTGCAAAAGGAATATCTCCTTGGTCACATTGTATCAAAGGAAGGGGTCATGATTGATCCGAGAGAGTGGAAGCCATCATCAAGGTTCTAATTTCGAGAACTAAGAAGGGAGTTCAATCCTTCTTTGGACAAATAAAATTTATCAAAATATTTGTTTCTAACTTTCTTGGTGACCATCCCCATTACTAGCATGTTGAATAAGGACCATGTTATCAAATGGGAAGAAACTTCCATTCAATATTTCAATGGGATCAAAGAAGCATTAAAGCATACCCTTGTTTTGGAAGCTCCAAATTACAAGAATCCTTTTCAAATATTTTATCTTGCTTCAGAAAACACCATTGCCTCTATTTTTATTGGGAAGGATGATGAAGGGGTTGAGGACCAATTGCCTTTTCGATGTAAGGAATTGTAAGGAGCTGAGTTAAATTACACATTCATGAGAAGAAAGCATTTTCTTTGGTGAAAGAAACAAAGGTTTTCAGACCTTACATCTTGAGCTCTAAAGTTTTTGCTTATGTTCCCCACATCATGGTGAAAGATATCTTATCAGAAATGGAGGTCTCAAGAAAAATATGCATATGGGTAAACAAGTTGTAGGAATATGACATGGATATCCAAACCACGAAATTGATAAGAGGTTTAGGCATAGATAAGCTTATGGCTGAGAGAAACTTGCAAACTATTGAGGTGAATGAAGTAAAAGGAGAAAGGGTGGATGTCCTTGAAAATTTGGTAAGCTCTGAATGGTACAAAGACATAATATTTTATCTCAGACATCTATGTTGCCTTGAACATTTGAGTAAAAATTAGAAAAGAGCTCTTAAGTTAGCCTCTCCAAAATATTTCATTATTGATTTTGGGTTAGATTAGAAGAACCTGTAGGAGTTCTCTTAAGATACATTGTTGAGGATGAAGCCCCAAAGGTAATTTCTGATCTCCATGGAGGAGTTTGTGGGAGACATTTTGCTAGAAGAGTTACAACACATAAAATCTTGAGGGTTGGTTATTGGTGGCCAACTCTTCAAAGATACAACTCTATTGGTTAGGAAATGTTAAAGTTGCCAGCATTTTTTACGGAAGAATGAAAGCTTTAGGCTCCCTTCCTTTGCATCATCTATCAATTGAAGCCCCATTTAAGCTTTGGGAATGGATCTCATTGGTGATATTTTAGATCCTTCTAGTGCTGGTCATAAATGGATTCTTATAGCCACTGATTATTTCACTAAGTGGGTGGAAGCAATCCCCACAAATAAAGCAACACACCAAGTTATCATGGAATTCATGTTGAATCAAATCATATGTATATTTGGAGTGCCACTAATATTGTTCTTTGATAATGTCATGAGTTTTAGAGCCAAACCTTTGGTGGACATGTGCAAAGGGTATGGAATAAATTTTACATATGCTTCTAACTACAATCCCTAATGAAATGGATAAGCTGATTCTAGCAATAAATCCTTTTGAAGATCATTAGAAGAAACTTGGAGCTAAACAAAAAGAAGTGGGGTGAGAAACTGAAGTTTATGTTTTGGGATGATAGAATCACTATAAAAAGAGATACCTTGGTAAAAGCCCATTTGAGTTTGTATATGGAACGAAGCTTTGTTGCCCCTTCATTTGCAATTATCTTCATTTTAGTTTGTTAAAAAAATTAAAGATCAAGAAGTTAGTCCATATGATGCTTAAATCAATCAAATTATTGAGTTAGATGAAAAAGGGCATCCCATGGTGGCATGTGAATTTAGAGAGAAAATGTGAAGAATTTATTTGACAAGAAGGTGACTCCAAGAGCTTTTAGCATTGGGGATCTTGTGCTATTATGGGATAGCAGGCATGAAGATAAGGGAAAGCATGGTAAATTTGATGCATTGTGGATGGGCCCTTATTCAATTGACATTCGAATTGGTGAAAATACCTTCTTCCTAAAAGACTTAGATGGGGAACTACTTGAATTTCCTATTAATGGCAAGCATTTGAAACATTTCCTTGATTGATTTCCTAGAATCAAGGTGAGCACCATTTGTATAGTGTATAGTTCTTTGGTTTCGTTCTGCTTTTGTGTTTTTGTTCATTCTGGTCCTTGGTGACCTAGTTTTGTTGGTTTCTCAGTTCATTTTTGGAGGGTGGTTATGGTTTCTCTACTCTGCAAGTTGACTCCGTTGCCCAATGGATGTTTTTGGCACTTGGTCTACTCTATTTGTTCTTGTGGCACTCGTTGGGAGTGCCCATCCCGAGCTTGAGCCGATGTTAGTGCTCATTTTAAACTCGCACCATTTGCCCTAATTTTCCTTTTGATCTGCGTGTTCTGAAACATTTCTATCTCTCGAATGGATGAAATGAAGTTTTTATCTCCATCTGTATACCATGAATTGTTTGCAAGTTTCCTTGTCATGCCTTATTTTGAAGAAATCCCCAAATGTGCCTAATTTTTCCTAAATCTTTTCAATCTACGGGCTCTGCAATTTTTCCTATCTTCTCGATCATGGATGCTCGAAAAATGTTCAAATTTCTTTTGTATGCCTTTGAAAATCCATTCCCATGGTTGAAAAATGCTTAGAGCCATGATTTACTTGGTTTTGTTTCAAAAAATTCATCCTTAGTGAAAAAATTAGATCCTAGGTGTGAACTGGTAAATTTATGTGTTTTTGACGGTCTGACGGGCGTCTTTTACCCATCAAATTCTACCTCAACATTTGGCAGATACGTGGCCTCTTTTGATTGGTCGAGGGATGGCGAGATAAATGTTTTGAACTTATCACTTTTTGCTATTTTGGCAAGAGGGAAAATTTGGTCCCATGGCTCCGCTAAGTTTTGATTGGTTCTTTTGGTGCTTACGTGGCTTCTTCTAATTAGATGAGGTGCAAAAAGTTTGTTTTATGAACTTTTTATTTTTGGCTACTTTGGTAAAAGTTTGAACTCACCCCGTGGCCCTGCCAGGATCTGATTAAAGAAAAATTTAAGTGGTGGGGAAAATTTCTTATTTTTTCCCGAAAGTGTATATGTGTTCATCTCCAATTGGTCATAGGTGGGGAGTCCTTTTTATGCCTTAAGGCATTAAGGAAAAAGAGTAAAAGGTAAAATAAATGCTTAAGGCCCCGCAACCAATCAGAACAGGACACGTCACCTTTGAAAATTCAAAGGGCAGGGAAGGGAACAACGAGGAACTTTGAAGTTTTTAGCTTTATTTTAAGGAGTAAAGTTAAAAAGTGAGCCACACGCTGCAACCAATCAGAAAAGGGCACGTGTCAGCTTTGAAAATTCAAAGCAAGGACGTGGGCCACCAGGGGTCTTTGAAACTTTTAGCTTCATTGTAAAAGGAATAAAGTATAAAAGAGAGTCACGGCCCCACAACGAATCACAAAAGAACACGTGGCAAGGTCAGAGGTGGAGGTGCGGGACCTTGGAGAAAAATTTGAATTTTTTCCTTTTTGAGAAATGAAGTATGAAAGTTAAACACCTTTTAAAATTTTCATCTAATTAAAAGTTGTAAAAGTGGCCCTAGGCTAGTTTCAAATCAAATTTCTCCAAATGTGGACAGCTTCATTAAAAGATGAAAGGGCAAGATCAACGGTAGTTGTGCATTTCATTTGATTTTGCCGCCATTGGAGCTCTAGGATGTTTGGAGATGCGATTTTTGCATCATTCTTCATCAAATTTTGATGAATTTGTGTCATTTTGGTCTGCAAGGTGTAATTAAATAGTTTTGGAGGCTCAATTTGTAAATTGAGGTGCAAAATTTGAGCATTCAAAGTGAATTTTTGCTCAGGCTCGTGCAAAAACACAAAATGCCAGATCCAGAAGTTGCAAAGCAAAATTTCAAAAGGAAAAGGTGAAATGATGAAGCAAAAGGGGTTTGCATGCGTAGAAGATGAAAAACGTGCTCCCAGTTGAAGAAATGATGGAAATATTTGCAATGATTCACCTTTCATAAAGACCTTGAAACTCTTGGACTTGATTCTATTAAATCCCTTTCGTGAATCATGAGTGAAATTTGTAACAAAATTGATGCTTAGGATATTATTTTCTTGGGAAAGAAGGCTTGGATGTAATAGAATGTTATATAATGCATGTTTTTAGACATGCAAAGGGTCGGGGGTTAAATTTCATGAGAAAAATTTGAGAAAATCCGTCTTCTGAGAAACCCATCTGAGATACCTAGTTAATTTATTCTATGTTATATTTTCTATCATGTCAAGTTGGTTGCAGATGTATAGCCATTGACAAGCTCTGAGATTTCTCTAGAAGCTCTCCCCTACTGATGAATCTAAGCAATTTTGAAATTAATTTTTGTTCAATCTCTAGAAAATTTGTGTCTTCTTATTTCAGAATGTCTGCAAATGGTTTCTCTTGTTCCTATTGCAATCTTACATTGAAATCTTTGTGAAATCACACAGATCTCATCCTTGTGATGGTTTAGTGGCATTTGTAATTTCATTTATCAGAAGATATTTCACCGGTAATGAAATAAACAATTTAAAATCACTTTACCTTCATTTGTTGACAGAGATTGTTTGTAAGTCTTTGGGTGTACCTTAGGTGTGATTGATAAGAGATTTTGGTGTTTAATTGAGTCTTTTAACTTGAGCCTTCATGCTAGATTCTCAAAGATTGTGTGAAAATGTGAAAATTTGGGCCTCCATTGATGCACACCTTCTGGTTGAAGGAATTTCTTAACTATTCTAAAGCTTTCTATTATTGAGTTGTCCATTGTTGTGAAGTTTCTCAAAGATTTGGCAAAGTCCAATTTATCTTGCTTAATCTCCCACCAAAAAATCATTCAAACGACTAATCCTACTTTGTACTACCCCTGTTTTGCCCTGTATATCCACAAAGGAACAAAATCTATTTACTAAAATATGTAGAACAATCAGGATTTCATAATGTCTTCAGTAACCTTAGCCTTGTTTTGAAAGTATCTCCATCTTTTAGAAGTGACAACTCTTGAGAGTTAAATTATGGAGTATTGATCATACTTTCCCAAGGTTTTCTTCATAAAATTTGTGCAAAAGAAGGATATCTCCATCTCCTTCATTAAACCAGAGGTCACATTAAGCGTCCTCTCACCCTGGTTGAAGAGGAAAAACCTAAATTAGTGAAGATAGGTCAAATTCTCTTGAAGGTGCTATCCATCTCTCCACAACTGAGTGACAAAGGGCTAGTTAGATCTCATCCCCTTCTACAAAATGACACACATTATGATTTATCTGTCTTTAAGCTCCATGTCAAATATATGATGCTTGCTCATCTTGAAAAGGAAAAAAAAATTGGATACGAATAGGTCGTATATGGTGGAATCAGGGTCATAGATCAAGCCCTTTTTGTGCACAAATTTCTATCATTTCCGTCCTAGAGACCATATTTCCTTCAAGATATTGTAAATTAATGTTTTAGGAAATCCATATCCTAGATGTAACTTCCTGGCTGCACAAAACTTTTCTATGAGAAGAGTTTGGACCACCTAGCAAGCTGGAGGACAATGGAGTTTTAGCTTGAGATGATGTTGCAGACACTGCTGTTAAGTGTGTGCTCATTATGGGAGCTTAAACTACGCACGATTTTCCCTATACCCTTGAGTCTTATGTTGTTATTTAAATGATTCATTAAATGACCCTTCTCTTCATATAAATGTCTCGTGTGATGGTTTTATTGTGTGGTTTCTACTTCCCTTGCTCTTTCACAATTTCTGGGAGGATATTAGTTTCCGGTGTTAGAAACGATTGTGTTGTTTGAAGCCTCTTATATTGTTTTCTAGGTTTTAATAAATACCAGTTGGGTCAACTTTATTCTTAATAATAATTTTGTTTTTAAATGGGGGCTGTAATTTAATTTCCATTTTCATTTTGATGGTCTTACGATTTGGTTGTTTTATCAAAAATTGTTGTTTCGACGTGATTTTATAGTGCTTATTTTCATATTCTTGTTTGGTTTGTAATCCTTCATTTTGGCTCATGTTGGGTATTTGTGAAATAGTATTTGAGCACTGTAAGTGCATAATGTATAGGTGAATGATGTAATTTATGTCTCTATTTTTTTTTAGTTTGTTTCAGGTTCTAGTTACCCCCTTCTCGGGTCGGCTTGAGTTTGTGCTTAACTTGACTGATTTTTGAATTGAACCAAGTTGGTATTACTCTAAAACTGGGTTAGTTATTTTTTTATTTGTAAACCCCTCAAAGAACTATTTAGTCTTCAAGTGTCATGCGTGATCATCATATTTTGGTAGCAGTTCTTGTTCATCTTTTGGAGATTCTTGTCTTTGGGATCATCTTTACTTCCTTAGTGACTGTTGTATGTTTTGAGGAATGTAGTTAATCCTAATAAAATTCTCCTTGAGAAGATACTCACATATTTGGGATTGCTTAAAATGTTGGAGTAAAGACTATTTTTCGTACCTTGATGTTTTGTCACATTTGTGGGGAGATGCAAGATCTACTTGATCATTATTAAGGAAGTTTTCAATCCTTAAAGTTCAGACCTTGTTTTTATGCATAAGATAGTACTCTACGTTTTCTCCTTAAAACTGTTTAAATTTCATTCTCCTGTAGCTTAGAGGTTGGTGTATTTGGGAATTCAGTGGTTGACTAGTTATTGTGATGCACGTTGTGATACGACCTTCTTGTTGTCATTTTAGTAGAAGGGTTATGTGTTGATCAGATAGGTTTGATGTCAACTTGTTGTTGACGGAAGATCCTTTAGAAACTATGTATCCTATGTTTTGTTCTTGTGAATGATTGAGTAAACCTCCTATAAGATATATAATGGTTATGTTTGGTGTTGTCAAGTTTGTTCTTTTCTTAAGGCATTCTCTTGGATTAGAAGAAAGGTTTTGATAGTAGGATTGTTAGGACAGGATGTGGCCCATGCTGGGTCATTTGTGCGTTTATTTCTTTTATTTATTTATTTATTTATTCTGTACTGATATAAAATTAATCTGTTATAGGCACAACATCTTAATATTATTAATTCATTGTGTTTTTAGATCTTTTCATGTTGATTGATTGTTTGGGAACTGACAGTGGTATAGTGAATCTTTGGCTTGGTGAACTAACTTAAACTAATGGGGACAGATCACGTTTTGAACTAATTCTTTCTTGTAACTGGTTTCTTTTTGAAATGTTATCATGTTGAAATGATTTTCATTATTGTGATATAGGTGGAATTAATTATGATAGTTTATTAACTTCTCCTATGAGAAAATGATACTCAAATAGAGTTAGTGCCTTCCTTTTAATTCGACATTTTATCCTTCTTGTGAAACCTTTTAATTACTCTTGTTTTGGAAACTTGGATTATTTTCATAAACAACAGTGTTCTTCTTTTTAAAACAGTTAGATAACAACACAATGTCTTAATGTTATAGCGTTTATCATGCTCAGTTCTTGCGAATTGACTCAGGTGGATAATTGGTTGCAGATGGCTTGTGTGAGTAGATAAAGGAAATATTCGGAAAGTAATCATAATTTTGATTTATGAATTTCTTGTATGTATGTCTATAGTGTTATAAATTTGGGAATGGTGCTTGTAAGGGAGTTTGACAAGCCTCTTGCCTTGGATTTTCTGTAGTTGTGAAATAAGGTTGTCTTGTCCTTTTGTAGCAAATCTTGTAATTATTATTGTGAGGATTTAAACTCGATCATCACCTTGTTATGTGTATTTTTTATGATATTATATCAATCATGAAATTTTGTATCGTGATTTGACCAATTGTGTCACTTTCTTGTTCTCTCGACAAGTAATGGTAAATGCTTCCTTCGAGCCATAAAACTTTCTTGTATGATAACCCTCCATGGTCTTGGCATGGATGTAATTTTAGGCATAATCAAGTGGGTTGGCAATCCCAAAGTAAAAGTTAATCAAAAATAAATAAATGAACAAACAAATAAATTAAATATATATAAATATAGGAATTGGTGATCTCTTGGATAAAATCTTGATCTTTAAGCTGGAAGAAGAGGAACTATCTACTTGTGCAAAAGGAATTACTTTCCACCCCTAGGATAAACTATTAACCTTAACCTTATGGTTGTGAAATGATAAATGATATTAAAGTGTAAACAATATCTAACCCTTGGGAGAATTCTAGATCTTTGTAAGTAAAGGGAATAGTTAAGAAACTATAAGTCCGGCTCATCTATTTTTTGAAACCTAATTGTATTACCTTGCCAAACTTAATAAAGTAAAACCTAGATGAAACTTGAACCCCTCTTGATAAATTCTTAGCCCCAGTAAAATACTGGTCTTTATCCCATGAAATTATGATGATGAACTCTACTTAACCTCTTACCCTTAATCCTTGCCATAGACTTTGTAACCCTTCTTAGGAATTAATAAAATCTTTAACCTTGCACAAAGGATATTTTGTTCGAACCTAAAACAATGCCTCCCTTTCTTGGAGCTTATACTCATCCCCTTGTGCAGCGAAGGTTGAAATAGGATTTTGTAGTTTTTGTTTGTTTAAGATAACCTTGTGGTACTTGGTTCACCCCACCCCCTTTTAGTGTTAATCTTATAACTAATCAAACAAATAATTTCCCCATTAACGATGATCCTCTTTCGGAGAATTTTTACCCAAAGCTAAATGCCTCAATAAAAGGAAAGTAATATAATTTTTATATTGCTTGGAGTTTAAGCCCAAGCAATCACCAAGAGCTCCAAAAAATCCACAAGAATTCCAAAATCTTCTAACTCCCAAAATGCAAGAGTACAAGAAAATGAAGTATCCCCAAACAAGAAAAAGAACTTGAATAAATAGAAAAGGGAGAGAGGAGGGTGAGGTGGCTCCATGTAGGATGTAACATCACTCATCCTTAACTCCACCTCAAAAGTAAAACCTCAACCACAATGCACCATAAATTTATGGGTGAGAGGAATGACAATTTACTTACACACACAATCCAAGCCCACATCCTCTAAGGAAAACATTAATTTCAAGAACTAAAGTGCTATAATATTTTACCTTTTATCTTCCAAAACACATAATGGGGTCTATTTTTGACCCCTCAACCCATTGTAGGGTTGGTATAGCAATTTAGGAGGTGTGGAACATGTTTAACTTGTCCCACAAGCCTCCAAAATTAGCCCTTAAGGCCAAATTCAAATTTCCATGAAGGGGTAGAGTGTACAACACTCAAGATCACAAGCACTCAACTTACAACACATAATCCAAGAACCATCTAATCTAATAAATGAATTCCTTTTGACCCATTATTATTTAATTTAGTAAAATAATTAATTTACTAATCTAGACATAAATCAAGTAATTAACAAAAGGAGAATACATCACTATAATTTCACATACTAAAATTAAATAAATGAAACTAAATGAAAGAAAACACATAACCCCTTGGTCACAATTGGAGGTGATTCCCCCCATGGGAACCCCTAACAAAAATTCAAACACACACACATAAAAAAATACATGTTGCCATGGTGACCCTTGTTGAATTCATCTAGCATTCTAATGTGGTTGGTCTCCAATCCCCCAATGTTTGTTGTGACATGTTTACCTGCAAAACACATAACACCTCCTTTGGCCTCATGGCCGCATCAAAACATCCAAAATAAATATACAATATAACTCCACAATCATCTATATATGAATCAAAACATCATCTAGGCAAGTAACAATATCATTTATAATTTCTAACAACATCTCGATCCTACATTTCATCAATATCCATATGATCATAAGATTAGTTCAATTTTCTAGGTCTACTCAATATGACAAAATATCGCATGTCCGAAATATATAAATAACCATGTCAACAACATATCAACATCAATATAACATGTCTCTAATAATCCACACACATCATATATGAATCAAAATCAACAACAGTCCATTATCTCTAACATCTAACATCATGCTAAATCAAAAGCTACAATAATATTGATAAGTATACTCGATAGTATCGAAATCAATAACAAAAAGGTGTCGAAGGGAAGTTGGCACTACATTTACACTTATAATTAAGCTGTTTGGAACTCTATCTTCGGATTCTAGTGTTAAATATCTCTAACCCTCTCCTTTCAAATGAAAATTATTAATATTATGTAAATGGGAATCTAAAACATTAATTATGATAGATCTAGGTGGATGTTATGTCAGCAATTTATCGTTGATTTCATGCTCACATTGTTTTGTAGGGTATGAGTAAGATGGTGAAACGGCATGCTTGTGATTCATTGTATATTATTTTAATCACATGTAGGTTAATAGAAAGCAAATTTTATGTATAGTTATGTTACAAAGTAAAGACTTACTATTGAAATGTTGTAATATGAATGAGATGCTATATTAAGGGGTGCTTTGGGAAATGTACATTTAACTATAGGTGTTCTTCCTATTCGAGATATACATATGGTAAAAAGAAATGGGGTTGGATATATATGTTAAGTTAAATTGTAGAGGATATTTCAACATTTTGTGCGAGTATTAAAATGTTTATTAGTGAATTTTGTAACATTTTTAAGATGTTAGTGTTAAGGGTAATGTTCATCTAAACATGGGTGGTATTTTGATCCCAACACTTTAATTGTAAAATTTGGATAGATGTGTTGAATAAAATTTAATTTAATAGCTTATAATGTAGTTCCAATGTGCAATTGATTATTAAATAATTTGTGTGTTGTGCTTCTTACCTTAAAAATGTGATAAAGAGATCTAAGAGAAATAGCCCACCCTAGTTTAAACTTCATTCATAACTACCCCTCTAGGGAATTTCCTTTCAGCGTAGAAAACTAACACCTTATAATGAACTCAATTTTTACACTCAATGACACCCCTCGACTTATGTAAATAAGAGCCTAGGTATGATTTTGTCATCATAACCTATATGCTTGGTGACGTTGTTGTGAACCCAACATTTATGAACAAAATAGTCAAACTTTATCTTGAATATGTGGTCCCCTTCTAGGATGGGTAATCATGTGTGTAGTAAGGATAATGTGTTCTTGGAAGTATTACTCCTCGGGAAACATACATTAAACATAGTGTGAAATCATCCAGTGCGACATACATGTTGAGTAACGAAAAGGAAAGCTAAAGGACCATTGAGCGGTTGGATAATACCGATGCGCCCACATGACAACTTTGGATCTATTCCACTCCTAGAAGAATATCAAGACCAGCATTGACAAAGCTGCCAAGAAGTAGTTGTAGTTGCTTTTGCTTACTCTTGTATGTTTTTATCTTTGTTTTTTGCGGTCTCTCTCTTGCTTTTTGCAGTAGTTTTGCTATTTTGTCTCGTTTGGGTAGCTATTTTTGGGCTACTTTGAGCTTCATTGTAACACTTGGATTTTGATCCTTTTCTCCGGTTCACATTCCTATTCGGCTCCTAGGCCATATTTTGTTCTCAAGGGTATAGTCCCTTTGAAAAACCATTTGCCAATAATAAAAAAAAAAGACATACATGTTGAGTGGTGAAGGTTCTCAACTAAATTTGAAAGTCACCTTTAAGAGTTGGGATGATAAGTGAACTCGATACCCGGTCTCATTTATCGTTTGAGTTATATGATACATTATTAAGAGTTAATTGTGAAACTTAATAACATGTTAATTTATGATTAGTTTGTTGGAATCTACTAATAATATGGTGTTCTAGGAGAAAGGTGAACTTTTTTTTTTTTGTCATTCTCTTAGAGTGTTAAAACCATCTTGTGGTGAGAAACAAGAGCTACATTTTGTAAACTCTAATGTGAAACCTAACCCCTTAAGACGATGAAATATCACCATATTACTCTCCCACTAGTTCCATTAGGTAAGATATGTCGATGTAAAACTTTGTGATCATGTTCTTAGAGATAAATCCTTTAAGAAAGGGGATGCTAGTCTTGTGAGGATGTAAGTGTCATGTTAGAAAATACACTACACAATTAATTACCCAAGTTCATTTAAACTAATTTTAATTTATTTCCTAGCATAACACTTAGCCCATGCTAAACCCTTTAACTAAATACTTATACATATACACCAGTTTAATATTTTAAATTCCCATTTAAGACATTTCTCCCAAACATCCCATGCACATAATTTAAATAAAAGGCTTTGATTAAATATTTCTTACTATTTTAATTTTCCTCACACCTAACAACAAAATCTCTTAAGGCTTTAATATATTAGTTTTACGCATATTTTATTAAATTTACTCACCCATCTATTAGGGATGAGGATTGAATCCCAACAGAAGATTCATTTATTACTCTCCCTTAGATCTTAGGGTTCCTTTAGTTTTCCCTAACTTTCTTTATGGCTTCTATTTCTATCTTTCTAATCCTAATTGTGCATCCATTTGCATAGGTTATTCTACAAACAAGAGACAAAATGGAGGCAAGAGAATTTGGGTTGAAACTATGTTCAAAGAGATATTATAAAATCTACATTGGGAGGATTTTCTTTGCCATATCCACGTTTAATGTTATATTGCTAAAAAAACTTCTAGAGTTCCCTTTTAATTATCTCTATTTTGTTTTCTCTTGTATTTCCATTTACCTTGAAGATGCATGTATCTCTTTTATCGAATAAGAGATGGAGGCATATAGATGTGTACATATATACATATGTGTGTACACACACACACAAATATATATCTATAAATTAATATACAATTTTTCTCTAATTATAACTTTTACATGGTTATTTTGGCCCACAAAGGGCTAGGCACCTTGTTTTACACCTTATAACAAGTGGCCTAATGACTATTTTGTTGCGGGTTTGGAGTGGTCGACCAAGCCGCCCTCCCACTATTCATGGGTATTAGGGTGGGTGGCTTAGCTGACCCACCCACATTTTCCAAAGGGTGGAGTTGGTCAGCCAAGCTACCCACCCGATTCACTTTTTTATATAAATGTTTATTTCAAATAATAATCCCAACTCGGGTTTCTCGAATGACAATAAAAATATGCTTTTTTATGTTTGAAATATATATATATATTATGAAACATATGTACATATATATTGTTTCATAATATATATAATATATATATACACATGTTCGAGACAAATTTAATTCTAAAACACTTCTTATTTAATAAAAAAGACTATATTCAACTCTGCAATATAAGTGTAGAAGTTTATATATATATATATATATATACACACACATATATACACATATATATGTATACATATATATATATATATATATATATATATATATGTACACACACACACACACACACACACACACACACACATAAACTGAGTAAAGATTTACATCCAATTTTGATATCAAGTTTGTAGGGAAGAACATAGTTTTATGTTGAAGAATATTTATTTTCTAAGTTTACATTTTCACATGGGTTTTCAAATTTTCATTCTCGGTACAAACATTCATTTAAATTGATCTTCTTTCAAAAAGAAGAATACATGAAGTCAAAGAAACAATTTTTGGAAAGCTTAAACATGGACGTAAATAAAAGACATAACATTATACTGAGATCACTTAACAATATTTTTCCTCAAATAATCTACTAATTTTCTAATATGTTTTATAGAGTTTTCAACACTTTTCAACTTACCTAATAAGGCGGATTTTACAATGATTTTTAAATAATTACAGAGTGCCATTTCTTTCCAATGTCTTACAAAGTTTATAATTAATTGAATTGCCTCATTGGTAGATTTTACAATAGTTAAAAAAATACAAACTTTCCAATACTTAAAAAGAATATAAATTTTTACGTTGATTTTGTAGTGCACTGATCCTTTCAATGCAAGAATACGGGAAATTGTAGTCCTTCCAATTTGACTTCCATTACATACAAATTCACAATAAGAAAATGCAAGAGTGATACAAAGTGCCCCACAAAAATGGTGGATACAACATGGCAAATTTTATCACGAATTTATAATCTCTGCTGCAACTCCTTTGATTTATTTATTTTTAATCGCATCTTCTTTCTTCTTTCTCTCCCCAACCAAATTCCAATGAAGGGGTGAAGTCAACCTCATCATTGACCCCAAAATCCAACCATGAAACAATGTAGAATATTAAAAACCATGACAACAAGACTGTAATGCCCACAAATTTGACGTTAAAACCACACCAAGGTCTAATAATTTAATAAGAAAAATATTTGATTGTTTTTGTTTTAAAGGGTTGTCAGGGTAAACATTATTCACAATTTAATTAATTTTCTTGATTAAATATTTCTAGAAAATCTTGTGGAAGTCGAAATTAAATTAATAATGAAATATTATTAATTTATTTCCCCAAAATAATTTACGGTTTAAAAGTCTCCCATTAAGTTCATTTACTTAATTAGAGTATTTTTAAATATTTAATAGTCATGTCCCATTAATTTATTAAACTATACCCTTGCTAATATTTATTTAAAAAATCTCTTTTAGTTCATTATTTAAATACCAAGCACAATGTTAAATTAATATTATACCACAAAAGGTCACAACTTGACCTAGCCACTAATTCAACCAATTACCCATACCCTTTTAATTTAATTTTCATTCCCATAAAAATGTCACCCACTTAAGTTATGTAAATAAAATCCCAACCATTAGATCTAATCATTTTGAACCCTTGGATCCTAGGTTTTCTAAAAAGACCTAATATGTTGACTCTTATTTTCATTTTTCCATAACCCCATTTCATTTTGTTTTTAATAGGCGCACACACACACACAGGTAAAACTATAGTTACGTCGTACACATATGAGAAATGCAACCAGTTTTGCAATGGCCGCGGCCGTGGGAATTAGTTTGGGTTTGTATTGTAATGGGGGTGGGGCACTGCCCCACCCCACCATGTTTTATTAAATAAAGAATGTCGGGGAGGGTTTGGCCTCCCCCACCATAATATGTTTTATATTAAATAAAGTTTTCAATGAAAATTTTTAATTTATAACTCAAATCTTAATAAATCTTCTTTTATATACGTTTTGATTTTCATAAGCACACACAACCGAACCACCATGTATTTCATTAATAATTTTGAATAATATTAATTATATATGTTTATATATTAATTTATATCTATATTTATATATAAATAATTACTTTAATAAGTATATATATATTTCTTTTTTTGTTTTATTTTTAAAATAATAAGTCTGGATATGTTCACTAGTAATAATGAGTATATTATATATTATATAATTTTTTTCTTAATGTATTAATGATTTTAATTAACATAGGCATAGAAATTTATATAATTAATTTACATAAAAATATATAATTACCATTGTATAAAATTATTTTGTTTTAATTATAATAATTTATCAATCCAATTTCATCCATATAACAAAATGTAAGATTAATTTTAGTTTATTTAAATATAATTACATTCAACTAGGTGAGATAGTTGAACTTGCATATTTTCCATTCAACTACATGCAAGTAAGGAAGTGAAAATAGTCTTGGATTGTTAATAAAAAGAGCCAACGATTTCTCTTTTGTTGATAAATCGAATAACACATGGTAGAATTCCAAGTATGAAGCAAATACAACAATCACAAGATCCATTTTATTTTTTGACATTCCTCTTTGCAAATTTTTTGAAAGAACACTTTACAAAAATAGATAACAATACAAGAGTGAAATATTCATTCCAACATAAATTTTCCACTTCAAGATCATCCTCAAACTCCATAGCCTCCACCTTGCAATTTTTCATCTGTTCAAATTTGAATCACAAAGAAAAGAAAGCGGAATAGGCGATGATCTCCACCCAACCTATAATCCAATAAGAGGAGAATCCATCCTCCTTATTGGCCCCCAAGCCCCAACCAAAGAACCATGAAGTGTGTAGGCAACTTGACAACTTTCACAACAATGGCTTCCACAAAACAACTCAACACTCATACAATCAACACAAGCAAAGCTTTTAAACACCAAACACAACAACACAAGCCAAAAAACCCAACACATAGGCTTACATTCAAAGCCAAGGGAGAATAGAACAATGAGACCACCTCCTTATAGCTCCCAAATGAGTTAGGGGTTCCACCCAAAATACCTCCATGTGCACATCCAAACTACACAATATAATCTTCTTCCGTTCAATGCATAATATATAAAGTCTCCATTCCTCAATTTCACACCAAAAAAGAAAAGTAAAAACATAGAACAAAATCCTACCACTAAAACAACAAGTCCAAAAAGGACAATAAAAGGTAAAAAAAGCACACTCCAACATACCAATCAACAAAAAAAAATGTGGAGAAAAGAAAAGACACTTATCATATGAGCTTTTTTGGAATATAGCTAAAAGGAGGGCGACAACATTTCTAGCCCTAGGAGAGCCGAATCCTCAAAGATTCAAGTGATCCATCAAGGGTGATGAGCTCGAGAGGCAGAATCCTCTGAGGTGATTTCGAGGGTGATGAGATCCTAACAGTCTCTCCGACAGTGGCCTTCTGGTAGTGTCAGTGAAATCCTCCCAGGCCTTCAGGGCATTGAAGGCACGTTGGAGCTTGTTTAATATAGAGGACACCAATTCAACTCTGCGTTCATCCCTCTGGGAGTCAGCAACCACAGGCTCAAAGGATTAGCATCCATATTCAAAGGTGACTTTGGGGTGTTAGCATGAGGCTCACTATCAACGAAATCTGAATTTCCCCAACTTTATGAGTGTTGGGGTCTTCAACAGGCTGGTTCGTCTCGATCTGCTCCGTGGTGGGGAGTCAGGGTAAAGCTTGGCAAGGCCCAGGATGTCATCGGCAAGAGAAGTGTCGGGGCTAGAGACAGGGGAAATCACCTTATTACAAGTGTCAGCGCCCTCCAGAAATAGGCACGAATGAACAAGAGGAAGTGGGGGGATAACAGGGGGAGCTGAGAGGGTGGAACCATCGTGAGAGGGCCCAGGATGGTGACATCGAGTCGGAATCAGAGGAAATGTGTAGTGATGACGTTTGGAAGAGCGGAGGGAGGTGGAGGAGGGACAGGGGGAAGGTGAGGGAGAATGGTGACGGTGACCCCGTCTTGGGGAAAGTGGACTAAATCAGCATGCGAAGCAACAATGGAAAATAATAAGTACAGTAAGCCCTGATGAAGGATTGCTCCTTCCCCGTCTCGAGCCAGTTGAATAGAATGCTCCAAAGATTGATAGAGGAAGGCAACCAGGTTGATCTTTTTCCCCAACGTAGATGCGAGAGGATAAAAAGTGGGGCCGTAGACCAGACGATAGCGGCCGTCAATGGTGAAATATCACATGATGACTTCAGCAACTCTGTCCCATGGGGGAGGTAGAGAATCATGAGTGTACCCTGAGAGATATTTGATAGGCTTTTCACCTAGAGTGATGAAATCCTACATTTCTAAGCATGGAGTGAGCACTTGAAATAAATATCACTGGTGGCTGGGAGACCCGTAGCATCAAGCAATTGCATTTGTGGAGATAGTAAAATATGTATTACCAATCTGGACATGCCCCCTCGACTAGGAAGCCATTACAGCGTACGAGACCAGGGCTGAGTAGCCCGCCATTCTCTCAAGAAAAGTGGTGATACCATTTTCCAATAAGATGTTCCAGACCTCCTCGTCATCCTTAACCGTATGTTGCAGGAAGCAGGCTCAATTCGTTTCAGTTGGCCACCCATACTGTTGAGAAGTTTGGAATGAGTGCAAAGGAGGGGGCCTTTGGAGGTCTTAAAAAGCCCACCCAGAGCATGGGAGCCATCACTTCAACATCATTACCCTCCACCAGTACATAATATGATTATGGGGAGGAATTGCACCATGCGTGAGAAAATCCACAAAATCATGACACATCTCCCCCTTCAAATGTTTCAGCACCAAAGGTCTTTTCATAATAAATGAAGAATTATTACCGCACCTTTTGGGGAGTCCATAAAGACATTGCTGACACCCAAGTCAGCTCACCCTTCCACCAGCCAACGTTAGGAAGAGAGGTCATTCTTGATAATTTGGAGGAGATCGGGGAAGTTGTCCTTCTAGCTTTGTTGACTTTCAAGGAGAACTCGATGTTAGCCAAGTGGTCGCCACTTTGTTTCCTTCCGAAGGATGTGCTGAAACTGAATTTGTTGGAAACTCCTTTGCAAGATTATGATATCAGCAATAATATTTTGGATTGACCATTGACCGAGTCCATCATTTGCACTGCAGGAGATTGATGATATTGAGGGAGTCACTTTCAACTTGGAGAGGATCGTTGCCGAATTTGATAGCCAGCTCAAGGCCTTTGAGAATGGCCATGGCTTTCCGCGATGGTTGGTGCCAAAGCTAAGATTGTGGGCAGAGGCAGCGATAATGGAACCGGAGGAGCTACGAAGGATGGCTCCTCCACTGACTTACCAGGATTGCCTTTCGAGGCTCCATCCGTATTAAGTTTTCTCTCGGCCTAGGGGGAAGCCATCACACTAAACCATGATCAGAAGTAGGGGCTTTCCTTACAGGGAGATTTTCCAACAACCGTTGCCACTCCGAGAGTTACAAATTTGAATTTTTTGCTGATATTTGGCCGAAGTGAGAGTTGAGATTATCCTGGAAAGTCAGAGCGATCTGGATGGCCACACGATCAGGTTCAAGACCCTGGTCTTTAAAGATTCTTTTGTTCCTTTCCTTCCAGATGCCCCAGATGCCATGTGGGAGGAGAAGTTTCCAAGCCAGAACCAGGGCCGGTGGGAGAAGGGGGAGCACCATTGAGAGAGGGTGTCCTGTATGGACTCTGGAAAGGTCCAGAGCACTCCCATCCATGATAAAAACCAATGCCAAATATCTTGTGAAAAGGGATAGTGGATCAAAAGATGGGAAGAGGATTCCACTACTTAGCAAAGCACACATCTAGTGGGAAGAGAGAAACCCCTTCTTTTCAAATTTTCTCCTGAGAGGAAAGCGTTCTTAGAAGAGAGCCAGGAGAAAAAGCCAATTTTGGGGATTATTTCCTTGGCAAATTTTGGTGAGGGGAGGACCAGAGCTGGTACAATGCATGGAGAGGTAAGTAGCTTTAACCGAGAAAGATCCAGAAGGGGAGAGGGGCCAGATAAGCTCATCCTCAGGTAGGGAAAAGGGGATATAGATGGAGGAGAGCTCACTTCTAAGTGAAATCAGGAGCAGCCTCTGTTGATCTCTTATTCCAGCCCAATCGGGATAGTCCAGGATGGGATGGAGTTCACCACCTTCCAGTAGCCAGAAACTAACCTTCCATGCCTATTAATGAGGCTTCTTTTAACAGGATCCCATGAGGGGTTGCGATCCAGCGGCTCTTCCCCAATCCAGTGATCCTCAGAAGTCAATAAGCCTACCATTTCCAAACCTCCATTTAGTGCCGGCCGGATAATGGGGAGGGAACTAATAACAAAATTCCAAATGGCCGAACCTCGCATGGATTTGAGGTAATAAAATCCTCATTATGAGCGAGGTACTTAGCTCTGAGGAGCTGAGCCCAATGAGAGTTCCCTTTAGCAACTTCCCAGCCAATTTTAGCTCGGGAGGGTGCATTCATATCAACCATCCTTCTTAACCCGAGCCCTCCAAGAGAGGTTGGCTTACACACTTCCTTCCAGGAGACCAGATGGATCCTCTTTTTTTCTTCCACCCCAGACCACAGGAAGTGCTTTTGGATTCTTTCCACCACCTCCTTCACCGAGTTGGGAAATTTGAGAAGGGACATGAAGTATGTAGGAAGACTCTGGAGGGTGGCTTTAACTAGTTGGAGTTTTCGGCTGAGCAAGGCCCCTTTCCAGGAAGTGAGCTTTTTTTGATATCTTTCGATGACAGGATTCCAAAGATTTTTTTTTTGCTTTCCCTGGAAGAGAGGAATGCCCAGATAGGAGGCGGGGAGGTCCACAATTTTGCAGCCAAAAATATCAGCAATCTTCCTCTAGAGTCCTAGGAGCAGTATTTATGAAAGAGATGTTGCTCTTGTTGAAATTAATGATTTGCTGAGAAGCAACTTGATAGAGAGTTAGGATATCCATGAGAGTGTGGGCTTCAATCACAGAGGCAACGCTTAACAGCAAAGTGTCATCCATAAATTGGCTATGTGTGGCCGAAGGCAAGCTGGAGGTGATTTTCAGACCCGATATGACAGACTGACTTTTAGCAGCCTCAAGGGCTCTGCTGAGGGAGTCAGCCATGAAAAAAAAGGAAGGGGGACAGGGGGTCACCTTGTCTGATACCTCTGCTACTTTTTGAAGAAGCCCACTGGAATTCCATTTATAAGAATAGAGAAGCAAGGAGTCACAATACAAGAGAAGACCCAACTGCACCATCTTTTATCAAAACCATATTTTCCGAACCCTGATCAAGAAAGGCCAGCTGACTCTATCAAAATCTTTTTACATATCAAGCTTAAGGATCATTCCAGGGGATTTTGAGTGATAGGCTGAGTGGATAGCTTCGTGGACCATAATGATACCTCCTTGGATGAGCCACCCATTAATAAAGCCGTTCTGGTTCTGAGAGATGAGAACATTCATTAGGGGTTTAAGCCTAGAAGCCAACATCTTAGTGATGATCTTGTAAGTGGTGTTGCATAAACTGATTGGCCTGAAGTTGGAGACATCTTTTGAGCCCTGCTCTTTTGGGGAAAGGGCTAAGAAGGTGGTGTTCCATTCTTTTAGAAGGTTGTTACTGTTCTGGAACTCATTAACCACTTTGAAGAGATCCTGCTTGATGGTCTCCCAGAAGACTTGGAAGAAAGCAGCTGGAAAACCATCGGGCCGGAGCTTTGTCCCCTTTCATGGAGAAGACCGCTTTGTGGATTTCCTCCATAGAAAAAGGTTTGATCAGACTATTGTTCATCTCAGTCAGACACAAGCTGGGGAATATGTTGGAGCATAGAGGACATTGATTGCTCGAAGGTGGTTGGTCGACTTGAAGGAGGTTAGAATAGAAGGAGACAAGCTCATTGGAAATGTCAGAATCAGAGGTTAATAAGATACCTGAGGATGACAACAACTCTGATCTTGTCTCTGCTTTTGTGCTTGGAGGTAGTGATGTGAAAGAATTTGGTGTTGCGATCCCCTGTTCAAGCCAAAGGGCTCTAGAATGCTACCTCCAATAGGTCTCCTCCTCTTGAAGTGTATTGTGGTATTCACTGAGGAGGGAGGTTTCTTTTTGGTGAAGGTGATCCAATCTCCCATCGATTTCCATTTGAGCAGAGACTTTGGCAATATCCTGTGACAACTTCTGCTTGCGGAGCTTGATGTTGCCAAAAACCGTGGTCTTCCATATTTTGAGTTATTTTTAATTTCTTTGAGCTTGCTGGAAAACCTAAACATGTCAGTGCCCTCGACATTGATATCCCACCATTTGGTGACTAGAGGATTCAGGTGGTTATTCTCAAGCCAGGAAAGCTCGAACCTGAAGGGAGGGTTCTTGATATTCAGATTGTGATTTGCACTGAGCAGGAGAGGGTTGTGGTCAGAGGTAGCCGAGAGGAGGGAACTGAGGTAAAAATCAGGAAAGAGAGAGATCCAGTCAGAGAGCCCAACGATCTATCCAAGTCTGCTTTGAATATGGTTCCTACCCAATCTGTGGTTAGACCACGTAAAAGAGGAGCCATGAAGGTCCATGTCAAGAAGGGAATTCTCCCTAATGAAGTCAGCTAGAGCTTCCATGCTGATAGGTGTGGCAGGAGCGCCTCCTGTTTTCCGAAGGAAAAAGGGGGCAATTGAGATCTCCCATTATTAATATGGGAATATTTCCATGCAAGTGTTGATAAAATTTGAGATGTCTTTCCACAATTTTCCACGTTGGGACTCCAAATTGGGAGCGTAGACATTGATGGCAATCCATGTGGAGTCTGAACCAACTTCTTGGAAGAGCATGCACAGGAAGTTGGGGTGTTTGAGTAGACAATCACCTTTGAAGCTTCTAGGATCCCATAAGGTGCATAAGCCTCTAGAATTCCCTGCCGAAGGTTGAGATTCAAAGGATGCAGCAGGCCAAATTTTTAGGAGACGATCGTCTTTTTTAAGTTTAGTTTCCTGTAACATTATGATATCAGGAGAATTCTAGAACTTTATATCTTTGATGACTCTTTGCTTTTGAAGAGAGTTGAGACCTCTTATATTCCAAGAGATGATCTTCATTTCTTAGATTTTGATTTTCTCCCCACCACCATGGGGATTGTGCTCTGTGTTCCTTGAGCGACATTAAGAGCAGCTTCTTGTTGGAGTTTGATATTGCTCGGAGTCCGTCCCCGACTTTTCAGTGCCAATATAGGCTTTTTGCTGATGCTTCTTGTATAATGGGATTAAAACTATCATCAAAAGAAAGGGCCGTAGGGGAGATGGGGGTCCAAGGGAGGGGGAAAAGGGGGCTGGGGGAGGCTCAAGGAGGGGGGATCGAGGAAAAGGAGCCAAGGGGGGAAGGGGAGGAATGAGAAGGGAGAGAGGAGAGGACAAAAGAGGAGGTGGGGAGGAGGGTACAACCAAGGAGGGGGGTACCTCTCGGAGAGGAGGGGGAAGAGCCGAGGGGTTCACCGAGAGGGTGGGGGACTTGAGGGGGAGAGGGGGATCAGTGGTGGAAGCCAATTCTGTGGTAGTGTTTATTTCCCCCTCTTCAAGGAGAGCAAAGGAATTAGAGGTGGGAATGATCGGGATCTCTGCAGAAGATGATTTTGGAATAAAGATTTTCTTAGATTTTGGGGGAGAGAATTTGGGCTTTGGGTTTAGGCTTGAGGTTTGGAAGGGAAACCAGAGGCTCGGTGGCCAATGCTTTTACAGAAGGAGCAGGCTTGAGGAATATATTCGTAGTCAATATTCTACTTCCAGTTCCCTAGGTCAGATAGTAGCTCTATCTCTTTTGGGAGAGGACAACTGACATCGGCGTTAACACAAAAATGGGCATGGATGAATCTAGTTTTAGCCTTAGTAGCTTGATCAATAGCTATTAAAGAACCTATAGTGAGAGCAATACCTTCAATAACCATTGGATGCCAGAACTCCAGGGGGAGCCCCGGGAGGTGAACCCATATTGGAGCTTGGGTCATGGATTCAGTATGTGGGTTGAAGCCGGAGACCATTTCCTGAGGTAGAAGCCACGTCTTGCCAAAAAAACCAAGGGCCACCAAGAAGAGCTCTCGTGAAATCCTCTTTCATGCTAATTTTTAATATTGAAGGAGAATAGAATGAATCCATTGGGCATAGTGAGAAGGACCCATCTGTCAGTGTAGGAGAAAGCTATTTCTAGGAGCGGAGGTGGAACCCTCCCAATCACATGGGTGCCATTTCAGGTCACCCCATGGGAAACCTCCTAACCTAAAAATAAATAACACAACACTCACACAAGTTGTCAATTGGCCCTTGTTGCAAACACACAACATCCTTCTAGGGTTGGTCCCCTATCCCCTTTTGATGTATAGTGATATAATTTTCCTGCAATCAAAAATAGAAATACCTCTCTGGCCTCAAGGCCATATCAATATGTCATGGAAATCAATGCATATAAAACATCCATCATACAATCCTCAGCATACATCAAGCAATACAACACACACATATATATAGCATCATCAAATTTATGAATTTTTTATCAATTATTCGAAATCACTTAACATTTCAATTCTACTCCAATTCACATTCTACAATAATCATGAAATTCCCTATATCTACTATAACTCCTAATTACTAGATATAGTCGATAACACATTATCGATCCCTAATACCATTGTATTGTTAGAAATTTACAATATCAATGAGACCATATGGTTAGTCCAATACTCTGAATATACTCAATACATGAAGAATCCAAATGTCGGTATATAACATAGTAACCATTATAGATCATCATCATATCCGTAAATGTTGTCGAGTCCACAATACATCCATACTGATTCAAAGTAAGAATTAAAACACAATAGTAAGCATGACATCCCTCGTATATTAACAACATGCTAACTAAAATATAAAAATAAGGTCCATGTCTTCAATCAACCAAATTTATAAATTAGGGTATAATCGATTGTCGAAGAGAAGTGGGCATTACAAACATTAGGGTTTCCACATTACTCACATACATTCACAAACAATATGTTTTCAAGATAAGAACAACAAAAATCTACAATTTTTAATTCATGAAAAAGGCTCAATTTAGATCCAAAGGAGAGTAAATAATGGAGACAAACTCCTTATACCTCCCATGTGGGTTAAGGGTCCACCCAAATCCTTGAAGTGCACATCACTACACATACTCAAATTTCCTTATCTCTCCATGATTGCAATTATGAAAAGAGTAGATATAACACCAAATAACACAATATTCCAGAATAATGATCTCAATATGCAATTAGAATAGCTTCGCCACTTGGGGGCAACCTCCAAACCATACAATAAGACTCAAATGCTCCAAATGATGATGAACTACTACCTAAAATCCCCTATATATACTATTCATATGTTATGGCCAACACCAAGGCTGACCTACTAAGCATGAGAAAGTATAAATGATATAATAAAATGATATGGTAAGCCACAAGTCGGCTACTCATATCCTAATACAAGTAATAGGTTAAGGGCGTAGCATGCCCTTCCCCTTCAAAGAAACATTGTCCCCAATGTTGAGAAGCTCTGGGTGTTCTTTGCAGGAATGTCATATCTTCCCATGTTGCATCTTCATTGTCCATATTCTTCCACTTGATCAGGTACTCAGTAATAACCTGTGTCCTCAATCTTTTAGTGCGTGTTTGAAGGATGCATTCAAGGTTCAAGATGACTCTCCCCTCCTCATCGAGCTCAGGTAACACTGTTTGGGCTGATACTCTCTGTCAATTACTTTCTTCAGGAAAGAAACATGAAAGACTGGATGTATTTTGGTTGATTGTGGAAGTTCTAATTTGTATGCTATAGTACCAATCTTCTTAATACTTGATAGGGGCCATAATACTTTGGTGAAAGTTTGTTATCCTTTTGTTGTTGTTTCAAAGACATTTGCTTATATGGTTGTAACCACACAAACCCAATCAATCACCGACTTCAAAATGCCTTTTATGTGCGATGTTGATCAACTTGTTGCTTCATGCGGTTTTGTGCCATGGCCAAGTTCTCCTTGAGACTAGAGAGGACCTCTTGTTGATGTTGAATGTGTTCTTTCATTGCTCTAACCCGTGGTTGTCCTCTCAATGATGATGTGATGGATGGTGGATGGTACCCATAGAGTGCCAAAAAAGGAGACATTTTAGATGAAGTATGGAAGGAAGTGTTATACCACCATTCTGCAAGTGGCAACCATTGGACCCATCTTGCTTGTTTATCTGACGTAAAGCAATGGAGATATCCCTCCAAACACTTATTTACAACTTTGTTTTCCCATCAGACTGGGGATGATAAGAAGAGCTACGAGCTAATTGAGTACCCAAACATGAGAATAAATCAGTCAAAAATTACTAGTAAATATAGGGTCTCGATCACTTACTATAATCTTTGGTGTCCCATGAAGCTTCTAAACTGTGTCCATGAAGGTTGTTTTCTACTGTGCTTACAGCAAATGGGTGTGCCAAGGCACAAAAATGAGCATATTTGGTGAGTCTATCCACCACAACCATGATGACATTTTTCCTTCAGATTTAGGCAATCTGTGATAAAGTCCATGGAAACCTCTTCCCACCATTGGCTAGGAATAGATAGAGGTTGTAGAAGACCTGGGGATCGAACTGTTTCACCCTTATTTTGTTGACAAACCATGCATTCTGCCACAAATTTTTGGACATCCCCTTTGAGACCTTCCCAAAAGAAATCTTGTTTGACTCGATGATAAGTCTTCAAGAATCTAGAGTGCCCCCTACTGGAGAAGAGTGAAGCTCAGATAGAATCCTATTTTTAAGAGTGGAGTTCTTACATAGGTATAATCTATCTTTATACCATAAAGCATCCCCTTTCAATACAAATTTTTCAGACATGCTTGGATCATTCTGGAGATGATGAATGAGGTTTTGTGTGGTTGGGTCATTTCTCCATTCGGACCTTGCCTCATCTATCCAATCTTCCTGTAATATGGATATGGCACATAACAAGGCTGCAGTTGATTCATCTTTCCGTGAGAGCATCCATGACTACATTCTCCTTCCCTTTCTTATAGATAATCTCAAAATCATATCCCAACATCTTGGAGACCCATTTTTGTTGTTCTTCAGATGATAAACACTGCTCCAAGAAGTATTTCAGACTATCATGATTTGTCTTCACTTTAAAGTGTCTTCCTATGAGATATGGTCTCCATTGCTTTACTGCATGAAGTATGGCTAGCATTTCCTTCTCATAAGTTGGCTTGGAAAGATTCTTACCTTTGAATTGATGGCTCAAAAAGGAAATAGGATGGCCTTCTTGCATGAGAACTACCCCCATACCCACCCCTGATGCATCACATTCAACAATGAATGTTTTGGAAAAATCTGGAGTAGCCAAGACTGGAGTGGTGCACATGGCCTCCTTTAGTTGCTCAAATGCTTTGGTTGCATCCTCACTCCAATGGAAGGAGTCCTTCTTTAATAAAGTTGTGAGAGGTGTAGATATGCTTCCATAATGCCTTACGAATCTTGGTAATAACCTGTAAGCCCCAAAAATCCTCGTAGATTCTTTAGGGTTTTTGGAACCTTCCACTCCATCATGGCTTTGATCTTATTAGGATCCACTTTAACCCCTTCATGAGAGACAATGTGACCCAAATATTCAACCTCCTTGAGTCAAAAAGAACACTTAGAGGGCTTTGCATAAAGTTGATGTTGCTCAAGGGTTTCCAAAACCTTATTTACATGATGAAAATGTTCCTCCCATGTTTTTTTTATAAATTAATATATCATCAAAAAACACTAAGACAAACTTCTGCAGGAATGACTTAAAAATAGAATTCATCAAACTTTGAAATGTAGAAGGTGCATTTGTGAGTCCAAAAGGCATTACCAGGAATTCATAATGGCCTTCATGTGTCTGAAAGGTAGTTTTATGAACATCCTCATCCTTGATTCTGATTTGGTGGTATCGAATGAAGATCAAGCTTTGTAAAATAAACAACACCATGCAACTCATCAAGCAAATCATCAATTACAAGGAATAGGAAACTTATCTTTGATTGTGTACTTATTAAGTTCCCTATAATCAGGACACATGTGCCACATGTCATCTTTCTTCCGTACCATCACTACTGGAGAAGAATAAGCACTCTGACTATGATGGATAATTCTGCTTCCAACATCTCTTGTACAATCTTTTCAATTTCACTCTTTTGCACATATGGGTACCTATAAGGTCTGATGTTAGGCGGTTGACTTCCTGGTAATAACTGAATAGCATGATCATGATCTCTCTTTGGAGGTAAGCCCTTTGGTATATTTTCAAATACAACAGAGTGTGCATCCAACACTGCTTGCATATCTGATGGTAT
Source organism: Taxus wallichiana var. yunnanensis (assembly GCA_018340775.1). Taxonomy (NCBI): domain Eukaryota; kingdom Viridiplantae; phylum Streptophyta; class Pinopsida; order Cupressales; family Taxaceae; genus Taxus; species Taxus wallichiana. Next base: position 101,186,107 of record CM031241.1, read on the forward strand.
AATGTCCTTAGAATGATGAGCCTCCAATGAAAATAGTTGTGCCACAAATCCCTCTGCACCCTTTTTTAGCATTTTGTGCATCTGATGAGAACTTACTATTTGTGGAGACTTTGCTCTTAAGCCTCTTAGCTCAAAAGTCCTTCCTTCAGAGTGAAATCGCATGAACAAGTCTTGGAAGTTCATCTCAATGGTTCCCAAAGTGGTAAGCCATTGAACCCCTAACACAATGTCTGCTCCTCCCATAGAAATGGCATACATGGGACTATTTAGTATGTAATCTCCCATGGAAAGCTTAATCTTTATGGCATTTTCTAGAACAAGTAATAGTACCTCCATCAGCAATCATTACTTGACATTCAGGAGTTGGATAAATGAAGCAGTTTAGGTGCACTGCTAACTTATGATTGATAAAGTTGTGAGTACTTCCTGAATCAATCAACACTGTGACCCTCTATTTTTTTAGGAATCCAACCACCTTTAGGGTTTGGGGGTCTAATACCTAAAATTGCATGGCATGAGATTGTTGGTTGAGGATCTCCTGACTCCTCCTCTAGCTCAACCAAGACCTCTGACTCTGAATCTTCATCCTTCTCTTCATCTTCACTAGGCCCATCAATGTAGAACAACTTCTTTTCAGCACATTTATGTCTGGTCCAAATTTATTGTCACAGTTAAAACATAAACCTTTTTCTCTTTTTTCTTCAATTTGTTGAGGTGTCAATCTAACTAGTCGAGGGAGTGTTGGGGCCAAGGTGTTGCGATCTTTGGTATAAGTGAAATGTTGTCTCCTACTTGAAACAAATTTCTCCTCTGCCCTTCTTGCCATAATCATCGAATCAGAAACCTTATGAGGATTAAACATACGCACCTCATGCTCAATGTGATCCTTAAGACCCCAAGAAATAGGTCATTCAGATTCTCTTCAGTAATATTTTCCACCCATAGAGAAAGGTTTTGGAAGTGATGAATGTAATCCTTAACGAGATCTATCTGTCTCAATTTTGCTAATTGGTGAAGTAATTATCTGACACACTAGAACTATAGTGTAATTGCAACTCTTCGGTGAATTGTCCATGTAACATTGAGACCACTCTTCTGCCTTTGAGCACATAACCATCGATACCAGATGAATTGGTCAAGTTCGAGATACAAAGCTGCCATGGTCACCTTTTGTCCTGGTGGAATCTGATGTAGTTCAAAAAAATTCTCCATTTGGTTGATCCAATTGAGTGGATCCTTTCCATCAAACTTATGCATCTCCACTTTTGGAAACATAGTACGGGCCTGCAGAGTGCTCGTATTTGGATTGTGCACACTCGAAGATCCACTCTGGCTCATGTGTCTATTATGTTGACCTGAGGATCCACCTTGATTGACATAAGTATGATTACCCATCATATACGTACTGAATTTTTGCATGAAATCCTCCAATCTTTTTCCAATCCTATCCACATCTTCTTTGTTGGCCACCCGAGATTCGAGGTCTCTCAGGTTAAACTCAAGTTGGCTTACTTTGTGGTCTGTCGAAGTAAACCCTAACCCTGAGGAATCTGTAGTTATATCTTCTGTCTCCAACTCCTCAACTACTATCTCATCCTTTTCTGGTGTTTTACCCGGAGTGATGGGATTCTTTTTTCCTCTTGTGGAAGGCCCTGCCATGATGCCCCAAAATAGTAGGATGTAGGGATCACAGTCAAATTTTAGGGTTTCATATTTCAATACTGAATTGGCCAAATATATAAAAAAAACTTAAAGAACAAACCAAAAATATTTTTTTTTTGCTTTCCGAAAATGTAACGAATTTGAAAAAATTCCACAATTTGCACCCTAGGGAGTGATTTTATGAAAAACCTAAATTTGTAATAACTTTTGCAAAATAAATCAAAAAAGTCTAAAATTTTCAAGGAACCTTACTTGAAATGTTTTTCAACTTTGGTAAAAATATCTCCCACCAATTCACTTTGGTTCGCAATATATGGTGGAAACAAAAAAATTAGGGTTTTTGCCTAATTTTGGCCCAAATCGCAGCTCTGATACCACTTGTAATGAAATTACTTGTATAATTCAGATCATGAGTAGAAATATAACACCAAATAACACAATATTCCAGAATAATGATCTCAATATGCAATTAGAATAGCTTCGCCACTTCGAGGGGGCAACCTCCAAACCATACAATAAGACTCAAATGCTCCAAATGATGATGAACTACTACCTAAAATCCCCTATATATACTATTCATATGTTATGGCCAACACCTAAGACAAAGAACTAAACTTATATAGAGGTTTGAACAAAAACACAAAACACAATTTTATTGCTCCTTAAATTTTACACAGTAAATTACATGTGGGGAGAGGCATGAAGCCATTACAATGATTTGGAGGAAGGCTTAAATGCCCAAAGGAATAGGGGTGCATGGAAGAAGAAAAAGATCAACATCTAACATGTGCAATCCGTTACAAGTTTATATAGGAAAATGCATGAGATGGATGAATTTTTAATTGCACGAGTAAAGTACGCATGTCATTTCATCTTGCATCACTTTTAATGTTTCCCATGGTACTATACCTACATCCATGCCTTCATTAATGGATCCTCACCTACCACCAACATCAGTAAAATGTTCACAAAATTTAGAGGACCAAAACTTTGAAATCCCGAAAGTGATGTTTTTAGTTGTAGAATGTGTTCCCACATTTCCAACACCCATTATTTGTGTGAATCTAAGAATCGAAGCTCAAGATATTCCAATTTTTACATTACTGGGAACTCTGCAAGTTTTAGTTTTTAGAAAACCTCTGAAAATCCATTTTTATGTCCTCATCTTGTAGATTTGTTTTTATGTCTCAGATGATTATGATTTTGTGAAAATCAGAGCTATGATGGTCAAGATATGACTATTATTGTAAAGGGTGTAACGCCCACATTTTACACACATAATTGTTAGATTACCAAATACTACTCATTTTTAACGTTGGCTAAGGTTTCAATTGAGATTTGTGTCTTTGTATTCCAACTAAAGTGCTTGTATTTCTACACAAGGATAATGACAGTCCGAATGGCCACTTGCCACACATCATCTCCCATCCACTCCTCTTAACTCCATTAATATGTACTGGCCCCCATTAGTTCCCTTACCAACTCCATCGTGCATTCCAAATTCTATTTATTTATTTATTTTATTATTATTTTTGTTTGCTTGTATGGTTGTACTACATTTCCCTTCCCTTATAAATGCATCGTCCTCGATGTGGCATAAGGCAAGGTTACAAGTGTACTTTTTAAGGGACCATCAATGACAAAAGAAGGAGCCATTATATAACTATGCTCTCTTAAATCATTAATGTATGATACATATAAAATAATATACTTTAATTCCTGAACTATCAAAATCAACATTATGAACCTCGTATAACTTTGAATATAAAATCAATGTTAATTACTTTGTCTAATCAAGTATTGGTTTTTATATTTTCTTTGAAGATCAATTTAATGTTCTTTGGACAAAAATATTTTTCCGCAAATGAATTCATAAGATTATTAGTTTTAATCTTATCCTTATTATTGTAAAAAAAATGTTACATAAATTATAAAACTAAACACTCAACCCGGCTACATTTAACAATATATTAAAGGAACTTGGTTCTTAATTATATTAATTCTTACAATGTAATAAATTATCTAATTACATTATAATATAACTATATTTTTGACACTTTGTGACACTAGTTCCTCTTATAACGTGTAATTTCACCAGTTTTAATATTATTTAAATACATGCATACTAATATGGTTTTGGTTAGAGGGAGAGGATGATGGGGAATGTAACAAATATACAACAATTATTTCATAACCCTAACATATTGTATGTCATTGGTATGCTTACTTGACTAAAGGAAAACCATCAAAGGTAAAGTATAAAATTTGAATCCTATGAAATGGTTCTATGTGTTGGCACCCTAGGATAATCCTACTTTCCCTAGGTGTTAATTCCACCTTTTATAGGTGATTGAGGAGATGTGTATAATGTATATGGAATTGATGAGGCAGATAGCTCAATAGGATCCATGTAATTATAGGAGGTGAAATTGATGTGGCTTCTTAAGGTCGATGTGTTATTTGGTGTGGATATTCCTGACCATGAATAATATAATTAGGATATTTAATGAATGTTTTTGATGTCATTTGGATCCATTAAAAACAAATTTCTTACGTATAGATTTGTTTGGAAAACAATTTAACATCAACTAACTAAAGAACGAACATAGTATTAGAGGAGAGACACCAATAGTTGACCAGGGTCTAATTGTGGATATAGTGTCTTGAATACACAACACCCAATAGTTTCCATCCTATAACTTGATAGTTTTCGTAAAAATACCGGTAATTAGTCATTTTGACATGACAACACCCAATCACATCACGACATATAAGATTTGTCTTTTAAAATTTTCAATGTTATACCATTATCACCCATGATCAAATATGGGTCCCAATCAAAATGTAGTATAACTCAAATTTACTATTTTAAATAAATTCAAACTATGGCCTTCCTTGAATTCAACACAAAAAAAACCTATGTAATTTAAAAATATCTAGAACTACGTGTTGGTGAAAAAATCAGACTCCCACATTATATAGAATTGATTTTGTGGAGCCCCTAACTTAAGGTGCACCACTATTGTTGTCTCTCCCCTATCTTTAACAATAATAAATCAAAATCCACTTTTGAAAGAAAATACAGAATGTAAATATTAGTAAAGACAACCACAGGTAGAATCAAGGGCAGAGATACAAGTGTTGTTATTGTTAAATAGATATTTTAGAGTCGAAAATGCATTGAAAAGAAAAAGATGAGTATGATCTGAGAATAATTTAGCATGAATATTTTGGAGTTGAAAAGGGATAACACTTCTAAAAGCTTGGATCCGTTCCCCTCCCCAGTTAATACTATCCGTTTGCGTTTACAAAGGATAAAAATCATATGATGGTAGGAACTTTAGAGGTGTTTCCGGTCAATGCTGAAGGGATACATAATTTTGATTTCCTCTGTCAGCTTTTATTCATCCATCTTCCTCCAATATCCTTATTACTTAGATCTACAACAAAAAAGTTTTGAAAAATCTGTAATTTGATGTGGGACTCTGGGCAATGCAGACCCGTATGTGATCATAAAATGCCGAACACAAGAACAGAAGAGCATTGTTTCATCTGGTAAATAATATTACATGATCAATTCGGTGTTGTAATGATAATCAGTTAAAACACATGCGCCACGTGTAATGCCTTTGGCAGTTCTTTGTCGATTCTTTTGTGTTTCAGAGGAACCGTGCGTAAAAGAAGACAACAGGGTAGTTATCAAGGCACCACCAAAATTGTTGTCAGCGCGAAAGAAGACAAAGGTGCCACCACTCCTTTCCTGCTCAAAAGTAGACAAAGGTGCCACCACTCCGATGCCTATCAATGCCTTGGTTGTGGGGAATGGGGAAGAAGTTAAAAATGTTTTATTTTTTTCATAATTATTGATTTTATTTTATGAGAACAATTTTTTTATTTAATAGGCACAATATCAGACACTTTCACACTATATAGACAAATGTATATTCCTCTCCGTATAATTAAAATCCACTACAAGTTTATAATGAATATTTTGACTAATATTTTTCAATCATATTTCTCAAATTATTTTGAGAAGTAATATATTATGTTTAGGTTCAGTAAATTCACCACTCACTTTTATAGTTTCCCACATAACAATTTTATGTTTGTCTATTAATGTAATTCTCTATCTTACATCTTATATCATGTAAAATATATCGATAGTGTAAATAGTAGATACTTTAACTTTATTTTTAGTGATGATCTCATCTTTAATTTATCTTACATAATGTCTAAAACATAAAATTCTATGTGCTCATATAAAAAATAAATAGTCACTGAATTTTTATAAGAAAGATGTAAATTTATAAAGAATCACAACTATTTATTTGAATTATTTTTCTATATTATAATTATATTGATAAAATTTAAATAGCTCTTATCAATGATGCAAATAGGATGGTTGATTGATGGGATCCACATGAGTTAAATGGTATGCCGAGGAAGATTGTGTGTTTATTGATATCATTAGGCTACTTAAAACCGTTGATCACATATGATAGTTGAGGAAAACAAAGATTAATGGGCTCCACATGAGTTAAATGGTATGTAGAGGATGAGGGTTTATTTATTGATATTGTTAGGTTATTTAAAACAACTCATCACATATGATAGTTAAGGGAAAAAGATCATTTCAACTAATTAACAAGAACTCGGTGTAACCATCATGTGCAAAGTGTCCAAGTGGTTGAAAAATATTTTGCACCTTTGGGGTAGGGATTCAACCATCTCACCTTCCCATTTCAATGCACCACCCTAACCACTCCCCTACCCACATTATATGCATGTAAACTGATTGTGGTTATATTTTAATTCAAACGTGTTGATTGTTGTGTAAAAATATTGTCACTTCTACTGAGCAAAGTGTGGGTAGCTATTTCACGTCTTTGGGTAACAAAATTAATAAAACATTTGTCACTTTTGCACGTGTAGCCATTTTCATGTGATGGTTAAGGCTCTCCATTAACAAATGATATAAAATAATTCCATAGATTTTTTTGACATACAATTTGACTTGATATATATGTCAGGACTTAAATTGGCCTAGAGTATGTCAAACCCTCTAGAAACACTCTTCTGCTAGCATTTTGGAGGGCTTCAAGTTTACTAATGAACTCTTTTTCACTCCATCATAGGTCATGATTTGAAGTCAAAAACACACTCCTATGGTAAAGGAAAAATTGTGTCTAGTTAATTGTCTATGTAGAGCCTCGAAGGTATATGGAATAAGCTTAAACATTGAATCTGTAAGGAAAAATATTGAAAATCAAATAAAGGAAATTTCATGTTATATAAAATACAGTAAAAAAAAATGCGTCAATCTTTCAATTATAGCTATCCTATAATTTAATTTGATATAATATTAATTGTATTCATTATTTTTTTAATGATCCCTCTTAATAATCTAAACATTATGATTTTTTAATTTTGCGGATTGAATTTCGAAGTATTACATAGAGTACCGACTTCTATAAAGTGTCGACATCTCTACTCAATTTTAGAAGAAAAATATAAAAATTATCAAAATAAGTAATGATACACATATATTAAGAATATCCTTTAACTAAATAGCTACAAGTGAGGTGTATCCATGTTGTCAAAATAACTCTAGGCATTATCATGTCCCTAACCACTTCACTTTCTATCTTGAGGAATCGTATCTTTTAAAATTAACATGAACTTATTCCTCGTTGGCTCTAAGTGAACCAAAAAATTTCACGAATGAACTAAAAATATTTGACAAGAAAATGCTATGATTTAACAAGCGTAGGATGCAAATTCCATTGTTTTTTTTTTTTTTTTATATGTGTAACGACCAAATAAATGATGTTCTAGGAACACGTAAAAACCCTAAACACATATCCCAAAATTTGGAAAATATTAATTTTCTGAATAAGTTAGAAGCTTATGAAGTTAAAAACCCATGGGGTACATTAAAATTTAACTACACCAATATTCTCAACCTTACAATTAGGGAACAAAGTCTTTTTACAAATATATTCTGTAACATTATCTATATATTGTTATCTTCTATATTGAAATAACATCCCAAAAGAAAAAAATTGAAGTATTATTATTTTCGGTGTTTCTATTATGTTTTGCAAGTCTTATTTTTAGCAAAACTATGACCAAATTTTCAGGTCTAGTTCAAAGATTAAATATTTTAATTTATCTCTAAAGTCAATTAATAAACATTCAACTAGGAAGGTACCATAATTTAATTTACTTGGTTAAATTATTTCTTCTCTTTAATCAATGATCAAACCCAACATGGTCAACCTTATACTTAGTTACTTTGTTTCATTATCCTATTAGCTTTAATATCCCACATTTCATTAAATTACTAAAACATACAAGGAACTAGGAAAATGACTTGAATGCCAAGGTAAATAAAAGTCCCCAATCAACCATCCACACATACGTTTAAATTTTAATTAAACATCCATAACATATATTCCTAATAAAAAAACATAGGGTTGATCCTCAACCCTTGGATCAAATCAATCTTGGCCATTAGATCCTAGGGTTCCAAAATAACCCTAAAAATCCTTATGAATTCTTATTAAAACCTTTCCTTTATTCTATTCTTCTCATTTGGTCTATTTTTTGTTTGATTTGTAGGTTGGAGCAAAGGAAGCCATGGGAGCAAGAGAGGAAGAACTATGGAGGATTTTCTTCAAGATCAAGTTTAGATTTGTTTAGATTGTAGTTTTATTGTTGTAATCTATTTCATTCAAGGATTGAAGGAGGTTTTCCTTTCCAAACTGGTTTTATTTCAATCCATTTGTATTTGGGGTTCTCCATTTGGGGAAAACCCTTCCCCCATTAACATAAATGAAAAAGAGTGTTTTTAAATTACCATTTGAAGATTTTATTGCTTAAACCCATGAGATTTTCCATTGTTTGCTTGTTGGAGGTGTCCTTAGTAAATTTACATGCTTAAAATTTTAGTTATAACAAGTTAGAAATATACGAGATGCGAAATAGAAATTTTGCCATAAGTGATAGGACCACCTTTAGAGCGGAGTCGGCGATCCGGGACCACCACCATACTTGGGTGACAAATCGTGAACCACCACCTTACGAGAGGGACGGTTACGAGACCACTACCTTGCCGGAGTGGTGGTTACAAGACCACTACTCAGTATAGGGTGGAGGTCCTATTTCTTTGAAATAGAACCATCAAACCCGAGTTTTTGAAAACACAAAACTTACAAGGCTACTCTAAAGGTCATTCAGAACTTACTTTTACATGTCTAAGTTATTAATTTCCAAGGTTTGAATCCATTTACTCATTTATTTGGTATCAGTTGACTCAACTTAAACATTTTCTATTTTGATAATGACAACAACGTCTCTACAAGAGTCAATTTCAATTTTATTTACAACTTTCTTCCAACAATGCAAGGGAATGAACAAGGTAGTCTAACTTTTTCTTTTACATGTTTTTCAATTAACACAATGGAATATACTATTTCTTTCCTCTTTCAACTACAAGTTTCAACCATTCTCACAACCAATTTTAACAAGGTTTTTAATAAGTTTTGAAATGAAAGTTACTAACTTTTCAATAAGGTCTATACACTTTGGTGAGAAATAAAACAACTACCATGAGATAAGATGATTCCCTTTTATAGCTTCTTTTCTATTTCAACAATACTAACTTTACAAACACATTTCTTTCTTTCCCTTTTCAACATACAACTACAACAATGAAGGTAAACTTCCTCTTCCCACAATACAACTTTCAACTAAACTTTTACACATGATTTCCACTTTGATTCTTTTCTTTGATACCATAACTTTAGGGAGAAGAGAAGTTCTACAACTCTTCAATGATATTTCATCACATAATATTACAACTTATAATACAACATTTCCTTTAAACAAAATATAATATTAAAAACTTCCACCATGAGTGGGAATAACAATAAGGCTCCTCACAAGGAGGGATTTCTTTTGGACACCAACATATCTCTAACTTTCACATCACCAACAAGAGCTCCACTAAGCTTCGTTTGATCACCACTAAAAAGGGGGTGAGGAAACACTATCCACCAAACCAAGAATTCCAATGAGGAGGAGAATCCATCCTCCTCATTAGCCCCTGAGCCCCAACCACAAAGTTATGGAAAATGGATTCAACTCATGGCAACAAACAAGCTTCCACATCAAAAACAATATTTTACAACCATACCAAAACACAAACAACTCAATACTTCAATCACAAGAAGAACAAAAAAAATATACAAGGCTTCAAATTTGAAAATCCAAAGGAGCAAGAACCTATGGGGAGGTCACTTATGCCTCCCAATGGGAAATGAGTGCCCACCTTAAAAACCTCCAATAAACATCTCAAACCCCTACACACTCTTATGCCTCCCTCAAGAACCTCTTATGCCTCCCTACAATCTCTTATGGATCCCTCAACAAAATAACCAAGTAAGAAATGCAAGTAATTTCTTGTCCAAGGTGGGGCACTCAACCCAAAATCCCTCCAAAACATGAAATAAAATCTTATGCCTCCTACATGAGATCTCCCCATATTCCCCTCTACACCAAACTTAGGCAATTTACCCAAGCACCCAAAACTCATTCCAAAACACTCAAAATAAGCACATATGCATACAAAATAAAAGAAAGCATTTAACAAGAGTTTAGCTCCTACCTTTCCATGGTAGAGATTGATCCAAGATCCATAACCCAAGCTTCTTCAAGCCTAAAAAAACACCAAGAAGATCGAAAAAATCCACAATCACTTCCAAAATCCTCTCCTCTTAAAATGAAAGAGCCCAAATATAATGAAGTGGCTCCATCAAGAAAAATAAGTTGATTAAATTGAAAAGAGAGAGAGGAGGGTGAGGTGGCTCCATGTAGGATGCCACATCACTCATCTTCAACTCCACCTCATAAGTGAAACTTCAAACTCCAAAGAACAATTATAAAGTGGGTGAAGAAATAAAATGTTACTTGCATGACAACCCAAGACAACACCTCCTAAGGAAAAAATTAATTACATGAAAGAAAATTCAATAATATTTTACCTTTTGTCTTCCCAAAACAACTAATGGGGTCTAATTGTGACCCCCAACATATAGATAGGGTTGGCATAGAAATTTAAGATCTATGGGACAAGTTTGAATTGTTCCACAACCATCCAAAATTGGCCTAAGGCCAAATTGAATTTCCATGAAGGGGTAGAATGTACAACACACTCAGGATCCCCAAGCACTAAACTTTCAACACAAAATCCAATAAAAATCTAGTCTAATAAATGAATTCCTTTAGCTCTAATTAAGACACTACAACCCATTGATAATAAAGGTTAAAATACATACCCCAAATTAAAAATAATTAATACATTGAATTACATGACTAAAATCACATACTAACATCAATAAAAGGAAAAATAAATAAAAGAAAAAACATAACCTCTTGGTCATAATTTCCCCTTGAAAAATAATTAAAACACACACACAAATACATGTTGCCATGGTGACCCTTGTTGAATTCACCTAGAATTCCAATGTGGTTGGTCTCCATTCCCCCGTAGTTTTCGTGATATGTTTTCCTGCAAAACACACAATACCCCTCTAGCCTCATGGCCATATTAACGATGTCAAAGTAATAAAACACTTACATCTAGCTATCAATTTCAAACATAAAAAATCATAACTACTATTGCTAAGACCAAGTAATTTAACAATTATTCTCATTTTCACCATTTCAATTCTACTCATACATCAATTTGTAATTAAGGTTATAACCTAATCTGAATCATCAAATTTAAGCAATATTGTCACTCGTTCACGATTTCACCAATCCTCCAATATCAATTAAATCACAAAAATAACTTTGAACATCATGATAAAAACCTATACAAAAATAATTCAAAATAATGACATATATTTAATCGACAACACCTTGTTATCTTCCATCTCGAATATCTATCAAAAGTTAATTAGTTCAGTAATAATAATGTCTATCCTTCAATTCCCATATCACAATGTGTTAATGTCGTTTGTCTATTAACATCTTCGGTAATAAAGCACAATAGTGTCTATGTGTCCAGTCATAGAGATAAACCAAATACAACAAAACAATATCGAAGAGTAATGATATCACAATCAAATTACAACAATGCAACCATTCTAGCTAATTGTTTTATCCTTAAATTCCCATCAAGGTCCACAATATGACATATAGTTAAAATAATGATAATCAAATCACAGTGGAGTCGTTATGCCCGCACAACGTAGTAGTATGCTAATTAGAATAAAGTGGCACAGTTTACAATTATAACAATTTAGAAAAGATAATCATGTTTCATTTAGTGTTGAAGAGAAGTGGGCATTACATCCCCCTCCTCTTAGATTTGACTTCCTCCTAGGAGTCATGGAGAAAGAGTTAGGGAGAAATAAAAATAAAAGGATCATACCTTTATGGAATTCCTTTTCTTCAACAAGTGTGGGTCTATAGAACTCAAGTTTGGTTCAATGTAATTTACCAAGAAGAAGGGAGATTGAAAGGGCGAGTTCCTAAAATTTCTTTAAGTAAGGTTGCAAACATATAATTCTATAGATTAAATCTACGTGGTCAACCAAGTTCCAACATATAGCCTCAAAACATTAAATGGTCAAGGAGTCTCAAAGATAACCACCAAGAAAAGGAAGGACCGAGAGAATTTCATGAACTCGAAATGACCATATAGTCTCCCATGGATCCCACATACTGCAACAACACAAGTTAAGGCTTACACTAAGGTTAAGTTATGCTTTCAAAGTTTATTATTAAGACAAGGCTAACAAATATCAACCACGACCAACAATTATATGAGAAAACACGTCTTCGAAAAGGTCCCACAATTGAGATCACAAAATTCAAGGTTTAACAACAAGGAAGGACACTTAAGTTAGCCAACACATTTACCATCAAGAAAACTATTCATGGAAAGCACTTCTATAACCCAAGAGGGTACAATAAAATTTTCATGGAAATACTAAGGAAAACATGACCTTAAGGTTTTATATAACTTGATTTTACATTCAAGAACGAACACACAACACTAACCTAATTTAGAAATGTCAAACATTTAGAAGGAATTTACACTAGGACTAACATATCAATCCAATAGGCACCACCCACTCTACACAACACAAAGGGATTTATTTATCTTAAACCCTTCTCAAGTTCAAAATATCCATAAGAGAGCACATGCATAAGTCATAACACCAAAGAGCACTCAAGGGAGCTAGAGAGCAGAAACAAATAAAGAAGAGTGGGGTCAAACTTAGTCTAGAAGTTCATCGTACAAAAGTGAGTAAAAACCGTACAAAATAACTTGCACTTCCCTTCCCAATGGAAAAAGGGAAACAACCACAAAGTGACATAAGAAAAAAAGAAAGAGGATTTCTCAAAGTTATCTCATATCTATAACATATGTTTTCTTAAAAAACATTAGAATGACTTGTGTCACCAGGGGCCTAAATCATCACATAAGGAGGTTATTTTTTCCTAAAAACAAGAGATAAGCCCCAATCCTAATGGCCACAACTCACACTCGTCAAGATACGAGGTAACAAGGTTATAAAGAACCAAACTCCTATAAGGGAAATGCACATACTGTTATCCATATTTCACCCCGGGCCAAATATTGGATCGTCCTTAAACCCGCATAGAAGGAACTTGAGAAAACTCATTTAGATCTGTAAATTAGTCATAGAGGGACTCAACATTGAAGTGGTGGAGGCCGAGAAGGACTAAAGGACCTGTGTAAAAGAAACAAATCATGAGCCGTTTTCTATGTAAATTCATTTTTAAGTTACAAGTGGAATCAATTATGAAATATCAGGGTAGAAAAGAAGGGCGATGCCACATAGAAACTAGAAACAAGAAGGGGAAGAAACGATGAAGATCCAAAGTCCTCGGGTTCAAAACGGTTCAAGAAATAGTCCAAAAATGATTAAGTATGGAGGAGGTGGCAGAAGGAACCACATGTCCTAACGATGCTTCTCCAAAGGTGAATGTAAAAAGGGGTGCCAAAACTTGCACCAGGGCTTCCATGTGTCTAGACCCCCAAAGAAGTTGTGGGACGTTGAAAAATTTTCAAGTAAAATGAATGTGCTAGGTGTTAGCTTGGCATAAATACAAAAAGGAATTCCAAAGTGGAGACTCAAACTTGCGCTAGCCCTCCACGTAGTAAATGGTCAAACAGATTGAAAGGTAGGCTTCAAATTGGTGAATCTCCAAGAGTTGGTCCCAAGGCAGAGACCCAAATGAGTACGAGCTCGCCATGTAGCCCAAAGTCTAAAAGTAAGAGGGACCATTGAAAATTCCATAGATCAGCGAAGGCGAAAAGTGTCAACTCGATGCTCCTCCAAAGGAAAAATTTGGGCCAGTTTTCAAGTAAGCGCGGTGCCTCCATGTGTTATTCCAACAGGGAGAGTTATTTGAATAGTCAATGCATAAGTAGGCCAACAAAGGCTGCTAAGTGTCTTAATGGCATTGATTTAAGGATCGAATAGAGAAAAGGTTTCCAAACAAGCCCAAGACTATCACGTGTCCTGGGGAAAGCGGGTCGTCGGGGAAAATTTTATTGTTTGACCCTTGCTATCTCAAAAGGATAAAAGTTGAAAAATATCCATGTAACTCCACCCAAAGGAAAAATTCAAAGTGTTAGAACCCAAGTAAGAGCCAAAGTGAGAGCCGAGGAAAGGGTGAAAATTTGGATTTTGTTAAAAGGCACAAAGATAAAGATGGAAGCACATTTCCCGGTGCCAACCAAAAGGATCCATGTGTTAAGGCGGAGCTTTGGGGCTATGGGAGTTTTTTGAGTTTTGTGTTTTTGCGCAAAAATAAAAACGATAAATTGTGGACCCGTAAGCCCCATTTTTGTTCTAATCAAGCTACCAAGTGTCCCATACTAGAAGGGGAGCCCATTTTTGAAATTTTTTCCTGCCCATTTGTATGGACTCGATACAAAATTCAAAGGGTCATATCTTTGACTCAAGACTCGAAATATTTTTAATCGACACCATTGGAAGGATATCGACCTCACCCATGCCATGGAGGTCTGAAACTTTAATTTTAAAGAGGTTAGGTGAAGGAAAATGGAGGAAATGTCTTCAGGATTTCAATGTAGGATCTTCTTTCCTCAACGACCAAATTAGATTTGATCTGTTTCGTTGTTTCCTCTTCCTTCAAGGCGCCAAACAAAGGATTGATGCAGTAAATATGGATTTTGGGGCAGATTTTTTTCAGAAGCATGCTAACAACAAAGTGGTTGAGCTTTGACCTACTTTTCTCACTTCTCTATCTCTCTTTTTTCTCTCTGATTGAATCTATAATTAGGCGTAGGATTCATTGTAAAGGGTTAGACATTCCTTGTTTTGCAAGCTCGCTTTTTCTCCTAGCAAAGGAATTTACAGAATTTCATGCCTTCCATCAAAGTTGCAATATATTTCTTGCCTCCTGGCTGTTTTGTAATGTATTGTATCAATCTGCAGGGCAATAAAACACATTTGTGATCGATTCTAGATCCTTTCTGTCTCTTTTCTCGTATCTATTATTTCATTATAAATCTGGTTATCTTTGTTTCTTAATACATGTATTTGTTGTTTTGTGTCTATTAGCAGAATTAGTGTTCATCATTCCTCAAAGTGCATCACCTTGTAGTTTAATTATTGTTTATTTCTTGTACCCCTTTCTTATCCATGTCTCCTTGGAAAGTTTTATATTAGGTATAGAGATAGATCATCTACAATTTCTCATGTATGCATCTAAATAGAGTAATAAGGAACCAATATTTAATCTAGAGAGCTTTCCCAATTTGCAAGGTCCCACACCTTGGGGAAATTTCAATGTTATGCAATCACACCAAATGAGTCTGCCTTAGAAAAGCATATTTTTAGAACTCATTTGGGGGTGCTGTGATTTCACACTAACACAAACATCTATGAACAAGGGAGTACTATGCAATTTGAACACATCACTATCAACAAGGTGTTTCACAATTTTGGGTAGGTGGAAGAACTAAAGGTTCAACTATACTCAATACATAAATCTTAGTTGTTTTATAAATTAACTTATTAAGTCCAAAGTTATAGTTTTTCTTGTTAAACACAATCCTTACAAGTTTTCTTAATTAAAACTTCCTTTTATTATGACATCACAAGTTGTGTTATAAGGAGCACCACTAAGGTGGCATGATCTCTCGCCATTCTGAATAGGTAGAAACAACATTTATTTTACTTCTAAGAAAGGTAAAACGAGAAAATTTTCGTTTGTGTTTTCTTTCCACATAGTTTGATTTCTTTTATAAATCTACCAGATTATATCAAGAAAAATCTCCTTTTTCCTAATGTTCTATTTTATTTATTTACTTTTGTCTCAAAATCCAAGTTCCTCAATTAGAGTCCCGTTATGATCAATTAATCATTTTACCAAACAAATTTTAATGAGAAAGAAGAGGCAACCATATAACATTATTACTTTCAGAGAGAGAGAGATGAATCAACACATCACATTTTTAATTCTATAGGAAAAAGAGGCATTCAACATAGGAAACACATCATTAATTTCGTAAGAACTAGGAATCTATCATTCAACATGTACCACACCAATATTTCAAGGGTTTACCAAATAATTACAAGCATCATTAAACATTTCTAGTGGGTCTCTACAAATTTCAAATGAAGTTACAAGGAAGACTCATTAAAGAGGCATATTTACTTTTACAAATTTATGAGGTTTAACAATGTTTGTTGTTTAGGTTCAAACATTTTACTTGCATAATAAGACAAGGAAAGTTTTCAAATCAACACCCATATTTCCATAATATACTACCAGCCAAACAACAAGATGACTATGCAAATTTTACTCCAAGGACACCACATTCCATGAAAACATAAAATACAAGAGAACAATCAATTAATCTATCCAATATGGACTCTACAACCAAGAGTTATATATTTAAAATAAGGAGCACAATAGAAGCACCATTGAGATAATAAAAAGATAAGATCTACCAAACTAACATTACTAAGAGAAAGGTTCAAAAGGCCCAACAACATCCATAAGTGTCTTCATGTAATCTAAAGATTAATAGGTAAAAGGTTTTATTTATAACAATCTAAAGGGTTAAGACAAGGGTAACCTTATTCATAGGTCAATGAGATCAAGACAAGCACACTTAATTAAACACACTTCCCGAATGGGCTTAAATATAACCATAACTACCAAAATGCATACAATCCACAAGTCAATACTTTCCATAAAGAAACAAGGAAACCATGATAAAAATTAGCATGCCATCATGGAACATCACTACTAAAAAAACACTTATCCACTAAAATATACAGTCAACCAAGAGTCAATCCGACCTCACACAAACCATAAGCTCATAACCAAACACATCTACTCTGATGAGGAGGAAAGCTCTTACTAGGTTGTAAGAGAATCACCACCACAGCTATCAAACTGCCAACAAGACCACACTACACCACAAACTCTCTCTCTAGGAAGATTGAGTAACGAAAGAGTTACTCCAAGATCCTAGGCATACTCAATTATTCATCGTTGCAAAACCAAGGAATAACTTCAGGAATCTAAGAAGACATTCAAGGCACCTAGGGTGTACCCCCATATGATGGAATGTCACAAAACAAAAACGTAGAACCAACTCAACAACATGCAAGAAAGAGTCACATAACATTTAGCTAAGTAGCCAACAGATAAACAAGCTCCGAGTCACCATTCAAAGTAAAATCCAAGAAATATTGGCAATCAAGGAAAGTGGCTAAGTAGCCGCATTGCAATGTCTGAAAATTCTCACAAAATATAAATAACTAAAAGAGTCTCAGAGCTTCTTAATCCAATCGTAAAATAAGGTGTTGGTCCTTGATAAAATAACACAAGTTTACGAATATAAAAATACAAAATTCCACATCACAGTCACTTCATAGCCCTTCATGGCCGCTAATAGGGGTACTATACCTCAAGCTCAGTTCTAAGAATGCATACACAAGGCTGGATCAAAAGTGACACCAAGACCTAATATTCATTTACTCATACAGGGATTAAGTCACCAAAGCAACAACCAAAACTAACTTGTCTAACCACTTAAAGGAAAGAGGGAAACTTTAGTCTACTAAACAACTTATATTTTACTCTTTCTGACCCCAGCACACAACCACAAATGCTAAATCACAAGACTCACACCATATAATTTATCATTCCAACAAGGAATATTCTCACGAGTTTATCGCATCATACGACTAAAGAAAAAGTTAGTACTCATCAAACAACATATTTTCAAATGCAAAACAAGTTCTTGTTACACCATAATTTCGTAAGAATATCCATTTAATTTTAACATTTTTAGTTATCCAGGTTCGACAAAACGCCACTAGGTGAGTTCAACAATTTGAACAACTTTATTATTTTATTATTATTTTAATCATGGAGGTTCAAATCTTGCTAACTGGTTTCTATTTTCAATGTCACCCAGGGTCCAAGCGTTGAACCCACGACTCTGATACCAAGTGTAACGCCCACAAAAATGACATTCTAGGAACACGCTAAAACCCTAAACACTTATCCCAAAATTTGCGGCGATTTTTTTTTGATTAAGTTAAAAGGTTACGAGGATGAAAACCCTAGGGTACATTAAATTCACTTACACCAATATTCTCAACCTTACGATTGGGGAACCAGGTCTAGTTCAAAGATTAAATATTTTTAATTTATCTCTAATGTCAATTAATTAACATTCAACTAGGAAGGTACCATAATTTAATTTGCTTGGTTAAATTCTTTCTTCTCTTTAATCAATGATCAATCCCAACATGGTCAACCTTATACTTAGTTATTTTGTTTCATTATCCTATTAGCTTTAATATCCCATATTTCATTAATTTACTAAAACATACAAGGAACTAGGAAAATTACTTGCACACTAAGTCAAATAAAAGGCCCCATTCACCCATCCACACATACCTTTAAATTTTAATTAAATATCCATAAAATATATTCCTACTAAACAAAAGTAGGGTCGATCCTCAACCCTTGGATTGAACCAATATTTTTGTTAGATCATTGGGTTCTAAACTAAACCTAAGAATCCGTATAAATTCTTAATAAAACCTTTCCTTTATTCTATTCTTCTCATTTGGTCTATTTTTTTTTGTTTGATTTGCAGGTTGGAGCAAAGGAAGCCATCGCAGCAAGAGAGGAAGAACTATGAAGGATTTTCTTCAAGATCAAGTTTAGATTTGTTTAGATTGTAGTTTTATTGTTGTAATCTATTTCATTCAAGGATTGAAGGATGTTTTCCTTTCCAAACTGGTTTTATTTCAAGCCATTTGTATTGGGGCACTCCATTTGGGGAAAATCCTTCCTCCATTAATATAATTGTAAAAGAGTGTTTTAAGATTCCATTTGAAGATTTTATTCATAAAACCATGATATTTTCCATTGTTTGTTTACTGGAGGTGTCCTTAGTAAATTTACATGCTTAAAATTTTAGTTATAACAAGTTAGAAATTACACAGATGTGGAACTGGAAATTTCCACCGTAAGTGATAGGACCATCGCCGGCACCAGCCGGTGGTCCCTGGTACCTTTGTTTTACCTGGGTGATAAACCATGAACCACCTCCTTATGGAGTGGTGGTTTGAGACCACCATATTTCTTGAGCGGTGGTTATGATACCACTGCTCGCATAGGGTGACGGTCTTGTTTCTTAGAAATAGTACCATCAAACCTGAGTTTTTCCAAAACACAAAATTTATAAGGATACTCGAATGGTCATTGAGAACTTAGTTTTACATGTATAAGTTATTCGTTTTGAAGGTTTAAATCCATTTACTCATTTCTTTGGTATCAATTTACTCAATTTAAACATTTCCCATTTTGATAATGACAACAACATCTACAAGAGTCAATTTCCATTTTATTTACGAACTTTCTTCCAACAATGCAAGGGAATGAACAAGGTAGTCTAACTTTTTCTTTTACATGTTTTTAATTAACACAATGGAATATAGTATTTCTTTCCTCTTTCAACTACAAGTTTCAATGAATCTCAGAACCAATTTTAACAAGGTTTTTAATAAGTTTTGAAATGAAAGTTACTAACTTTTCAATAAAGTCTATACACTTTGGTGAGAAATGAAACAACTACCATGAGATAAATTGTTTCCCCTTTATAGATTCTTTTCTATTTCAACAACACTAACTTTAGAAACACATTTCTTGCTTTCCCTTTTCATTATTCAACTACAAAAATGAAGGTAAAATTCCCCTTCCCATAGTACAAATTTCAACTAAAATTTTACACATGATTTCGATTTTGTTTCATTTCTTCCATACCACAACTTTAGGGAGAAGGTAAGTTTTACCACTCTTAAATGAGCTTTCATCACATAATATTACAACTCACAATACAATAGTTCCTTTAATATATATATATATATATATATATATATATATATATATATATATATATATATATATATATATAATATTACAAACTTCCACCATGAGTGGGAATAACAATAAGGATCCTCACAAGGAGGTATTTCTTTGAACACCAACATAGCTCCAAATTTAAAATCACCAAAAATAGCTCCACCAAGCTTCATTTGATCACCACAAAAAATTGGGGGAGAGGCAACACTCTCCACCCAACCAAGAAATTCCAACGAGGAGGATAATCCATCCTCCTCATTAGCCTCCAAGCCCCAACCACAAAGAAATGGAAAATGGACTCAACTCATGGAAACAAACAATTTTCCACATCACAAACAAGATTTTACAACCATACCAAAACACAAACAACTCAATACATCAAACACAAGAAGAAATAAAAAAATATAGAAGGTTTCCAATATGAAAAGTCAAAGGAGCAAGAACCTATGGGAGGTCACTTATGCCTCCCATTGGAAAATGAGTGCCCACCTTAAAATAAAACCTCCAATAAACATATCAAACCCATACATACTATTATGCTTACCTCAAGAACCTCTTATGCCTCCCTACAATATCTTATGGATCCCTCAACAAAATAACCAAGTAAGAAATGCAAGAAATTTCTTGTCCAAGGTGGGGCACTAAACCCAAACTCCCTCCAAAACATTTGATAAACTCTTATGCCTCCATACATGAAATCTCCCCATAGTCCCCTCCTACACCACACTTAGGCAATCTACCCAAGCACCCAACAAGCATTCCAAAACACTCAAAACAAGCACATATGCATACAAAATTAAAGAAATCATTTAACAAGAGTTTAGCTCCTACCTTTCCATGGTAGATATTGATCCAAGAGCCATACACCAAGCTTCTTCAAGCCCAAAAAAACACCAAGAAGCTCCAAAAAATCCACAATAACTTCCAAAATCCTCTCCTCTCAAAATGCAAGAGCCCAAAAATAATGAAGTCGCCCCTAATCAAGGAAAATAACTTGATTAGATAGAAAAGGAGAGAGGATGGTGATGTGGATCCATTTAGGATGCCACATCACTCATCCTCAAGTCCACCTCACAGTTCAAACTTCAAACTCCAAATCACAATTAATAAGTGGGTGAATAAATGACATATTACTTGCACACACAATCCAAGCCCACACCTCCTAAGGAAAAAATTAATTACATGAAAGAAAGTGCAATCATATTTTACCTTTTTGTCTTCCCAAAACACCTAATGTGGTATAAATTTTATCCCCAACCCATAGGTAGGGTTGGAATAGCAATTTAAGAGGTGTGGGACAAGTTTTACTTGTCCCACAAGCTTCCAAAATTGGCCTCTAAGGCCAAATTTGAATTTCCATGAAGGGGTAGAGTGTACAACACTCAAGATCCCCAAGTACTCAACTTTCAACACAAAATCCAAGATAAATCTAGTCTAATAAATGAATTCCTTTGGTCACATCTATAATTAGTTTAGGAAAAGATTAAATTATCTCTAATTAAGACACTACAACCCATTAATAATAAATGTTAAAATACATACCCCAAATTCCAAATAATTAATACAATGAATTACATCACAAAAATCACATACTAACATCAATAAAAGAAAAAATAAATAAAAGACAAAACATAACCCATTGGTCACAATTTCCCCTAACAAAAATTAAAACACACACAAATACATGTTTTCATGGTGACCCTTGTTGAATTCACCTAGAATTCCAATTTGCTTGGTCTCTAACCCCCATAGTTTGTCATGATATGTTTTCCTACAAAACACACAATACCCTCTGGCCTCATGGCCATGTTAACGATGTCGAATTAATAAAAAATTACATCTAAAAATCAATTTAAAACATCAAAAATCATAACTAATATTCCTAAGACCAATTAATTTAACAATTATTCTCATTTTCAACATTTTGATTCTACTCATACATCGGTTTTGCAATCAAGGTCATCACCTAACCAAATCATCAAATTTAAGCAATATTGTCACTCTTTCACAAATTTTTCAATCATCTAATATCAATTAAATAACAAAATAACTTTGATACTTAATAATAAAAACCAACACAAAAATGATTCGAAATAACAACATATATTTATCCGAAAACACCTTGTTTTCTTCCGTATCGAATATCTATCAAAATTTAATCAGTTCGGTAACAATAATGTCTATCCTTAAATTTCCATATCACAATGTGTTAATGTCATTTGTCTATTAACATCTACAAGTAATAAAGCACAATAGTGTCTACGTGTCCAAACCAAAGGGATAAACCAAATACAACAAAACAATATCGAAGAGTAATGATATCACAATCAAATTACAAAAATGCAGCCATTCTAGATAATTATTACGACAATGCAGCCATTGTAGAGTCCACATTATGACATAAAGTTAAAATAATGATAATCAAAGAACAATTGAATCATGATTCCCCACACACCTATTAGTATGCTAATTATAATAAAGTAGTAAGGTTTATGATCATAAGAATTTAGAAGAGATAATCATGTTTCATTTAGTGCTGAAGAGAAGTGGGAATTACAATATGTACTAAATATATCATGCATATATAAGTCTTTCCATACTTTTCATTCGAACCTTTTCAATTCTTCTTAGATAAATGTGTCCCTTGGTGTGTAGTAGAGGATTACCTCGTGCTTCTCATAGGTTGTGAGTTTCCTCTCATCCATGATTTTTTTTTTTTTAATTTAATAGATCATGGAGCCTATCTTAAGGTTATTGGTGAAATAAATGCTAATGCATATTCACCCAACAATTTAAATTGTTCCTTGGAAGGCATTTGAAAATCATATATTTATTGGGTTGTCTCGCTTGTAATATGCATTTAATACTTGAGTGTTTAAGAGCGATGAAATGAGTTATTTTTTGCAAGGTCACCACTCCTTATAGTCATGAATCCTTAAGTGTAACTTATGTGTCATTTGAATTAAAATTGTTCTAAAACAATGCCAATAGTGAGGCCAATGTGTGATGTAAGTGTAAAGAGTATAAGAGTAAACAAGATTTTGGGTTAGGAATAATGTCATACTTGAAGTCCTTAAAACATAACTAGACATTATAATGTTGCTAAAAGAATGATGAATTTCTCTTTGTGAGATTCAAGCAAGTATATCTTATATAAATATATAAATAAAATATGCCCTTAATTATATATCTTACATGGGATGGATATAGCCAACTTGTTGCTATCATAACTTAATATCATGATGTATCTCTTTTATATATGATCTATTATCATTGGTTGGTCGGCCTTGCTGATGGCCATAGCATAGGAATAGTATAAATAGGGGTTATAGGTAGTGGATGATCATTATGTTGAGTATTTGAGTCTTATTATATGTTTGGAGGTTGCCCCCTCGAAGTGGCCAAGCTATTATACTTTCATATTGAGAGAATTTATCTACAATATTGTGTTATTTGGTGTTCTATTGCTGGTGATAATCATAATTAATCAAGTAATTTCATTACAAGTGGTATCAGAGCTTGATCTCGGCCAGGACAATGTCAAACCCTAATTCTGAAGGTTGGCTATATCTCAAGATTGGTAGTGAATTTTTACAATTAAATATTTTTTGTGGTGAGGCAAAATAAGTCAAGTAAGCTTCTCTCCAAATTTCAATAAGTTTTGACTTGTTTTGAAAAATTTATTACGGTTCTATATTTATTCATAATTTGGCTCCCTAGGGCGTAATTTTTGGAAAATTTTCAAATTTCTTATATTTTCATAAACCCCTCCAAAAAATAGCTAGGGTTTTTATTTTATAAATTCCTATATTTGGCAAAAAAATTACGAAACCCTAAACCCTAAAATTATGCCCTATTAAGTCTACCCCTAGGCCCACATCCTTTGTCATGGCTGGTAGATCTACCCAAGGCCAAGGAAAAGGACAAGAAACTCTAGGAATGACCCCAAATAAGGAAGATATGGCTTCAGATTCTATTGGTTCGGGATTATCTGAGGTGGTCATCCAACTTCAAGAAAGGGTAAACAATATGGTGAGTAAGGATGACCTTAATGTTGAGCTTCATCAACTAAAAGGTAGCCTTAGGAGTGAGATTCAAAAGGATTTTCATGCAATGCAGCAGGAGTTGTTGAATGTTATTTCTAATACAACTTCAATGCTAGTCATATGGGTTCTACTAGAAATGGTCACATAGATCCAAATCACTCAAATCAGGGAGGATCCTTTAATCATTCAAGTGGATCTTCTCACCAATGGAGGGGCATGATTCCAAAAGTTGAAATGCATAAATTTGATGGAAAGGATCCACTCAATTGGATTACCCAAATGGAAAATTTCTTTGATCTCCATCAGATCCAGGAGGAAAAAAGGTAACTGTGGCATCCTTATACCTAGAACCTGATCAATTTGTTTGGTATCGTTGGTTATGTGCTCAAAGGCAAAAGAATGGCCTAAATGTCACCTAGACAATGTTCATTGAAGAGCTTCAATTACACTATAGTTCTAGTGTTTCTGAGAATTACTTCATCCAATTAGCAAAGTTACGCCAAATTGGTTCAGTTAAGGAGTATGTCCATCAATTCCAAACTTTGTCCTTATGTGTGGAGGATATTACAAAAGAGTATTTGAATGACCTATTTCTTGGGGTCTTAAGGACCACATTGAGCATGAGGTACGCATGTTTAACCCACTCAAGGTTGTTGATTCTATTATCATGGCACGTCGAGTAGAGGAAAATTTCTTTCCAAGTAGAAGGCAAACCTTTTCTAGCATAAAAGATCGTAACACCTTGTCTCCTTCTTACCCTCGGCCAATTCGGTTGACACCTCAACAAATTGAAGAAAAAAGAGCCAAAGGGTTATGCTTTAATTGTGATAGAAAATATGGACCAAATCATAAATGTTCTGAGAAAAAATTGTTCTACATTGAAGGATTTGGTGATGAGGAAGAATATGAGGCAACATCAATAGAGGAAGTGGAAAAATTAGAGGAAGAATTTAGAGATCCTCAGCCCACTATTTCATGCCATGCTCTATCAGGTATTAGTACTCCACAAACCCTTCAAGTTGTGGGTTATCTTAAGAAGCAGAAGGTAACAGATCTTGATTGATTCAGGGAGCACACATAATTTCATCAATCATAAGTTGGCAACAAGACTAAATTGTTTCATCTACCCAGCACCTAAATTTCAAGTAATGATTGCAGATGGTGGCATAGTCCAATGTTTAGGTAAATGCCATAAAGTCAAAATCATGATGGGTGATTACACATTGGAATCTATGATGTTTTCTATTCCATAGGTGGAGATGATATTGTCTTAGGTGTTCAGTGGCTCATTACCTTGGGCATCATAGAGATAAATTTCTAGGAATTGTTCATGCACTTTCATTCTGAGGGTAAAAATTTGAACTTCGAGGTCTACAAGCTAAAGATCCTCTAGTGGTGAGTTCTCACCAAATGCAGAAGATTCTTAAAAAGGGTTTGAAGGTTTTGTAGCATGATTATTCTCTATAGAATTCCAACCACAAATGAAGGTATTGCATCCTAATCTTCAAAAGGTTATTAATCAACATGTAGTTGTCTTCAAGGAACCAAGAGGATTTCCACCTGAAAGAGAGCATGATCATGCTATTTAGTTGATTCCAAGAAGCCAACCCCCCAACATCAGGCCTTATAGATATCCATATGTGCAAAAGAGTGAGATCGAGAAGATGGTGGAGGAAATGTTGGAAATGGGTATTATTCGTCATAGTCAAAGTGCCTATTCTGCTCCCGTGGTGATGGTGCATCGCAAGGATGGAAGATGGCGCATGTGTCCAGATTATAGAGAGCTTAACAAGTTCACTATCAAAGATAAGTTTCCTATTCCCGTCATTGATGATTTATTAGATGAGTTGCATGGTGCCATTTATTTTACAAAACTAGATCTACATTCTGGGTATCACCAAATTAGAGTCAAGCAAGAAGATATTCATAAGACAACTTTAGAACTCATCAAGGCCATTATGAATTCCTAGTGATGCCATTTGGCCTTACCAATTCTCCCTCCACATTCCAAATCTTGATGAATTCAAGTATTTAGACCATTCCTAAGAAATTTTGTCTTAGTATTTTTGATGATATACTCATCTACAACAAATCGTGGGAGAAACACTTACATCATGTCAATACTATCTTAGAAGTCTTAGAGAAACATCAAATTTATGCCAAGCCTTCAAAGTGTTCTTTTGGGAGTAGGAAGTGGAATACTTGGGCCATATTGTTTCTCATGAAGGTGTTAAGGTGGACCCTCACAAGATCAGGCCATGGTGGAATGGGAAACCCCAAGAACCCTCAAAAAATTATGAGTTTCTTAGGTCTCATAGGGTATTATCATAGATTTGTCAAAAACTATGGTAGTATAGCAGCACCACTCACAAAATTATTGAAGAAGGACTCCTTTCAGTGGAATGAGGAAGCATCTAGGGCATTTGAAAAATTGAAGGTAGCTATGTGCACCACTCTAGTATTGGCAACCCTAGATTTCTCCAAAACTTTTGTAGTTGAGTGCGATGCTTCAGGAAATGGAATCGAGAGCAGTACTAATGCAAGAAGGACACCCCATTACTTTTGAGAGCCAACAACTAAAAGGAAAGAATTTTTTAAAACCCACATATGAAAAGGAAATGATGGCAATACTACATGCAGTCAAACAATGGAGACCATACTTGATGGGTAGACATTTTAAGGTAAAAATTGATCATGATAGTTTGAAATATTTCTTAGAACAACATCTATCTTCAGAAGAACAACAAAAATGGGTCACTAAGATGTTGGGATATGACTTTGAGATTGTTTATAAGAAAGGAAAGGAAAATTTGGTCGTTGATGCTCTGTCTAGGAGGGATGAGTCTGCCGAAGCATTGTTATGTGCCATCTCTATACTACATGCAGATTGGGTAGATCAAGCATGAGAAGAATGGAAGAAAGATGCAACCACACATACTCTCATTCAAAATCTCTAGGTAGATCCATCCATATCAGATCAATTTATATGGAAGGGGGATACATTGTGGTACAAAGATCGGTTATATCTATGTAAGAACTCTACACTTAAACACCATGTTCTTTCAGAGCTACATTCTTCTCCAATAGGTGGCCATGCTGAGGTCTTGAAAACATATCATAGAGTTAAGAAGGATTTCTTTTGGGAGGGGTTGAAAGGAGATGTTCAAAAATTTGTGGCAGAATGTTTGGTTTGCCAAAAAAATAAGGGCGAGACCATTAAGACACCTGGTCTTCTCCAACCTCTGTCTATTCCTAGTGAGAGATGGGAAGAGGTATCAATGGATTTCATCACAAGATTACCTAAATCAGAAGGGAAAAGTGTCATCATGGTCGTGGTAGACAAACTTACCAAATATGCTCATTTTTGTGCCATGGCTCATCCTTTCACAACTAGTACCATTGCCATCTCTTTTATGGATACAGTTCAAAAGCTCCATGGCACGCCAAAAATTATAGTAAGTGATCATGATCCAATATTTACAAGTAACTTTTGGACTGATTTGTTCTCTTGTCTAGGTACCCAACTAGCCCAAAGTTCCTCTTATCATCCCCAATCAGATGGGAAAATTGAGGTGGTAAATAAATGTTTAGAGGGATATCTTCGATGTTTTACTTCAGATAAATAAGAACATTGGGTATAATGGTTTCCACTTTGCATAATGGTGGTACAATACTTCATTTCATACCTCCTCCAAAATGTCTCCATTTCTAGCACTTTATGGGTACCATCCTCCATCACTCATATCTAGCTTGAAGGTCAAACCAAAGGTGAGAGCAGTTGAAGATCACATTCAACATCAACATGAGGTACTCTCTAGTCTTAGAGAAAATTTGGCATGGGCACAAAACCGTATGAAGCAACAAGCTGATCAACATAGGAGTGAGCAACACTTTGAAGAGGGAGACTTTGTTTTTGTAAGGTTACAGACCATATAAGCAATTATCCTTGAAACAACAGCAAAAGGATAATAAGCTTGCTCCTAAATACTATGGTCCTTACTGAGTTTTGCAGAAAATTGGTAGTGTGGCATATAAGCTAGAGCTCCCTCCAGGAAGTAGAATACATCCAGTCTTCCATGTTTCTTGCTTAAAGAAAGTTATTGGGCAGCACATTTCCACCCAATCAGTGCTTAGAACTAGACGAGGAAGGAAGGATCATATTGGAACCTGAAGGCATTCTTCAGACACGCACCAAAAGACTGAGGACCAGAGTCATTACCGAGTACCTGATCAAGTGGAAGAATATGAATATTGAGGATGCATCATGGGAAGATGAAGCATTCATGCAGCAACATCTAGGGCTTCCCAACATTGGGGACAATGTTTCTTTGAAGGGGAGGGGCATGTTACACCCTTAATTATATATCTTACATGGGATGGATATAGCTGACTTGTTGCTATCATAACTTAATATCATGATGTATCTCTTTTATATATGATCTATTATCATTGGTTGGTCGGCCTTGTTGATGGCCATAGCATAGGAATAGTATAAATAGGGGTTATAGGTAGTGGATGATCATTATGTTGAGTATTTGAGTCTTATTATATGTTCTGGAGGTTGCCCCCTCAAAGTGGCCAAGCTATTATACTTTCATATTGAGAGAATTTATCTGCAATATTGTGTTATTTGGTGTTCTATTGCTGGTGATAATCATAATTAATCAAGTAATTTCATAAAATGTTGAATGGATTCAAATAATTTATTAAACTAACACAACTATAATAGGAAAACAAAGGTAATCTTATGGAAGGATGTTTATGGGAAGAGGAATCTTGAATCTAAATGTATCATAAATCCTACCATTTCTTCCTCAAATTCATGTTAGTTCAACTTGTGCAACAAGCGTAAAATTTAAACATCGAATGAATGTTTTGAGAAGCATAACCTTTACATAAGGATGAGAGAAATAGAAATTTTGTATACATTTTGAAATGTGGAAAATTATTATTTAGTTCTGGAAATTAATTATTGTATGGGAGAAAAAGACATTAATTATTTATGTTGTAAGTTGAATACTAAACGAAATTAAGAATATGTAGGTGGAAAAAAAAAGTAATTTAACTTCAATGCAATAAATTCTCTTGGAATTTTAATCGTAACTATGATGTAACCATTGTAATGATGTGTTGTGGATTTGTCAATCCTTGGGTTCCTTTTGTGGTTGTTTCATTGATAGTATTTTATCGTTACGAAAAGTTTGTTGTCAACGTGTATGTGGTGTTATCATATTGTCTATATGGGTAGATGTTTTTGTTTGTGTCTTATGTGATGTTAAGTTTCTCTATTGGAGCCCATGTGGCATTGTGTAGAGACTACTTAAAGAAAAAAATAAAATTATTTTGTTAAATTTACTATTGTATTTTTTTATTGCAAATGTGGGCATTAAATTTCCTAGTACACATTTATAAAAAAATGTGGATGCATATAAATAGCACATTAATTATTAATTGAAATCCCTTAAGATCCAATAAACTTTAATAATGATATTTAATTCTCATAGTACTTCATAAATCATTATTTTTATGATTGAAAGTAAGACATTGTTTATATATAGATGAATTTTTGTGATAAAAGTTTAAATTTTGGAAAACTAACCATCCAAAGTAGAACTCGTTGACTTTTTTGCACCCCATGCTAAAAGGTCAACTCAAAACTTTAATTTTATCAGATTGGTTAGTTACAAGTTTTGTTATGTTTGGGGCAGCCACCTCGGATTAAGATTTAATTTTATTTTTTTGGTTTTGGAAAGTTGAAAGTCATTTGGGATCAAAACTACAAATTGCGTATAGTTTAAGGACACCATGCCTTATAGATACAACCATTCCATTTGAAAAATTCATAAAAATTGTGCAAAAATTGTGAATAACCATTGTAAATCCATGAGGAAGGCAAGAAGGACAACATGTACCAGACATGATGTTCTTAAATTGCAGCATGTGTGGCGGTTTTGAAGGATAATTTACATTTTATAAAGGCGGTTTGCATTTTTCAATGAGTGACAATAAGATGAAAGAAATTAAAGAAAGGAAGGACATACATCTCATAACATGAAAATATTTTCATTTATTCATTAGTAATAATAGTACATATTTTTCTCACACAAGCCGTGACAAATAACTAAAAGAAAAAATAGTGCATATATTTATGAAGCTGAAAATGTAAAGAGGTAAAAGAAACATGTCATTGCCTCGAGGGAGTGTTATTCTCCTTCTATACTATTGATCCAGTGTTCACCGCAACTCCATCGGGGTACCTAGAAAGGGAGAAACAAATGATCATCAATTTTGAGCTCAGGGTTTATTTTAACTCTTTATACTTCCAACTTCAGAAATTCATGCATTCAAAAGTGTATTATTAGGTGAAGCAGAAGAATCAGATTTTAGAGGCTAAAGTCAACTGAAACGAGATAAAATTGTAGCTGAAACAGAATGGATAAGAAAATTTGAGAAAATTTTGACAGGGCTTCGCCATGTAAAATGGACATTTATGAATTTTCCAGCATGCATGTAAAGTTTTAATGAAGCTCAAATATCGTATTGAAAGCAAGTAAAAGAAATGGATCTATAACATTTTGAAAAAACTCAAATATTCAACATACAAGAATTTGTGAATGAAAATTCCAAGAAAAAAATATGCTCTCTCGTGTTCTCAAATAAAAGTAAATGTTTAATTTCATACAACTTTTAGAAAGGTAGATTTTCTGATTATTTCAGCAAGAACAGTCAACATACTAATGTTGTTATGTTCAGAAATGTAAATGAACAAGTTGTTTGAACCTAGAAAAGAGCTCTCAGAAAGGAGTATTTCAATGTCAGCTACGAAAGCACAAGGTACATGAATGATCATCATATAACAGTCATACAAGAAAAGATCAGATTAAGCTACAGGTCTTCATGAACTCAACTCAAGCAAATGCTTTCGATATCAACACACCAAAGAAGATGGAATGCAAAGAATAGTCAAGAATATCCAGGGTTTTACAAAAGGCTCAAGGATTGACCAAGAACAAACTTTGAATTAGAGACACATGTAACCCCATGAAGATATAATGGCCATGAATAGAAGCACATTCAAAATAGAAGGGCACTCCTCAAGCAGAAAATACAAAACCCATTTTTCAGCTAGTTATTGCAAACAAAATCAAATACTCACAACAAGCTGGAGTTTTATCAGGTGATCCTTGATAGAAAAAAGGAATAACGATAGAGAATCAAACATCCTTCCAACTAAGGACACAAAATGTGATTTAAGGCTGAGCGAAAAGATAGAAATAATATCTTGAATCACATTATAAAATGAATAGATCCTGGCCAAGAAATGAAGACCCATTAATGGGTAGCAATGAAAGGTTTAAAACATCACGTCACCTGCCTTCTGAAGGCATCCATTAAAAAGAGGCTCAAAATAAAAGTTCGGTCAAGCAAAGAGCCAAGTCATGAGATTTATGAATACAGAGCAACACAACAATGAAAACCCTCACCACAAGATTCAAAAGATAAAATCAAAGAAAAATGTGAGCTTTAGCTCTAAATACAATGGCCAAGGTGCCTTTTGCACAAAAAAATATAACCCAACTAATGGGTGCAGAAAATACTAGTTCCAAATGGACTAGATCTAATATTGTTTGAAGCTCAAGTTAAATGGCGTCATGCATACGAATAATAGATGGATATTTGTGAACTTACTATAAATAAACCATAATGGTCATGGCTCCAGTCCAGAGTAATTATAGAGAAGGGAATACAAAACATATCACAAAGTCATCAAACTCAATAGTTCAAACCATCGTCGAGTTGTTTGAAACTTTTCAGTGAATGCAAGGAACAAGAATGCAGCCATAATTTGAACAACAAAGATATAGATCCAATAAAGTTCCAAGAACCAGAGATACTCTGAGAGAGCTCAAAGAACATCAATAACAACCAATAATAATTCACCATGGCTTCACCAATTCCCGCAGGAGCAAAAATAATCAAAGTTAGGGTTCAAATGCATCTTATCTCCTCAACTCACCCAATGGGTTAAGTTTGATGGTTCAGATTATAAAGTACAGAAATCAATGGTCACCAACAGACCTCCAACTTCACCATGGTCAGAGAAAGATAGATACATGTCAAGCTCCAAAGAAACCCTAACCAAGGTTGATTAATACGCCACCGACTAACTATTGAAGGGGTGAGTCATCATGGAGAAGGGGCCAGCCCATGTCATCAAATCAAATAAATAATCATTGCAATGACTTTCAAAGTCTAACCATAGTGTATGCTCTCAATAATACAAATGCCAACCAAATTATGCCATCAATGATCACCGAAAAGGTGAAATTTTAAACTATACACTTTCAAATACAAAATCGATGAGTGTATACATGCACGTATTAACTAAAAGGTGGACTATAGTTTGGCATGTGTAATGTCAAAATGGTTGACCCTTATTTTTGCTAAGTCCACAAGGGTGGCCAAACCATGGTGAAGTGTAAAGGTGGTCCCCACAATGGATGTTTATACTTTACAAATATTACGATCATTGTAATTATTTTGTTCCTGCACAAGGGGTTATTTTTGCATGCTTCACAAGAGGTCAGAACAGAGAAGGAGACAAAGTTGCATGCCCATGGAGAGAGACTTGCCTAGTAAGCAATCTTATATTTAGCAAATTATTCACCCTTCTTTTCTTAAAAATAGAAATTGATCAACTTTAGTTTGATTGTATCGTAACTAAGGCTAATAATTCCTATTTGTAATTGCATGCTCTATTTTTATTCCTTTATCTATTATTAAGTAGAGCATAAAAATAAGATGCATGGGTGAGTACAAGACTTAGGCTATTTTTAAGAAGAGGGTAGATTTTATTTTGCTATATATTGTGTGCTCTACAAAGCACGGGGAGGACTTTTTTACTATAGGAGGATTTTTTTGATATAGAGTCTTGAAGTAATTTTTGCATGAGTTTTTCATTTTGAGTGTGAAGTATTTGCTGGCTTCCCAATCACTTGTAGTCTTGTGTATGTTTTTGTTAGTCTCATGAATGCAAATTCCCGATTACTTATCTTACCCTGTTTGCAAAAAATTCAGTAGTTTCTGCATATTATTAATGTGCATGTTCAACTTAGTAGTATTTTTGTGATAATATCCCTCAATACCTCCAGGTGTTTTTCCCTTGATATTCTACATAAGAATTGTTGGTTCATGCATAAAAAATCCTTTCACATATCAATTGTGCATATACTCAGTCAAATCCCTCATACAAATTTGGTGTATCACCTTAGTTTTAATTACTTTACAATCATCTTTTACCCTTAAACCCCAGAAGTAGTTTAGGATACATCAACAAGGAACCGACCTTGATACCGGAGACTCACCTCAAAATAGGTATACCCATAGACCTGAGGTGTTTCCATTGTATCTACGAAAGAGAGAGATCAATTTCTACAAGCTTAGAAAACATGCAACCATCTCTCTACAGGGTGCACTTTCGAGAGATAACAATACCCCTTTAAGTAAAATATTCTATTTCGAATTAAATTACCATAAAACAAATTAAAGATAAAAAAATCATGTAATGGTTATTTTACACCAATATATTTATACCCATAGGCCTTTCACAAGCACCTATAAATGATTTTCCTAGTATTTATTTTGTGATGATAAAAAACAAAACTATCTTGTGTTAATAAAAACAAATTTACTAATCATTATACCTCATATAAGTGTTTCAAATTCTCTTAAAATAAAATTGCGGCTTAGTGATATTGCGAAAGGAAATTGATTTTATATGTTCAAGAAGACACAAAATTTGAAGTGATTCCTCTCCAAATATTTGTGCATTGTTTGTTTTGGGGATTACATCTTAATCATGGAACCGTAATTTATTAAACAATGTTTCAATAAATTAATGATTAAGATAATTACGTTATTTAAAAAAATTTAATTACGTTCCGACTTAATAACTTGTGTGTTCACGTAGAAATGGGTTGATTATCAGGTTTTAAACACCTAATAGTACACAAATGTGCTAAACACCCTCCCCTTTCAAGCACATACCGTCATAAAAAAAAAAGAACATACCGAAGGAAAACCAAATGACAGATAACATAAATACATTTAATAAGGTGAGACGTTGATAATATTTTCTTCAAAAAACTGGTACAACTTAGGAAGGATTACTAGTTGAAAGGATGACTCTTTGAAATCAACTAATACAATTTAGGAAGGATTACTTGTTGCGTAAAGGATGATTCTAGAGAGAAGATAACATAACATTTTATTTTCAATGGAAAATATAAATTTTATTAATGGTAAAAGGTATTTTTATTGGGATTCTATTCACGGTAAAAGGGGCACCATCTCTAGATATTGAAGAAGCGTCATCATGAAAATAAGAAAATAAAATGAAGGAAAATAACAATGAAGAAACACCAAAAAAACATCACGACCGTCGGATATTAGCAATAGGAAGTTACCTTATTTTCGAATGATAAGGAAAAATCCTTTTAGTGGATCCCCTTTTTTTTACTTGAACAATCGTCCATTTGTCCTTATCAACAACATCTTCAATTTCAAACTTAAGAGGAATAATGACTTCTAAAGAATTAACAAGCCTGAAATTCTTCAAAGAAGGAGATAAAGAGGCATGCTCCTTAAGGTCTTGCGGGGAAGGGATTATTGGTGCAATGATCCCAAGGGTCTCATCAACCATCTTGGTGCGACAACTGGGAGGGGCTCATATGCGAGGAGGGTGATGATCGATCCAAAACTAACATAGTGGGGTGCACACTTTGTGAGATGATCAGGTGAAGAGTCTATCCACCGGGGAAAGTTTAGTACAAGTGTGCTTCGGTCACCCAAAATCTGCCATCTGGTGTCCTTTTTTTAAACATGTTTGGCATCGAAAAGACACACCTTAAAAATCAAGTCGTTAAACCCATGTTCTGTTCCCAATCAAGAGGTTGATCTCAAGGGGAAAGTCTTTAGTGAGGTCCATGTCAACTAGAATAAGTGAAAAGGTAGTATAAAGGTGTTGGGAAGTTTTTTCATCAGACTTAACATATGCCCCTAACAGATTACTATTTCAATGGAAAATATTACTTGTAAAAACTTCATGTAATTTATAGTTTGAAATGATGTGTTAAGTTGTACCATTTATGACTTGAAAATGGAACATCAAAGAATTAAAATAAGAGAATTTATCATTAGGAAATGTTGTCCATTGCATTCACAATTTTCAACCTAAAATGGCATGTTAATGTGCATTGTGTAAAAATAGAAATTAATTTTGTATAATAATTTTCGAGAGTATGGCAGGAGAGGCGGAGAACCTGTATACTATCAGCATAAAGTTTTGAAATTTGCTTTGATTGGTTTCAAATTGGAGATGTATAAAATTTAAGATAAATATGAAGATCAAATAAATTTCAAATTTGATATTGAAATCAAATATAAAATGATTTATTTTATCACAACCCGCCGCTTATTACCATTGTTAAAGACTCTGGACTTAATTAACAATGTAGCAAGACTCATGGCCAATAGAAATAAACAAGCCTCAGTCCTGGGCACTGGATTCAAGTAAATCTTTTGTAATTGACAATACAGATTAATGTAATTCAAAAAAAAATTAATCATGCGCCCTACGTACCAGTGTGAAAGATAAAACTATGACACAATATTTAGCAAGTGTGATGAAAAGGAGGTAATGATCTGGCAAGAATGGCTTGCTCACTATACTCGACTGTAATCTACATTATACGATTTCCTAACATAATGTGAGAAAACCATTCTTGGCTGAGTAATACACTCTACCTCGTGATACAATACTCCCTCATGAATTATTAAAAGGCTCATAACTCACATAATTATAGGTATGTCATGCCTTACAGTGTAGAAAATGAGGTAAGTGAATATATTAAAAGATATATTTGCCACGTTTTCTCACTTTTTTTTTTTTTTAATATCCTAATCCATTAATAGAAAAATGTGATTATTCCTCCTAAAATCATTGATTCCATCTAGAAGCATAAAAATAGGATTGAAAATAGGGCACTGATACTTTATTTATATAAAAACACAATGCAAAATTTTATTATTCACTGATCTACCCTCTACATGTTAAAAGCTGAAATTGTTTCTGATGACATTGATGAGCGATGGCATCCTATTCGGATAAAGCACAAGCTGTAGAAATGAATTACATATAGAACTCCGCCTAAAACGAATGTCCGTTATGTAACATATTCATCCTTGTTTTACTAAAACATGTAGTGCCCACATTTTCTAGCTTCATTTATCTACTAACTCTATACTCATTTTGATGATTTGACATGGATTATGGCACATTTGGATATTATGTTATGATATTTGATCATTCATGGACATGTATGATGTTTTGGGTGCATAGCACCAATTTAGCTTTGATTAGTATGTTAGTTCATTTCAGTAGATGTTTTGGATACTAATATGTTACGACATTATTGATCTTATTGGATATATGATGGACACATGGTTTTGTCACACATCTTGATGTTATGGATTATTTTGTTAATTGATGTGATCATATGATAGCATGGATATATGTCGTTATATGTTACTGCAATGACTAACACATGATGGATTTATGTGGAATTGTGTATGTTACTCCATTACTATTCCTTGTTGATGATGTGTTAGCATAGTTAGCATGTTTATACTTCGATTGGTTTACTGAGTAGTTGATTTATAATTTTATTAGACA
Organism: Taxus wallichiana var. yunnanensis; assembly: GCA_018340775.1. Taxonomy (NCBI): domain Eukaryota; kingdom Viridiplantae; phylum Streptophyta; class Pinopsida; order Cupressales; family Taxaceae; genus Taxus; species Taxus wallichiana. The sequence continues at coordinate 101,223,016 of CM031241.1, forward strand.
TATGCGTTTAATGTTTGCAATGAGTGTGTAGATTATAGGGCACATGAGAACGTGGATTTCATGGTGGCTACTCGAGTGTGTACACGAGGTCCACAAGGCTGAGTCTTAGCCATGTTAGTTGTATGAAGCCTTATTTGGTTGCATGTATTGTTTGGCACTATGAGTGACCCTTAGATTATAATGTTGTATATTTTGTAAAATTAATTGTGTTTAGTTGTTTTTTTTTTTTTTTTTAAAGCGAGGTTGGGGGACCTAATTGTCCCCACTTGTATTACTAATGTGTTTTTTTAAGTGTTTTATTATTCAATGAGGGTTGGGGTCACATAAGTACCCTTGAGAGGGCCCCACATCCTCAACAAATGTGTCCAAAAATGCCAAACTTGAAATCTAGTTATTATTTGCATTTTTAGAGACCGCTTTGGTTTTGGGGGTTCACTTAGCATAAAAATTAGCCCTTGGACCTTAACTATTAGGTAGGGGGCTTAATTTCAATGCCAAAGGGGAGTTTCCATCCCATTTTCCTCTCTCTTGTCACCATTCATGTAAGTATTGTTTGTGGTTGTGTTATGTGAAAATTTGTATGAGTATGTTTATTTTATTTTTGGGTAATTTTGGGAGTAATGCTTAAATGAAGCTTTATGTTTTCTTCCTTTTATTTTGGGATCTTTTCTTGGAGGAATAGGGCTGAAATATGTCACCTCCTCATTTGTGTAAAATATTACTTAATTTTCTTCAAATACTCCTCGTGTAGGAGAAAGAGAACTATTTATTTTTCATTCTTTTTGTGCTTGGAGTGCTTTAGGAGTTGGAGATATTTCTTGGAAAAAGATTTGGAGAAGCTTATAGATTGGAGAGATTTTTGGATGTAGGATCATTTATTATTTTTGTGTTATTTTACATGTTAAATTGTATATTGTTTATTGTTTAAAGTATGGTCTTGTTTCCTATGTGTTGAATGCTTTCTTAGTTTTGTTCTTTTGTTGTTTTCTCCATTCATCATATGGCTTGATCTATTTGGGAGGTTTTTTTACAAGAGGGAGGTATTTTACCTCTTTAACCTCATGGCTTGATGGGCAAGACATGTTAGTTTCTCATTTATCCAATCATATGTATTAAGGTGGGAAAGAAATTTCACATGGTTTGAATCCCATTTTCCATCCTTTGAGAGAAAATCTAATGGGTTTGAAAATCCTCCCAAGAAAGAATTTGAGATAATCGAATGAGTAAGAAGGAGGGGTGATTTTTTGGAGTGACAAGGAGGATTTTGAGGATTTTGTAAGTGTGCATCCTATGGTTTGACCACACTCTATGACACTATTGGATGTCTCATCCACTCTTCCCCTTGTTTAGGATGAATTTTGTGTTCTCCTCTTGTTGTTTTGGTTTTCATTTCTTTGTGCTTTTGGGGTTCATTGTCTTTCCTATGATGTTCTTTTTATTAGCATTCCCTTTTCTTGTGCACATTTTTGGTAAACTATCTCTCTCTCCTATGGGCTTGGAGGAGGCTAACATGTCTTCCAACCTTTGGAAAGGCATGTAATGATGCCTATAAGTTGGGTGGTAAATCACGTGTTCTTGCTTATGTATGAAGACTTTGTGGAGTGTGAATCATGAATATTAAAGCTTGAAGATGGATAAAGCATTCTTATATTTTTGGAAATATTATTTTTCCTAATTTTGGGTGAGTTATACTTCTTGATTTGACTTGGTTTTTGTAATGGCATGTGGTTTTACTCCTTATAACATCCCATATTGTGATATGGTTTGTAGCTTGAAAAAACAAGTGTTTTAATAAGTGTTGATTTCTCTTCAATCATGGAAAATTCTTGTTTAAGTTTGTTTTTGTAATCATCTTTGTGATTTGTAAATTTGTTTCACTTTATGAGACATGCTCACACCTTGAAATATTTTTATTGGGTGATTTTGTATAGTAAAAATTGAAAGGACTTGCATTATTTTTAAAAAAGAAATGGAAGAGATAGTATGTTTTCGATTCTCTCTTTGATAAGGAACTTGTTGTGTACAAATCTTAGTATTTCATAGTAAAGTAAATTCTTACTCTTGTTGTAGGAGTATAGTTATAGTTTATCATAAATTATCTATATTGAAAGAAATGAAAGCATCACAATTTGTTCATTTTGGGTTATTAAATGTAAGTTTTAGTTAAGGTTACTCCTTATTCCTTTAAAATTGATTTTAAAATATAGATATATACATGTGTGTGTGTGTGTGTGTGTGTTTGTGTGTGTGTGTGTGTGTGTGTGTGCGTGCGTGTGCGTATATATATATACCCCTCTCTTTTGGAATGTTGAATACAATGGTAAAATTGTTATTTATTTTCTAAAATGTTTATCTCCAGTTTCAAAATAATTTCTTATAAAATTATGAAGTTGTATAAATTGAACACAAATCTCTAATTTGAAATTAAGACACTTAATTGCACTTTATAAATTGGTTATCTTGATTTAGGGACAAATATTTGTCGTGTGATTTAAAGGAAGCACGATGATTTAAATATAATGTCAATTATTTAGTGAATGTTTCTTTTTCATTATTGCTGTTAAAGTTTGTAAAACTAAATTTAAGAGAGGCCATTTTAAAATCCTAGGAAATAGGATTTGTATCTTTTGGTATTTTTATACCCAAAATGAATAATATTTATAAAAATTTAAACGCATATGCACTTATGGGAAATTCCTTGTAACCTTCATTGAATTTTTTTAGATAGACATCTTCCCCGATAAGAATATATTTACATATTCAATATAAGAATGTCTTTTGTATACAAACGAATATATATATTCCATTATTTATTTATATATAAATAAATATAAATACTATATATATGTATAAAAAATAAAAATAAAGAAGATAATATTACACTGCCTCTTTACTCCCGTTTACTTTTGGGGTCTTATTAAAAAAAAACTACAAATCACATTTCATATATATATATATTATTTTGAAAACTATATATAAAAGAAGAATATATAATAAAATGTGGAAGCATTATGAAATGGAAATTTATTATTTGTTTATACTAAAATTTATAAAAAAATGTAGTAGGTCGTAATAGTCATGGATTCATATCAAACAAAAACACTGAATCTATATTCTCACCCCTTAGCCTCCCACATGGACATTACCCTCTGATTTGCCCCTTGTATTGAGCCGTGGAATGTGGCTATGGAATTTGACCTTGCAAAAAAGGATAAAAAAATAAATTCGGCCTTCATATAATAGTTACAAACATATATATATATATATATATATATATATATATATATATATATATATATATATATGGGAATCTTTTTTCCTTCAAAATAAAATAGAGGTAGATATAAATCCGATGCTAGATCTAAATCTAAAATTTCCCCAAAACAAAAATAAAGCAAAAAACAAGAAGATCTCTTGTAAATAGAGAGAAACAAATTAAAAGAGATAATAAAATAATACTAATGTATTTAAAACCCTCGATAAAGAAGAAAACCAAAGAAGGATGAAATAATCTTTTAACAGAATCCTTCACCATCATAACTTACACAATGAATAAGCAAGAACAAAGAAAGAGAAAAAAATAAAACTCAAATTATTCAAGGCCATCCATGGCTTCTCCCAAACCTGCAGGCAAAAAAATATTTTGAAACCAAATGTGGAAGGAATGAAAACATAAGGATAAGTTTGGGAGACCTTAGATCAAGTGTTAACATTAGTTTGATCCAAGGGCCCACATTGATCCCTACATCATTTTAAGTTGGCAGAATATTGGTGGGAATGATTTTTTTTTCAATTACATGGGAATGGGTTATTAATGGGTAGCCATGGGTAATAAAATAAAATTAAGTTGTGGGGAAAATTAAATTAAATGGTGGATATAAAGTTAGTGTGGGATCTTAGGAAAATTAATAGTGTGACCTCGGGAAAATGGATCTCAAACTCTTTAATGAGTTTTTTTTGGGGGAGGTAGATTATTAAATAAGTTTTACTCTTTATTGTGTGAAATAACTATTACGAATGATAAATTGATACACCAAATTAAAAATTCTAGGAACAAAAATCATGTAGGCTATGGTGGACATGCTTTGCCAACATTAGGTATCAATGATGTAATAAATTTAAAAAAAAAAAAAAAAATTGCTGAAATTTAGTGGTTATAAGGTACATTTTTAGTGTCTATAGGTGAGACATTACAAAATAAATTAACATCGCTATTTGCCGGATAGTTTTGTTGTATCTATCAAGGTAGGTTAGGCAAAATCCCTATGTTCTAGTTCAAACACCTATATATAATCATGTAATTAAGCTAGTAATCCTAAAATATGTAACACCCACATTTTTGACATTCCAAACCACATTAAATCTTAAATAAATACTTAGGAAATTATGGATTTTTTTGTTTAAAGGGTTGTAAGGGTGTTAAACCCTAGAGTACATTTAATTAACTCCTACCAATAATTTCCTACATTACATTAGGTTGATCCAGCCTAGATTAATAATTAAATATTATTAATCTATTTCTAAAGTTATTTCCAGTTATAATCTTCTAGCAATGCATCCATTAATTCCTTTGTTTAGTCTAAGTTTAATTCCTTTAGTCAATTAATATCCATATTCCACACTTATACATTTACCCTTGGTTAAATTAATCCCCTTAAGTCATTAGCTTTAATGTCCATTCACCATACCATTATTTAGTTACTATAGTTTTAATTCCATTTAATTATTTACTAAACCATAATAAGAGGGTTACATTTTAACTTAAAACATTAAGGCCCTAAGTGGCCCCATTCACAAATTACACATACATTTAATTAAAACATACATTCCCATAAAATACCCTCACCTAAAAGTTGTAGGATTGATTCCCTACCCTTAGATTGATTCATTCTAGGCCCTTAGATATTAGGTTTTCATTCTAACCCTAATCATCCTTATGAATTCCTTTTAACCTTTTTTATTGCCCTAGTTTCTTCATTTGTTCTCTCTTTTTTTTTTGTAGGTTGGAGGAGAGGAAGCCATGAAAGTATGAGAGAAACCATGGAGGAATTTCCTCTAGGTTTTAGTATAGCAATGGAAGGAAATATCCTTCCCCATTTGGCTCACTTATTTGTTTGCATAGATCTTGTAGAGTGTAGTTATTTTCATTCATTATATTGGAAGGATTCATCCACAAATCTAGTTGAATTTGTTTAATGGTTCTCATTTTCTTGAGTTACATTTAGGGAAAACTATTTTCAATAATCTAAGTGTATACACATTTATATACATATATACATGAGTGTATATATGTATATACACATATATATGCTTATAGATCATTAGATCTACATTTTGTTCAAGTTTTATTTCTTTAAAACCACTAGTTTTATAAAAAATAACATTTAAAAAAATGTTTCTACACATAGTCGACCGATGGTGGTCACTTGATCAACCTCGGTATGCACCTAAATACTTGACATGGGCTTCACTACCAGGTACCGGTTCCAAAAATGAGGTAAATTTTAAATAATGAGGTATAAAAATGCATATATCCTCATATATATTCATTTGTATACCTCCTTATACTATTTTAAGTCTATTGCAGGCTTTACATTCATTGGTTTTCATAGAAAGTAAACATTTCTACGTTTAAAGTTAAAAGTGTGGTTTGTGTACAAATTCGAATGATTAGAGTTGGTCATAGGCATGCAAAAACCAGACACTAGCCGATGCCGACATCGTAGATTTGATATATTTTCAATAACATAAGCACAAATTTATATATTTTCATTCATACTCTTCTAAATGAATCTCAAATAGATGAGGAAGATATCTACAGTTGTTGTGCACTGTGTTCTAAGTATCAAATCAAGTAACTTAAGCTAGAAGTTAAATTTTCCAAAACTATAACAATATACAAAGTGACCGATGTTGGTACGGGATCTACCGACGTTGGTTAAGAAGACTAGTATCGGTCACTCTGGAAGGTAGAATAATATATATATATATATATATATATCAAGAACAAAGTTTTATAAACTATTTTAAGACAGAAAACAACTATGAAGAGCATCCAATTCATTTCTTTGATTAAAACATTAAATTTGTAGAATCTTTCCTTTGAAATAAAATGTAAAATTTTGAGTATAACATCAACTCTAAATCATTCTTTTTCACATATAAATTTTGGAGAGAATAATAAGATAAAACATGATTAATAATTTTTTTATTTATTTCAAACATGCAAACAATACAACCAAAAGAACTCAACAATACTTTATTTACAACAACATCATTCCTTTCCAAAGAATACATATTACAACTTGAATAAAATCCAGAATTTGGAGAGTTTCATTTCCAACCAAAAATACAACTTAAGCTTATTCCTTTCAACTACAACATTGTAACTTGATAAATAGAATTTACAAGGCTTTCTTTTAAAATGCAAGAATTACAAGCCTTCCACTCTAAGTGGAAACAACATGGATAAATTTTACAAATGTAGGATTCCCTTTTTTTCTTCTACAAAATACTCTAAGTCCAAATCTTCAACTTGAGCTCCACCATTTTCTTCTCTTCAAGCACAAAACAACAAAAAGGGGGAGTAGGAAATGCTCTCCGCCCAACCAATAATCCAATGAGGAGAAGAAGCTATTCTCCTCATTGGCCCCCAAGCCCCAACCATAGAGCAATAAGAAATGGATACAACCAATGAAAAATTTCACAAATTCTTCCACATTACAACACACATGCCAAGAATGCAAATTTTCCAAACAAGGCTTGAAATATCTAAGCCAATGGAGCAAGGAACTATGGGGAAATCACTTATTCCTCCCAATGGGATTAGGTGCCCACCTTGAAGCCTCCAAAACAAAAAATAAACCCAAAACAAGACTCTTATGCCTCCCTCAAATTATCTTATGCCTCCCTCAATCTCTTATGCCTCCCACAATCTCTTATGCCTCCCTCAAATAAAACATATAAGATAAGTAAGCATTTTTCTTATCTAAAAGGTGGGGCACCCAACCAAACTATGCAACAATACTCTTATGCCTCCCTCAAAAATATCCCCATAAACCTTCTCCTACACCATACTTAAGGCCATACTACCCAAGCAAAAAATATGCACACACAACATTCATTTATTTACATACACACACATATATAAAAATAAATTTCATGGGTGAAGTTCCTACCTTTCCATTGCAAGAAATTGATCCAAAATCAAAACTCTAAGCTCCTTCCAAGATCAAGCCCAAATCCAAGCAAGCTCCAAGACTCCCAAGAAATTAACTCAAGCTAAAAAAATAAAATAACCATGTACAACAAAATGAAGTAACCCTTAAACCATAAAATTAACTTGCATATATAGTAAAAGAGGGAAGAAGGTGAGGTGGCTCCATGTAGGATGCCACATCACTTCTCCTCAACTCCACATCACCAAGTCAATTATCAAACCCAAGGTTAATCAACTGGTGTTTGAGGAAATGAAAAATCTCTTACACACACAAACTCTTACCCACACCTCTACAAAAAAATTTTAAAAACTCATGTAAGAAAGTGGAATAAATATCACCTTTTACCTTTTAAATCACATAATTGGGTTTATTTTTGACCCTCTAACCCATATGTATAGTTAATAGATGAATTTAAGAGGTGTGGGACAAGTTTATAGTGTCCCATAAACCTCCAAAAATAGTCCTTAAGCCCAAATACGAATTTGACATGCAACATTGAGTACCCCTTGGTCACATCTCAAATTACTTTAATTAACAAGATTAATTAGCTTAAATAGAGTACATTAACTAACAATAATGAAGTGAATTACATTACAAAATAAATCACATACTCCACAAATAATAAAAAGGAAAGGGGAAAAACACACATAGCCCATGGTCACAATTTGAGGTCATCCCCCATGGGGACCTCCTAACAATATAACAACACACAAAAATAAAACTAAACATAAAGATGCCATGGTGACCTTCATTGTGTCCATCCAATATTCCACTATGGTTGGTCTCATATCCCCCTTTTTGTTTGTTGTGATATAATCACCTGCAAAAATCAACAATACCTCCTTGACTTCATGGCCACATCAAATACATCAATAATAAAATACATGCACATCCATCAATAAAAATCATCATATCATGAAGTCATCATCAAATATAAGCAATGCTATCAGTTGTTTATCATTTAAAAACATTGCAATTCTACCATTTTATCAACATCGGTGATGATGCGGGAGCATACCTTGTGGAAACCGAACTTTTGATCGATTTGTTGGATCCTCTTGAAAATTTAAAAGGGGGTATATATACATTAGTACCATGCAAATTTCAAATTTTCGTGCAATTTTGTAGCCATTTCAGCACAATTTCAAGACCATATTCCTTCATCTAGTGGCCTAAAATTGGCTTTGAATGCTTTTTTCTTATTTTACTAGGTATTAGAACTTTAATTACTTTTGTTTTGCATTTTGCATTTTAGAATAAGTCAAAAAAATTTGTGAACCTTGATTAATAAAGGAATATTTGGCATGAAAATTTTGTGGCCCATTCGAGTTATTTTTCTAGTGGTTAATTTTTGGCATTTTAGGGTTTTTTTGGCAATTTACGTGGTTTTGCCATTTTAGGGTTTTTAGAGTAGATGTGAAAAAACAAAGTGGATTGTAATAATGTAAAATATTAGTGTGGATTCAAGAATGAGGATAAATCTATTTTGATACTCCTGTTTTTTATTTTTAAAGTTGTTTATGTGTTTTTTGGAGGTATATCAAACTCTTGCAATTGGATTCATATCAATTGGTATTAGAGACGAATTTAGATCTTACGGAAATAGTTAAGGTAACATATTACATTATTCTGTGTAATTTTTCCTTTATTTTATATAATAATTGCTAGATGTTGTTGGTTCTCAATTTAATCTTGCCCTGTTTGTTAAAAATTTCTTAGTCCGCATGGTTTGAAGTATTCTTTGTCTCCCTATATGGATGCGTGAAAGATTTCTCCTTCATTTGGTTGTCATTTGTCAGTCCTTTACTTAGATCATGGATCACATTGAGTCTTGGTATTATTTAAATTCTTCTCTCCAGTGGGGAAAAATTTGTAATTTGGGCATGTGCATCTTTGGGGTTTCCCCTTCCTTTTATTTTTCCACGGTCATGTTTTCCCTGTCAAATTTTATCCCAACCCTGCGGATACTTGGTCTTTTATGATTGGATGCGGTTTGGTGGGTTTATTTGGTGAACTTGTCACTTTTGTTACATTTGTAAAAAATGCCCAATTGGTCCCATGGCTCTGATGAATTCTAATTGGATACTCAATGATATGAAGTGGTAGAGCGATTTCTTATTTTTTCCACGAAGGTGTATACATGTCGTAAATTGAGTAGTTACAGGAAAGTAGACATTTTTAGTGTTTTAAGGAATTATGGAAAAAAGAGTAAAAGGTAAAAGAAATGCCTATGGCTCGCAAGAGAGGACACATGGCCACTTTTAAGTCAAAAGTGGAAAGGTGGGCTATTGGAGCACTTTGAATTTTTTTGGCTTTGTTTTGAAAAAGAATGAAAGTCATAAAGTAAGTCGCAGCCCCATCAACACCTAGGAAAGCCACGTGTAAAGCCTATATCAAAAGCGGATAGACAGGCCAAATTTTCCAAAAATGCACAATTTCTTTAAGTGATACAAAATTTGAAAAGCACCCCGAGGCTCACTTCAACTCAAATATTTTCCATGTGGAGGGCCGCGCCTATTTAGGGACCAGCCCCTGAATTTTAATTTTGAAAGAGCATCGAAGAGACACATGGAGGTTTCCATTGGATCTTCCCATACTTAGAATTTTAAAGAATCCGATGCAACCTTCTTGGACCCTAGGCACATGACAACTTTTTCTGGTTCTTAAACTTTTTTAATGATCGGTACAACTTTTTTAGGCCAAGACATGTGGAGATCCCGTGCTTGTTTAGGGTGTCCGCTTTTAGGCACCATATCAAAAGTGTGCAGAAGAGACACGTGGAGGATTCCGCTAGCTCCTCTTTATACTGAGACTTTTTAAATGGCCAAGGCAACTTTCTTGGGCCCAGGGCACGTGGAGAGCCTGCACTCATTTGAGGTCCTACCTCTAGACTTCATCTTTGAAGTTGTGCATTGAATAGACATGTGGAAGCTTCTGCTAGACCTTCCCATGCTCAGAATTTTCAGCAATTGGTGCAACTCTCTTGGGTTCTAGGCATGTGGAGGGCCCGTGCTCATTTGAGGAACCTACCTCTAGACTTCACCTTTGTAGTTGCACCAAGGAGACATGTGGAGGCTTCCGCTAGCTCCTCTTTACACTTGGCTGACTCGGACTCGCAACACAGATATGTGGTATAATCCATGCGAGGACACTCATTTCTAAGAGGCATGAATGCATGTATCTATTCCTCAAGGTGTATTCTCGAAGGTGAAAAGGATTGCTTGTTAGATCAAGCCATATGGAGCCACTGAGAATTATTAAAAGGGGATTTCTTACAAGAAAAAATAAAAGAATGATTAACAAGACTATCAAAAGTTATGATATGGAATCCCAGTCATATTTGAGGTAATCGAGAAAGGTGACCAGTTCATGATTTATCCACTGGCATCTTTTGGGTGTAAACTTGTTAAACATCACTTTTGGAACAAACTTGTAACAAATAAAGGATTCCTCAAATTTTCTTCTTTTTCGGGTAAAATTTGGGATGAGTGAGTGAGTGAAATTGTATAAATGATATGAGAATACTCTTTTATATGGGGGTTTATTTTTCGAGAAAGTTAGAGAAAAACCATTTTCTTGAGAGAGACCATCTAAAAAACCTATTTGTTTTCTTGTGTTTTAGATTTAATCACGTCAAGATGGTTGCAAGTGTATAGACATTGACAAGCTCGAGATTGTTAAATAAAATCTCCCCTTCGATGAATCTAATGAACTTTAAATGAATTTGTGTTGATCATGAGCAAAATTGTATTTTCTCTTATTTCGAATGTTTTCAAATATTTTTCTTACTCTGTTGCAATGTTATGTTAAAATATCTACGAGTCATAAAATATCTCGTCCATGTCTTAGTATTGTGGCATTTTAAATTTCATCATGAGAAGAGATTTCATCTTGTGATGCAAATAAACAATTTAAAATAAATTTAATTTCATTATGTTGATAAAGATTGTTTGTAAGTCTATGAGCGTGTAGGTTCTCAAATTGATCTCGACTTGTTTTTCCTTGAAATTATTCGGCTTGAGGACTCTTTCATCTTTCTATCTCCCTATATTTATGCATGAAAACTCTGTCCCCCATTTGGTTTCCATGACCAGTCCCTTCCTTTGGTCGAGGATCACTTTAAGTCCAGATTTTTTTTTCCATTCCTCTATCTATGTGGAAGAATTTGTAATGGAGCGTAAACTCAAGTTTTTTCCCTTGCTTCCATTTTCCCACTATCGGGTTTTGTTTTCCCTGTCAAATTTGGTCCCAAATAACTATGGAAACGTGGTATTTTTTATTAGATGCAGCTTGGTGGATCAAATTTGGGCCTTATATCATTTCCATATTCTCTGTCCTTAAATAAAGATTCATTTCCGGGCAAAAATGGTGATTTTCCTTCATTTTAGAGTTTGTGGATGTGTTTTTTCCCGTAAAATTTATATCTCAAGCATTTGTGGAAACATTGGCCCTTTCTAGTTGGATACGGATCGGTGGGGCACTTTGAATCTCTAAGGCCGATTCAACTCAAATCTTGTCCACGTGGAGGGCTAACGTCCATATGAAAGTTCACCTTTTTATTTGATCTTGGAGTTGCGCCGAGGAGACACATGGAGGTTTCCGCCTTTACCAAAATTTGAATTTTTTTTTCATGAGGCCGGTAGAGCTTTGGTGGACCATGGAAACGTGGAGGACCAATGCTCATTTGAGGATCTACCTTAGGGTTCCACCTAGTAGTTATGGCAAGGGGACACGTGTAGAGGCTGCAGATTGTTTGGGGTCTCTACTTTTGGGGACCATGTCAAAGTTGCATACTGGGAGACACGAGGATGTTTCCGCTACCTTACCTATACTTAGAAAAAAATTCATGATTCTGGTGTAGCTTTGGTAGACCATGGAAACGTGGAGGTCCTACACTCATTTAAGGATCTGCCTCAGGGTCCCACCTTAGAAGTTGTACCAAGGGGACACATGGTGAGCCCGTGCTTGTTTGGGGTCTCCGCTATTGGGGACCATCTCAAAGCTGTGCTAGGGAGACATATAGAGGCTTCCGTCTCGCTCTTGTCTATACTTCAAATTTTCAAGAAACTTTCTAAAGGCCTGGGACACGTGGAGGAACCATGCCTATTTGGGGACCTACCCTAAATTTTATTTTTAAGAAGTGCCATGAGGACACTTGGAGGTTTCCACTCACTTTGCCCTTGCTTGGAATTTTCAATGGTTGATGAAACTTTCTCGGACCCTAGACACATGGCACCTTCCACTGGTCCTTCAACTTTTTCAACAACTCTACCAGATTGAGACACATGGTGAGCCCACACTTATTTGGGGTCTCTACTTTTGAGGACCATACCAAAGGTGCACTAAGGCAACACGTGGAGGCTTCCGCTGGCTCCTTTTTTACTGAGACTTTTTCAAAGGCCAAAAGGTGTTTTTCTTGGGCCCAGGGCACGTGGAAGGCCTTCTTGTTTGAAAGCTTGCCTTTGTACCTCACCCTTTTAGTTGCACCAAGGAAACACGTGGGACGAATCTAATCTAAATTTGAGAAGGGAAGAATCAATGGTTGTTGTGCATTGCATCTTTTTACGCCACTTTTACTCCAAGACTCGGAGATGCGTATACGCACTTTGCTTTCCATAATTTTGATGAAATTTCTTGTCCTTTTTATCCGGAAAATACCAATTTGATGGATTTAGAACTTAATTTCTAAGTCCAAGGATTGTTAAGGATGATATTTTGAAGTCGTATTTACTCAGAACTTGCAAAAATGTAAATAACTAGAGAAACTGGATGTAGGAAAGAGTTCAAGAGGAAAGAGAAGGAAAAGGATGAAATGTTGGAGGTTCATAGTGCAAAGGATGAAAAAGGTTTTGTCTTGAGGTTGAAAAGGATTACCTGTTAGATCCGGATGTACAGAGCCTCGAAAAATGATTAAAAGGGGGATTTTTCACATGATAGAATCAAAATATTTAGGACTATCAAAAAGTTGTGACATGGCATCCTAGTCATTAGTCGAGGGTCTAAGAAACGTGATCAGTTCATAATTGGTCCACCTGGCATTTTTAGATGTGAATTTTTAAACATTGCTTTCTCGAGGAAAATTTGTAACAAGCAAAGGTTCCTTGAATATTATTCTTTTAAGGGAAAATTTGTGATGAATGAGCAAGTGAAATGTATAAATGTAATGATAATACTCTTGCAAAAGGCGGTGGTTGAATTCGTAAGAGAAAATTTGAGAGAGCCCATATTTTGAGATACCAATCCAAGAAACCCTGTTAATTTCCGTGTTTTAGATTTCAGTCTTGTCAAGTTTTTGTAAGTATACACCCATTGACAAGCTCGAGACTATTCAAAGAAACTTTCCCGATGATGAATCTAATCAATTTCAAGTTAATGTGTGCCAATCTTGGAGCAATTTGTGTCTTCTTTATTTAGAATGTCTCGCAATTAGTTTTTCTTATTCCTATTGAAATCTTGTGTTAAATTCACTCTGAATCATACAGATCTCATCTCTCGTGATAGTTTAGTGGCATTTGCAATTTCATTTCAACAAGATCTTTCATCATGTGATGAGATAAAAATTTAAAATGAATTAATTTTCATTTGTTGATAAATATTGTTTGTAAGCCTTGAGTGTATCTTAGGTGTGAGTAACAAGGGGTCTTTGATGTTTTATTGAGTCTTTAGCTCGAGCCTTTGTGTTAAATTCTTGGAGATTGTGTGAAACCGTGAAAATCTAGGCCTCCATTGATGCACACCTTCTAGTTGAAGGAATATCTTAGCTATTCTGAAGCTTTCTATCATTTAGCTTTCCAATTGTTGTGAATTCTCTCAAAGATCTAGTATAATCAATTTTATCCTACTTAATCTCCCACCAAAATTATTCAAAAACCATGAATCCATCCTGAACTACCCTTGTTTTCCCTATGTGTCCACAAATGTATAAATTCTACTGCTAAAATATGTAGAAGTAATTAGGATTCCATAATGTCTTTAGTAACCTTAACCCTGTCTAGGAAATATCACCATTATTTAGAAGTGACAACTCATGAGAGTTAAATTGTGGTGCATTGATCATATTTTCTTAGGGCCTCCTTTCAAATTTGTGCAAAGAAGGATATATTCATTATCCTTCACCGACAGAGGTTACAAAACGGGTCCTCTCACCCTGGTCGAAAGGCACAACTTAAAGTAGTAAGAATAGATCAAATCCTTAATGAAGGTGCTTCCCATTTCTCTAATTCCCAAGTGGAAAAGAGTTAGACAAATCCCTTCCCCAACTACAAACAAACTCATAATATGATCTGTTTGTCTCTTAATGTCCTACTAAATCATTGATGATGCTACTCGGTTTCCAAGTGAGAATACATTTGGATACCAACACCGAGAATGACGCCATATCTTGGGGACATGGAGTTGTGTGAAAATTTTGAACACCATTAGCAATGCACATAGACCCTTGTAAACGCTTCTTATAAATTTTCAAGTGCAAATACATTTTTGAAACGTCATCCCGTGTCTAGATTTTTAAGAATCAAGAAAATTTACAAGTTGGGTGCAATATATCCAGTTTATGTTGCTTTTTGCACTAATTTTACATCATCAAAGTTAAATATGGGTAAAGGAGGGTCAGATCTGTGAATATTTGCATGAATTTAGTGTTGACAGACATTTGATAGATCAATTTTAGTGCATTTACACAACTAAGGTGAAAATCCTTAGTGACGACTCCGTATTGAATGAATTTTTTATAAATACAAGTTGTCTTAACCTTTTTAAATTGTAATTTATCACTAATATTTGAAAACTAGAAGGAATAAAAATTCAAAAGGAAGAAGAATATGGAAAGTTTTTGGAGATCAGAAATCAAGAAAGGAGTTATCAATTGTGGAAACTGATCAACTTGTCATTGAAGATTGCCATACTTCCTCAAGTGCTTCTGAATCAGGTAGTCTTTTGTAAATTTGAATTCTCCATTTGGAGAGGGGCCTTATTTTGTATTTGAAAACCTGTTCATCTCATTTTTCCCGTGTTCTCCAAATATAATTGGATCTTCCAAGAAATAGAGTTTTTAGAGAACATTTATTCTGAGAATTGCATTCTTGTTCCCCACAATCCCTTCACTCCTCATCATTATGTTTCTCCCTGTAAGACCACATCCCCAAAACAATATGGCCCAGCCCCACCCAAACCTCTATTTTTTGTGAACACTTTTGGTCCTATAGATTTTAGAGGTATGGTTAGATATCCAAATGTTGTGCCCCAAGATGTTAGAAATAGATTGCCTAAATTTCAAGGAAATAATGCCATTACTGGGGATCAAAACTTAAATATTTTTGTCAATATGATGGAATAATTTGAGATTGAATTTGAGGATGTGTACATAAATTTATTTATTCATACTCTAGAGGAAGATGCACGGGACTGGTATAAATATTTACAGATAACTCCATTGATTCAGGACATAGATGAAGAATGCTTTTAGATTGCAATATGGAGATAAAATAGACCCTAGGTTTCTTTTATCAGAATTTGAAAATATAAAAATAATCCTAATGAGTCTATTCATGACTTCAATACAAGGTTCAATAAGACCCTAAATAGGCTACTTGTGATCTTGAGGCCAAGTGATGTTTCTTGTTTAATAAAATACTCTGATGCTTTTGATAAGAAAGCTGCCTATTATTTAAGAGACAAGAACCCAACAACATTGAGGTAGGCCTTCACCATGGTTTTGAAGATTGAGGATAAAATCAAGGAAATTGGTAAACCTCTTAAGAGAGAAGGAATCATGCTGATCAATCCAGAGAAGTGTCAGTCAAGTAAAACTATGGATCTAGAGGAGGTTGTAAAAACTTTGGCCGGAGATGTTAAGGAAATATCCTATAAACTAGCCAGAGTAGAGAAGGGGATTGGACAAGGTTCTCAGGGTAAGCATAGGCCACACGGTCAAGAAATATTTTACAATTATCCCAGAGGTGATTAGAGATCTGATGATAGAGGAAAATGACTTGTGGGATCAAAAAAATAGACAGCCCTAAACCCATGACAATATAATTGTTCATGATCCTTTGAGTTCTAGAGTTAATTTTTGGAAGAAGCTAATGAAATTGAGTGTTATGATAGATATTTCTTGCCACATGCCCCATGTGATGAAGAAAATAAGTTGAGGAAGCTAATGATGACACTGATGATGATGTGTGCATGGTGGGGTGCTCTACAAGTTCACAGCAAGGAGCAACTTTGACTGAATTAATCAAAGTGTTTAAAATCAGTATATTTATAGGATTGCATCCATCGAGTATTACCCCTTCCTCCCTCTCATACTTTTGAAATAGATATGGTACAAGATTTTTAATTTCCTAGTAATGATTTTGAATACTTAACAACATTAATGATTAAAAAGTATGATGGAGGAATCCCTTCTAAGGAGGATAGGTAGTTGTTAATGAATGTTGTAGTTGGTCATGAAAAGGAATATAACACTAGGAGTAAAGTTGTCAAAGGGCACGGCCTAAGCCTAAACCAAAAACTCCAGTTCTCAGCAACATCTCAAAAGAAAATCCTAAGAAAGATACATCTGCAAAAAGCCTTGTGTCCCCAAGTAGAACTGCTATCCCTGCCCATGCTCGAGCATGAAAAATCCTTTTTGTCAGATGATTTTGTCAGTCTTGCTCCAAATGTTGCTTTTCCCAAATACATTCTTTATGAAATTACCTAAGTCTTGAGTAAGATCAATATTTATTTTCCAATTGTTGAGTTGTTTAGCATTTTTGAGCATAAGAAAAGGGCCTTTGAGTATTTGGGATTGAAATAAGAAAAGATTACCCAAGGCAAAAATGTAAACAATTTTCAGACTCCTCCTACCATCTTAGAGTTGAAAAACCCCAAGATTAGAAGAACTTGGTGAGCCACCTGGAAGTATATTTGGGATCATCCTTGGTTGATTATCAACTAAATGTAGATACATTTTTCACCACTTTGATTATTAAGGACAAGTTGTTGCACAATTGTATGTTTGATTATGGAGCATCATGCAATGCTATTCCTCTTGAGGTCACGAATGGATTAGATATCAAACCGACAACCACTTATGGGAAGTGCACTGCCATGGCTTCAAAAGAGGTGCTAGTGGTGGATGTGTCAAGGGTCGAGATAGTGCAACTTGCAACTTACCCGGACAAGAACTTAAAATCAGATGTTGTTATTGTTGATTACCTTACCAAATGGGGAATGTTGTTATCAAGAAAGTGGGCTGCTAGTGTGGGTGGTAGTGTGCAAATGGATATGTATTTTGCCACTATACCTATTGAGGGCATCCTTGTAAATTTATATGGTGAAAATAAGATGCTACATCTCATTGAGGATCCCAATAATGCTTCCTATGAAGTGTTATACACTGACATTGATGCAAATAACTTTGTTGGATTTGCTGATGGTAAAGAGCACAAAATTGATCAATGCAAGTCTCTTAATCAAGTAGGTTCTCCTTGGAATTTGTTGTTTGATGGGGCTTGCTCTAAATTTGGAAATGGTGCTAGTATTGTTTTGATATCTTAAGGTCGGGGAAGAGTTTTCCTTCTCTTTTAAACTCAACTTTGCATGTACTAACAATATTGCTGAATATGAGGCACTATTATTGGGTTTAAGAAATGCTTGGAAATATGGAATTAGAGACATCATTGTTAAAAGATAATTAGAGCTAATTGTCAATCAGTTAGAAAAATTTATGAAACAAAAAATCGTGGAATGAATGAAATAGTACAAGCATGCAGTCTGGGATTCCATTGAGATGTTTGACTCCTTTAACATAATACATCACAATAGGAATTTAAATACTCTAGCAAACGAATTGGCCGTATTGGGGTCCATATTTGAAAACTATACTATATCCCCTATTATGAGTATAATGTTGAGGTATTGACTAGGATATATATTCCCTGAAAATGTTAAACACTCGGCAAGTGTTCGAAGATGATGCTCATGACCAAAGGTTTTTACAGAACCAAGGAGAATTTGTTGATCAACGTATAGATTGGGAGCCAATGGTTTGTGTGGCTAATGGGAAGGATACTCTATTTAGCAAATACATCATTTAGTTGAAGAATAATACTATTCCCAGAGGTTTGGTAGCACTTGAATCAAACTTTGATAATGTTGATTACATTTTACATAGACACACATCAGCCTCAAGGGGTGTTGAAGAGCATGACCTAGGCACAAAGGATAAAACCATGAAAGATCGGCTAGGTAGCAATGAGAAAGGAAGAAAAGCATTCGTATGTCCAAATATTGAGGAAATACCATGATTTATTAGCATGGTCATATTCTTAACTCAAATCATATAGAGAGGATCTTTTCCAACACAAAATTCCCTTAAGCTTTCGCCAATCCATTTAGGTAGAAATAGAGGCCAATCAATCAATCCTTTCCTTGAAAATGCAAGAATAATTAAAAAAATTAAAGGATGGAGGAATCATACAGCCCACAAGGTACTCATCATGGGTTACAAACTTGGTACACCGAAAAGAAGAATAGAGATATAAGGTCATGTGTGTGGACTTTAGAAACTGAATAGAGCATCAATGAAGGATAACTACTCTCTGCCAAATATGGATGATATGTTACAAAATGTTACTGGTTCATAATTGTTATCCACCTTGGATGGTTTTTCTAGATATAACTAGGTAGTTTTGAAGGAATCAAAGTGAATCAAGACTTCCTTTACCACTCCTTAGGGAACATATGTATATTTCAGAATGCCTTTTGTCTAATTAATGCTAGAGCCACTTTCCAAGTAGTAATGGATGTAGATTTCTTTCACTATATTAATAATTTCATTGTTGTATATCAAGATGATATGACTATTTTCTCCGAAAAGGAGTGACCACCTACAACACTTAGAAAAGATGTTGTTAAGATGTAGGAGTATGGTATTTCACTAAATCCCAAGAAGTGTCATTTTGGAGTTTAGAAAGCAAAGCTAATTGGACACATTATGTCAAAGGAAGGGGTAATGATTGATCCTGAAAGGGTAGAGGCCAACAGAAAGTCCCCATTCTAAGAATCAAGAAGATAATTTAATATTTTTTAAGATTACTTTTATTAGGATATTTTATCTCCAACTAGCATGCTGAAAAAGGACCAAAGTATCAAATGGGAAGAGGTAGCTATTCAAGCTTTTCTTTGGATCAAATAAGAATTAAAGAATTCCCATGTTTTAGCAGCTCCAAATTATAAGAAGGATTTCTAAATGTTTTATTTTTCTTCAGAAAATACTATTGCATCTGTGTTGTTACAGAAGGATGATGAGGAAGCTGAAAGACCAATTTCCTTTTTAGTAAGGCATTACAAGGAGCTGAGCTAAAATATACTATCATAGAAGCAAGAATTTTCTCGTAAAAGTAAAAAGGTCATTAGGCCATATATTACGAGTTCAAAATCATTTCTGTGTTCCCACACCATGGTGAAAGATATCCTATCAGAAATGGAGGTTTCAAGCAAGAGATGCCAATGGGTAAAAAAATTGCAAGAGTATGATATGGATATCCAAACAACAAAATTGGTCAGAGGTTTGGGCCTGGAAAAACTTATGGCAAAGAGAAATCTATAGACAATTGAGGTAAATGAAGTTGAAGAAGAAAGGTTGAATGTCCTTGAAAAACTAATAAATTCTAAATGGTACAAGGACATCATTTTTTATCTCAAACATCTACAAGTGCCCTGAACATTTGAGAAAGAATAAAAAAAGAGCACTTAAGTTAGCTTCCCAAAAATATGTCATTACTGATTTTGGGTTAGCTTGGAAGAACCCTAAGGGAGTTCTCTTAAGATGCATTGCTGAAGATGAAGCCCCTAAGATAATTGTTGATCTTCATGGAGGATTTTGTGGGGGGAATTTTGCTAGAAGAGTCATAGCTCATAAGATCTTAAGGGCTGGTTATTGGTGGCCAACTCTCTTCAAGGATACAACTCTATTGGTGAGAAGATGTGAAAGTTTCCAATGCTTTTCTTGGAAGACTAAAAGCTTCAAGATCCCTTCCTTTGCAGCCTGTATCAGTTGAAGCCCCATTTAGGCAATGGGGAATGGATTTCATTGGGGAAATTTATGATCCTTCAAGTGTAGGCCATAAGTGGATACTAGTGGCCATAGATTACTTCACCAAGTGGGTGGAGGCAATCCCCACCAAGAAGGCAACTCACCAAATTGTCATGGATTTTATCCTGAATCATATCATTTGCAAATTTGGGGTACCTGCAAAAATAGTTGTTGATAATGCCATGAGATTTCGAGATAAACCTTTGGTGGCCATGTGCCATGAATATGGGATCAATTTGACATATGCTTCCAATTATAATCCCCAAGGAAATGGACAAGAAGAGTCTAGAAATAAAAATTGTTGAAGATAATTAGAATAACTTTGGAGTTGAACAAAAGGAAGTGGGGTGAGTAGTTGAAATTTGCTATTTGGGCTGATTGAATCACTGTTAAATGAGCTACTGGAAAAATCCCATTTGAGTTGGTATATGGAACTCAAGCTCTGCTGCCCCTATATATGCAATTGTCTTCTTTTCAATTTATTATATAACTGGAAGATGAAGAGGTTAGTCCCTATGATGCTTGCATAAATTTGATTGTTGACTTATATGAAGAAATAAGGGAATCATCGAGGCATGTAAAATTTAGAGAGAAGTTGAAGAACTTGTTTGATAAGAAAGTGACTCCAAGAGCTTTAGTGTAGGAGATATTTTGCTATTGTGGGATAACAAGCACGAGGATTAGGGCAAGCTTGGAAATTTTGATGCATTTGGATGGGCCTTTATTCAATTGACATTCGAATTGATGAACATAATTTCTTCTTAAAAGACTTAGATGGGGAATTGCTTGAGTTGCTTGTTAATGGTAGGCATTTGAAACATTTCCTTGATTGATTTCTCAGAATCAAGGTATACACCATTGTACAGTGTATAGTCTTTTGGTTTTTTTTTTTCTTTTCGTGTTTTTCTTTTTGTTTCTTCCTAGTCTTTGGTGGTTGTTTTGTTGGTTTCTCGAGTTCATCCTTGGGGGATTTGGCTCTTATTTTTACGCACTACAAGCTTGTTCTTTGACTCCATTTCCCAATGGTTTATTTTTGGAACTTGGTCTACTATTTTTTCTTGTGGAACCCACAGGGAGTGCCCATCCCCAAGTCAGAGCTGATGTTGGTGCTTAATTTGATCTCGCCGTATTTTTCCTTGAAATTCTTCAGTTTGTGGGTTTTGTCGTCTTTCATATCTCCCCATATTGATGCATGAAAAATTAGTCCTCCATTTTGTTTCCATGATCAATCCATTCCTTTGGTTGAGATCAATTTAAATATAGAATTTATTTTTTGTCCCTCATCCATGTGGAAGAATTTGTAACTTGGCCGTAAAATTGGGTTTTTTCCTTTCCTTCCATTTTTGTACAATCATGTTTTGTTTTCCCTATCAATTTTTTTCCCAAATATCTATGAAAACATGGTCTTTTTCGATTGAATGCGGGTCAAAGCTGGATCACATTTGTGCCTTAACTCATTTCTAAATTATCTTTCCTAAAAGAAAGATTCATTTCAAGAGCAAATGGTGATTTTTGTGCATTTTACGGTTTGACGGTGTGTTTTTCCCTTTCAAGTTTATATCTCAAAGCATATGTGGAAACGTGACCCTTTCTAGTTGGATGCAAGCTCGATGGGGAACTTTGAAAATCTATGGCCCGATTCAACTCAAAGCTTGTCCATGTGGAGGTACGGTGCTCATCTAAAAATTCACCTTTTCATTTGACCTTGTAGTTCCATCTGGGAGACACGTGGAGGTTTCGCGCCATGCCTAGACTTAGAATTTTTTTCATGCGGTCGGTGCAGCTTTGGCAGACCATGGACACATGGAAGGTCAACACTCATTTTAGGATCCACCTTAAGGTCCCATTTTCCTTAGTATTTGTACCAAGGGGACATATGGTGATCTCGCACTTGTTTGGGGTCTCCACTTTTGGGACTATCTCAAAGTTGTGCCAAAGAGACACGTGGAGGTTTCCGCTGCCTTGCCTAGACTTAGACATTTTTTCCATGCTGCCGCCAAGTGCAGATTTGTGACCATGAACACATGGAGGGTTGACGCTCATTTGAGGATCCACGTTAGGGTCCCACCTTAGCAGTTGCGCCAAGGGGACACGTGGTGAGCCCGCGCTTGTTTGGGGCCTCCTCTTTGGAGACCATCTCAAAGGTGCACTAGGGAGACATGCAGAGGCTTCCATCAGATCTTCTCTATACTTAAACTTTTCAAGTAACTTTCTAAGGGCTTGGGACACATGGAGGAACCATGCTGTTTGGGGACCTACCCTAAATTTTATTTTGAAGAAGGCTAGGAGGACATTTGGAGGTTTCAAAGCTCACTCTGCCCTTGCTTGGATTTTTCAACACCCGATGAAACTTTCTCGAACCCTAGACACATGGCGCCTTCCGCTAGTCCTTCAAATTTTTTAACAACTCTTCTGGATCGAGACATGTGGTGAGCCCACACTTGTTTTGGGTATCCGCTTCGAGGACCATACCAAGTGTGTGCCAAGGAAACATGTGCGAGCTTCTGTTGGCTCCTTTTTTTTCTAAGATTTTTTTCAAAGGCCAAAAGGTGTTTTTCTTCAGCCAGGGGCACATGGAAGGCTCAAGACTATTTGGAAACTCTCTCTGTACCTCTCCTTTGCAGTTTCACCAAGGAAACATGTGGGACGGATCTAAGCTAAAGTTGACAAGGGGAAGAATCAATGGTTAATGTGCAATGCATATATTTTTACCATTTTTACTCCAAGACTCCTAAAGAAGTGAATAATCACTATTTTTATTAGTTTTTATGAAATTCCATTTTTTTAATCTATAAAGTGCCAATTGAATGGATTTAGAACGTTATTTGTGAGTCCAAGGATTGTTAAGGTTGATATTTTCAATTTGAAATTTCTCGAGCACTTGCAAAATTGGAAATTACCATAGAAGTTGGATGCGGGACGAGTTTCAGAGGAAAGAGAAGGAAAAGGATGAAATGATGGAGGTTACAGTGCAAATGATGAAAAAGGTGTTTCCTTGAGGGTGAAAAGGATTTCTGTCGGATGTAGGATCTGAGCCTCTATAAAATGATTAAAACAAGTATTTCTCACATGAAATAAATAGAATGAATAGAAGGACTGTAAAGAAGTTGTGGAATGACATCCTATTCGTAAGTCTAGGGTCTAAGAAACATTATTAGTTCATAATTGGTCCACTGGTAGCTTTTGGATGTGAATTTGTTAAACATCACTTTTGAGGAAAATTGGTAAAAACAAAGGTACTTGAATATTATTCTTTTTGGGGGAAATTTGAGATGAATGATCAAGTTAAATGTAAAAATACAATGAGAATACTCTTGCAAAATGTCAAGGGTTTAATTCTTAAGAGAAAATTTGAGAGAGCCCATCTTCCCGAGAGACCAATTTGAGAAACTGTTAATTTCCTTGCTTTAGATTTCAATCATGTCAAGTTTTTATGAGTGTACAACCATTGAAAATATCTGAGACTGTTCAAAAAAAATTTCTTGCTAATGAATATAATCAATTTCGAGTTAATCTGTGTCAATCTTTGAGCAATTTTGTGTTTGTTTTGTTTTTTAATGTCTGCAAGTAGTTTTTCTTACTCCTATTTCAATCTTATGTTAAATTCCCTCCCAATTAAATAGGATCTCATCCATGTGATAGTTTAGTGGCATTTGCATTTCATTTCAAGAAGAGATTTCATCTTGTGATTGAGATAAACAATTTAAAATCAGTTCATTGTCATTTGTTGATAAAGATTTTTGTACGCCTTCGAGTGTATCTTAGGCGTGAGGAACCAAGGGTATTTGATGTTTTTTTGAGTCTTTAGATCAAACCTTCATGTTAAATTATTAGAGATTGTGTGAAGCTGTGAAAATCTAGGCCTCCATTGATGCACACCTTCTGGTTGAAGGAATATCTTAGCTATTAAGATTTGTCATTTATCTTTCACATTTTTGTGAACTCTCTCAAAGATTTGGTATAATAAATTTTATCCTATTTACTCTCCCACCAAAATTATTGGAAAACCATGAATCCATCTGAACTAACCTTGTTTGTCCTGTGTGTCCACAAATGTATAAATTATACTACCAAAATATACATAAGCGATAAATATTCTATAATGTCTTTAATAACCTTAGCCTGTCTAGGAAATATCACCATTATTTAGAAGTGCAACTTGTGAGAGTTAAATTCTGGTGCATTGATAATATTTTCTTAGGGTCCCCTTTCAAATTTGTGTAAAGAAGGATATCTTCATTATCCTTAATTGATAGAGGTTACAAAACGGGTCCTCTCACCCTATTCAAAAGGCATGGCCTAAAGTGGTAAGCATAGATCAAATCCTTAATGAAGGTGTTATCCATTTCTCCAATGCCGAGTGACAAAGATTCGAGACAAATACCATCCTGGATACAAAACAACTCATAATATGATCTTTATGTCTCTCGGTGTCCTGCTAAATATTTGATGTTGCTCGGTTTCCAACGAAGAATCTATTTGGATACTAACAGAGTGTATCTTAGGTGTGACAAACCAAGGATTTCTAATCTTTAATTGAGTCTTTAACATGATCCTTTGTGTTGAATTCTTAAAGAATGTGTGAAACCATGATTCTCTAGGCCTCCATCGATTAACATCTTCTAGTTAAAGGAATATTTTGGCTATTTTGAAGCATTCTATCTGTGAGTTTTCTAATATTTGTAAATGCTCTCAAAGATCCTGGTACAATCAACTTTATATTGCATAACTTCCCACCAAAATTTTCTCAGATGATGAATACTACATGAACTACCCCTGTTTGTATTGTGTATCCATAAATGAACAAATTCCATTGCCAAAGTATGCAGAGACAATCAGGTTTAAATTATTATCTCTAGTAACCCAAATCTTGTCTAGGAAACATCTCCACTCTCTAGTGTGACAACTCATGAGAGTTAGATTGTGTTGTATTGATCATAATTTCTCAAGATGCTCATGAAAATTGTGCAAAGAAGGATATCTTTATATCCTTCACCAACACGGGTTACGAAGCGAGTCCTCTCACCTGGTTTAAGGTGTGACCTAAAGTAGTGAGGGTAGATCAAACCCTCAATAAGGTGCTATCCATTTCTCTAATTCCTGAGTGACAAAGAGTCACCAATCCCCTCCGGTGACAAAATAACTCATAATCATGACTCATCTGTCTCTAAGCATCCTGTCAATTTCATGATGCTACTCAACCCTCATAGGAGAATCAATTTGGATACCAAGACCTAAGTGGCATCGTTTTTAGGGATTATTTGAACAGGGACCTATTTTTGCGGCAACAACACCCAAGTGGCACCATTTCTAGGGATTATTTTAACACGGGATCTATTTGTGTGGCAACAACACCAAAGTGGCACCATTGTTGGGGATTATTTAAACACCGATACCTATTTGTGTGTCAACAAAGACCGAAGTGGCACTATTTTTGGGGATTTTTTTGAATTATAGAGGATTATTTGAACACCGAGACCTATTTGTATGACAACAACACCCAAGTGGCGTCATTGTCAGGGATTATTTGAATTACAGAGGATTATTTGAACACCAAGACCTATTTGTGTGGAAACAACACCGAAGTGGCGCCATTATCGGGGATTATTTGAACATTGGGACGTATTTGTGTGGAAATAACATCAAGTGGTGCTATTTTCAGGGATTATTTTTACAAATGCATACACATGCCAACCCTAGTAATGCTTCTTACATGATTTTAGTGTAAATAAATTGTTTAAATGTCATCCTTTCTAAAGATTTGTAATATTTGTGCAAGATTACAAGTTTATTGTGTAGTATTTCTAGTTTCTAGCGGTTATTACACTAAATTTACATCAATAATGATAAATTTGGGTAAAGGAAGGTCAAATCTATTAAGATTTGTAGAAATTAAGCATTAATAGACATTTGATAACGTAATTGTAGTGCATCTACACAACTAAGGTGAAAATCCTTAGTGGCGACTCCGTGTTGAATTGAAATTTTCGT
Source organism: Taxus wallichiana var. yunnanensis (assembly GCA_018340775.1). Lineage (NCBI taxonomy): Eukaryota > Viridiplantae > Streptophyta > Pinopsida > Cupressales > Taxaceae > Taxus > Taxus wallichiana. Next base: position 101,249,305 of record CM031241.1, read on the forward strand.
GATTACCAGTGTCTTAACATGTGTCAAGTGAAATTTGTCATCGATATGTGCAAATATTGAGGGAAGAAGGTATTTCTTCATTAGGGATCCTACTAGAAAGTTATTTCAAAAGCTGGGAAAACAAAATTCATAAGGAAAAAAGCATGGAAATTTTATGTATATCAAGAATCAAAAAATAAGATATCAGTTATGAAAGGTGATCAATCTGTGGTTTTAGATTACAATACCTCTTCAATTGATTCTGAACCAATTAATATTTATATAAATTTGAGTTCTCCAACTGGAGAGGGGCCATCATTTGTGTCTGAAAATCATGCCTCTCAGTTTTCCCCTGTTTCTTCCAAGGTTGATAGGGTTTTCCATGAATCTGAGTCAATAGAGAATATCTATTTTGGGAGTTATACCCCTATGCTCCAAAGACCTCTCGTTCCCTATCATTTTATTTCTCCTATAAATTCACTACCTCAAGGCAATATGGCCCAACCTCCACCTAGACCTCCTTTTGTTGTCAACACTTTTGGACCTATAGATTTCAGAGGTATGGATGGATATCCTAATATGGTGCCACAAGATGTCAGAAATAGGTTGCCAAAATTTCAAGGGAATAATGCCATCATTGGTGACCACCATTTAAGACTCTTTGTCAATATGATGGAAGATTTTGAAATTGAGTTTGAAGATGTGTATATAAAAATGTATATTATTCATACTTTTAGAGTACGCACGTGACTGGTACAAGGATTTACCAGATAATTCAATAGATTCATGGACCGAGATGAAAAATACCTTTAGATTGCAATATGGGGATAAGACAGATCCCAGGTTCCTTTTATCTAAATTTGAAAATATAAAGAAAAATCCAAATGAATTTGTCCACGACTTCAATACTCGGTTCAATAATAACTTGAATAGGCCACCTATAATCCTAAGGCCAAGTGATGAGTCCTGTTTGATAAAATATTTTGACGCTTTTGATAAAAAGGTTGCTTATGACTTGAGAGATAAAAACCTAGCAAAATTGAGGAAGGATTTCACCATGGCCTTACAAATAAAAATAATATCAAAGAAGTTGGAAAACCTCCTAAGAGGGAAGCTGTTAAGTTGATCAATCCTGAAAATCCTCAGTCATGCAAGGTTGTGGATCTGGAAGAGGTTGTAAAAACATTTCCTGGAGCAGTTGAAGATATATCCTATAAAATGGCCAGAGAATAAAAGGGGATAGGAAAAATTTCTCAAGGTCAGCACAAGCCACACGGTCAGGAGAGATTTAGAAATCATCCTAGAGGTGATCATCAGACCGAGATGAAAGAGGGAAAGGGTCCATGGGGTCGGGAAATACACATCCTCAACCCAGGGAGAATAGATTGGATCCCGATCCTTTGACTTTCATCATTTCTACCGTGAAGGAGGCCAATGTTATTGAGTGGTGTGATATGTGTTTATTACCACATTCCCATGTGATGTAGATTAGGAAGTTGAGGAAGGTGATGATTATGAGACATATGATGATTTGTGCATGATGGAGTGCCTGTAAACTCATGGTAGGGGGAAACCTCAACTCGAATTGATAAGTGTCGAAGGCTGTTGGAAAACGGGATTGTGTTCACTGGGTATTGCCTCTTCCTCCTATTAATACTTTTAAAATTGATATGGTGCAAGAATTTGATTTGCGTAATCATGATTTTCAATACTTAAGATCCTTGATGATTAAAAAAGTATGATTGAGGATACCTTGAAGATGACATGAAACTTTTGACGAATGCGTAGTTGCTCAAGATTAATAATCTAACACCAAGTAAGGTTGTCAAAGGAGAAGGGCCACAAACCAAGTCAAAAGTTCCAGTTCTTACCAATATACGGAAGGAAACCCCTAAGAAGGATACATCTGGAAAAGGCCTAATTACCCCAAATAAAACCTATACTTCTTCCCATGCCCAGACTCTACAAAACTGCTATACTATCAAGGAAGTGGCGAATCTCCCTCCTAATACTTGCCCCTACCCAAATATGTTCATTGTGACATAGTAAAAATCTTGAGTCAAATCAAGGTCATTGTTCCCATTTTTGAATTACTTAGGATCCTAAGCATAGGAAAAGGGAATTCGAATATTTTGGATTTAAAGAAGAGAAAATTACCCAGGGAAAAAGTGTGAAAAATGTAGAGGTTCCTCCTATTATTGCAGAATTAGAAATACCATAGGTATTGGAGGAACTAGGAGAATCACCTGAGGTGTATTTGGGAGCTTATCTCGCTTGAATCTCGGGCTTCTTTTGTGGGTCCATTTTTACCACTTTGATTATTAAAGATAGGCTGGAACATAACTGCACGTTTGATTCAGGAGCCTCATGTAATGTAATGCCTCTTGAGGCCATAAATGAGTTAAATATCAAGGTAACAACAACTTTTGGGAAATGTACTGGATTCATTATAAGTGCCAATATTTGGGTATGTCAAGGGATAAGTAGTGCAATTGGCATATTTTCCAGGAAGATGCTTAGCCATGAATGTGGTTATTGTGGACTGTCCTGCCAAATGGGGGATGTTATTATCCAAAAAGTGGGCAGCTAGTGTAGGTGGAAGTGTACAAATGGACATGTCATATGAAACCATACCAATTGAGGGGAACCTTGTGAAGTTTTACGGTGAGAATAAAATGTTACATCTCATTGAGGACCCTAACAATGCTTCTTATGAAGTATTGTATGCAGATGTCGATGTCAACAACTTTGTGGGTTATGCTGATTTTAAGGAGCATAAAATTGATGAGTGCAAGTATCCCGAGAAGATTGGTTCTCCCTGGACTCTAATGTTTGATGGGGTTTGTTCTAGATCTGGTAAAGGCACAAAAGATAAACCTTAGAAAATATGGCTAGGTAGCAACTTGGATAGAGAAGAAAACAAGCATATGTCCAGTTGTTAAAAAAGTATCAAGACTTCTTGGCTTGGTCGTACTCAGAATGGCAGGAACTTGAAACATTTCCTTGATTGATTTCTTATAATCAAGGCATGCATCATTGTACAATGTATAGTATTTTGTTTTTGTTGTTTTCACATTTTTCTGTTTCGGTTTCTCCTAGTCCTTGGTGACCAGTTCTTGTTGGTTTCTCGGTTCAATCTTGGGAGGATTGGTTATTATTTTTCTACTTTGTAAGCTTGTTCTTGACTCTGTTGGTCAATGTATTTTTGTGGTACATGGTCTATTTTTCTTATGGAACTCATAGGAGTGACCATCCCGAGTTGGAGCTGATGTTCTTTGGTCAATTTAATCTTACCATGTTTGTTCAAAATTTCTCATTCCGCATGGTTTGAAGTATTCTTTGTCTCCTTGTATGGATGCATGAAAGCTTTCTCATTCATTTGGTTTCCATTGTTAGTCCTTTCCTTGGATCATGGATCACATTGAGTCTTGGTATTCTTTACATTCTTCTCTCCACAAGGAAATTTTTTTAATTTGGACACGAATGTTGCGGTTTACCCTTCCTTTTATTTTTCCATGGTCATGTTTTCCTTGTCAAATTTTATCCCAACAACCGTAAATACTTGTTATTTTCTGATTGGATGTGGCATGGCGGGTATTACATTTGTAAAAATTCCCAATTGATCCCGCGGCTCCGATGAATTCTAATTGGCTGCTCAATGATATAAAGTAGTAGAGAAATTTCTTATTTTTTCCTTGAAGGTGTACACGTGTTGTAAATTGAGTAGTTAGGAAAGTGGACCTTTTTGTGTTTTAAGGTGTTATGGAGAAATAGGTAAAAGGTTAAATAAATGCCTAAGGCCCACAAGAGAACATGTGGCTGATTTTAAGTCGAAGCAAGAAGGCGAGGCTATTAGAGCACTTTCAAGTTTTTGGGATTTGTTTTGAAAATAATAAAAGACAAAAAGTAAGCCGCAGCCCCGTCGACACACAAGAAAGCCACACGTAAATCCTATATCAAAAGCGGATGGGTGGTCCAAATTGTCCAAAATTACACACTTTCTTTAAGTGATACAAAATTTTAAAAGCACCCCATGCCTACTTCAACTCAAATATTTTGCACGTGGAGGGCCCGCTCTGTTTGAGGAGCTACCCTAAATTTTACTTTTGAAAGAGCACCGAAGAGACACGTGGAGGTTTCTGCTGGATCTTCCCATACTTAGACTTTTCAAGTGTTCGATGCAACTTTCTCATACCCTAGGCACATGGCACCTTCCACTGGTTCTTAAAAATTTTCAATGGCAGCAGACAAATTTTTAATTTGAGACACATGGAGAGACCACACTTGTTTGGGGTCTCCACTTTTGGGCACCATATCAAAAGTGTGCCAAAGAGACACGTGGAGGCTTCTGCTAGCTCCTCTTTATACTAATACTTTTTCAATGCTCGAGGGAGATTTCTTGGGCCCATGGCACGTGGAGAGCCTCCACTCGTTTGACATTCCACCTCTAGACTCCATCTTTTAAGTTCACAAAAACAAACATGTTAAAGCTTCCACTTGACATTCCCATGCTTTAAATTTTTAGCGACATTTGGGGTAAATATCTTGGGTTACGGGCATGTGGAGGGCTCACGCTCATTTGAGAAACCTTCCTCTCGACTTCATCTTTGTAATTGCGCCAAGGAGACACTTGGAGGATTTCGCTAGCTCCTATTTACACTTGGACAACTCATAATCGTAGCTGCAGATATGTGGTATAACCCATGTAAGGACACTCATTTTTGAGAGGCATGAATGCAGGTATCTATTCATCAAGGTGTATTCTTGAAGGTGGAAAGGATTTCTTGTAAGATCAAGCCATATGGAGCCACCTAAGAATTATTAAAAGGGGATTTCGCACAACAAAATCAAAGAATGATTAAAAATATTGTCAAAAGTTGAGGGACCGAGAAATGTGATCGAGTTCATGATTTATCCACTGACAACTTTTGGGTGTAAATTTGTTAAAGATCAATTTCTGGAACAACAAACAAAGCATTCCTTGAATATTCTTATTTTGGGGGAAAATTTGGGATGAGTCGAGATTGAAATTATATAAATGCAATGAGAATACTCTTACATATGGGGGTTAAATTTTATAAGAAAGTTTGAGAAAAACCATTTTCTCGAGAGACCATGTGAGAAACCTATTTATTTTCATGTTTTATAGATTTAATCCCATCAATATGGTTGGAAGTGTAAATCCATTGACAAGCTATGAGATTGTTAAAGAAACTCTCCCTTGTTGATGAATTTAATGAACCTTGAAATGAATTTTTGTTGATCATGAGCACAATTTTGTTTTCTCTTATTTTAGAATTTTTCAAAGAGTTTTTCTTGTTCATGTTGCAATCTTATGTTAAAATCTCTCTGAGTCAAACAATCTCATGATGAGAAGAGCTTTCATGTTGTGATGTAAATAAACAATTAAAAATCACTTTACTTTCATTATGTCGATAAAAATTATTTGTAAGTCTATGAGTGTATCTTAGGTGTGATGAACCAGGGATCTATAACATTTAATTCAGTCTTTAACATGAGCCTCTATGTTGAATTATTGAAGAATGTGTGAAACCATGCATCTATGGGCCTCGATTGATTCACATCTTCTAGTTGAAGGAATACTTTCGCTATTTTGAAGCATTATATTTGTGAGTTTTTAATATTTTTAAATTATCTCAAATATTTGGTATAATCAACTTCATCTTGCTTAACTTCCCACCAAAAATTTCTCAAACGATGAATCCTACATGAACTACCCCTGTTTGTACTGTGTATCCACAAATGAACAAATTCCATTGCTGAAGTATGAAAACACAATCATGTTTCAATTATTGTCTTTAGTAACCTGAACCTTGGCCATGAAACATCTCCACTATCTATTGTGACAACTCATGAGAGTTATATTGTATTTTATTGATCATATTTTATCAAGGTTCTCATCAAAATTGTGCAAAGAAGGATCTTTTGATATCCTTCACCAACATGTGTTACTGAGAATGAATCATCTCACCCTATTTGAAGGCATGAAATAAATTAGTAAGGGTAGATCAAACCATCAATAAGGTGTTATCCATTTCTCCAATGCCCGAGTGACAAAGATTCGGATGAATTACCTCCCCAGCTACAAAATGACTCGTATAATGATTTCGTCTGTCTCTAGGCATCCTTCAAGTTTCATGATCCTTCTTAGCCCTCACGGGAGAATCAATTTGGATACCAACATATGAAATAGGGGATGTTATTTCTAGATGAATATGCACATATAGGAGCTATAGAGACAAGTTACTAATCTCATAGGAAAATTTACCCACCTTACAAGGAGACACGGAAATGGGGATGTAGACCCGTATAATGAAATCTGAAGAAGAAATTCCATTAATGAAGGAAGAAAAAGATGAAAAATAAAATGAGAGAGATGAAAAAACCGTGAATGAGAGACAATTTGAGGAGATATTGATCCAAGATTTAGAGGGAAATAATGACAATATCAAGAATAATGTTCCTGATTATGGTGGAGGGTTACCACCAAAGGAGTTTATTGATTTGGTTGAATCACATGGAAATTTTTTTGAGTGGAAAACCCTTTGAGAGGAGAATAAGGTTAATTTTTCATGCACTAAGTTTTCTCGAACATGCATTGATCCGGTGGGATCACCTACAAAATGAAAGAAAATGGAATGGAAGGGAAAGATTCAAAACAAGAATAAAGTGGTAAAGAAGTTGAAATAAGAATTTATTCCTATAGATTATTCTTAGACAATATTTTTAAGGTTCTAAAACCTAAGACAAAAGGATCTCAGAATTTAGGAGTATACCAATGAATTTTAGAAGGTTTCAATCGGGGGAGGAACAAGGAGAGTCGAAGAATAGAAGGTTACATAGTATATAAATAGGTTGAGTTACACCATACAAGATGAGTTCGGTATGCTCCATATCTATGGTGTGGATGATGCTTATCAACTCACATTAAAGGAAGAATAAATGTAGAAGATGAATAATTTTAGAAGAGGTGTGAAGATAGAGCCATCATCATCTCTAATGAGAAGCACAAGTAGTTTTGAATCTACAAATGATGAATCCTCATATGTAGAAGGGCAAGAAGATTTTTGTCAAAATTTTGGTAACTATGAAAGAGGTAGGGGTTTTAGAGGGGAAGAGGTTATAATGGAGGACGGAGCTGGAATATCATGTAAAGGAAATATACATGTTACAGATGTGGTGAAGAGGGGAACATATATTTTTAGTGTTTGCACTATCCTACACAAGATAGATGGCAAGGAAAACAACCACAAGTAAATTTGGTTGAAGCTGAAGAGGAAGAAGAAATGGAGGTTTTTGCAGACTTGAGTGAAACCCTCGTGATAAGGAGGATGATGATTTCCCAAAGGAAGGAGAAATAACAATATGTTGTTGGTGTTGATTCATGGATAAAAACAAATATATTTTGAATAAGATGCACCTCTTGAGGGAAGGTATGTAAAATCCTTATTGGTGGTGGTAGTTGTGAAAATATGGTTTCAAATGTGATAGTTGATAAACTCAATCTAAAACATGAGAAGAACCCATATCCCTATCGTATATGATGGTTTAAGAAAGGGAATGAGGTAACAATAGATAAAAGATGCTTTATAAAGTTTTTGATTTGAAATACCTAAAAGGATGAGGTTTGGTTCTTTGTTATCCCAATGGATACATACTATATATTCTTTGGGGAGGCCTTGACAATACGAGAGAAACGTTACACATGATGAAGGGAAAAATACATATAATTTTTGGAAGTATGGTGTAAAGGTGGTCTTGTTACCTTTCAAGAAAGAAGAGAAGAGTGAGGGCTTATTGTCTACAAAAGCAGTTTGTTACAAAAATCAAAGAAGTTGGTGGTGCTATGCACTAGCGATGTCAAAGAAGGTGGAAATAGAGGATTTTAATATAGCTTTTGTCACGGAAAAGGTACTAAATGAATACAAAGATGTCATACCAGATGAGCTATGAGATGCATTAACTTTAAAGCGAGATATTCAACACCATATTGATTTGATCCCAGGATAAACCATTCCCAACCGAGAAGCCTATCGGATTAGTACGATATAGAGTGAAGAGTTGAACATACATGTGAAAGATCTAATACAAAACATGATTTCATATGCAAATCCAGCACTATTGAATCCCAAAGATCGAGACTAGATAATATGTGTAGACAACGGGGCCATAAATAAGATCACAATTAATTATCGGTTCCCAATTCCAAGATTGGATGATATGATGGATGTGCTAGTCAGAGCCTGATATTTTAGAAATATTGACTTGTGGAGTGGGTACTACTAGATCCAGATCCATGAAGGGGATGAATGGAAAATGGATTTCAAAGAAATGAAGGATTTTTCTATTGGATGGTGATGCAATTTGGGCTATCTAATGCACCTAGTACATTTGTGAGGCTAATGAATAGAGTACTCCAAGAATACAATAGTAATTTTGTTGTTGTCTATTTTGATGATATTTTGATATTTAGTAATACGGTGGAGGAACAATTGTTACAATGAAATTGGTGTTAGACTTTTTATGTAAAGAGAGCCTATATGAAAACTTAAAGAAATGTATATTTATTCAAAATATTCTTGTTTTTTTGGGGGTTTCATATCAAAGGATGGGATGACGATGGATGAGGAAAACAAAAGGAAATTTCAGAATGGCATATTCATAAGAATGTGATAGAGGTTCGTAGTTTTCATGGATTGGAAAATTTTTATAGGAATTTCATCGGGAATTTTAGTAGCATTGTTACACCCATAAAGCGTTTGTGAAAAAGGGAGGGATTTTGTATGGACCAAGGAAGCAACAGATAGTTTTGAATTGTTGAAGAAGAAAGTGTCAGAAGCACCTATTTTAGTATTACTAGATTTTAGCAAGGTCTTTGAGGTTGATTGTGATTCCTCACATGTCGGGATTGGAGTTATACTTGAGTTAAGAAGGATGAACTATGGCATTCTTGAGTGAAAAGATAAATGAAGTCAGGAGGAAATATTCTACTTATGATGTGGAATTTTATGTTATTGTTTAGGCATTAAGGCACTGAAGACATTACTTGGTAGCAAAATAATTTATACTCTTCACTAACCATGAAGCCTTGAGGTATGTAATCACATCAAAGAAACTAAATGGTAGGCATGTAAAATGGGTTTCATTTTTGTAATAATATACTTTTGTCTTAAAGCATAATTCGGGTAAGAAGAAACAATTTTTTTATGCCTCGAGTATGCATGTAACACTTTTGAGAATAATGGAAAATGAAGTAATATGGTTTGAGGTAGTTAAGGAATTGTATGAAGGTGATCCATTTGGTGAAATTTTGAGAAAACTTAAAGACTCCATAGTAGGTAGTTTTTATTTTGATTATTTGATGTAGGATGGTTAGTTGTTTAGGGAAACAATTTTGCATCCATGTTGGTTCAATGAGAGAAAATATTATAAGATAATTACATGTAGTGGGGGATTGGCTAGACACTTTGGTATAAGTAAGAAAAATTCTCTAGCTGTAGAAAAGTATTATTGGAAAAATTAAAAGAGGGACATAAGTAGGATTATAGAAGGATGTAGAGTGTGTCAAATGGCTAAGGGCCATGCACAAAATACTAGATCGTATATGCCATTACCTGTCCCTACAAAGCCATGGATTGATTTGAGTATGGATTTCATGTTAGGAATTCCTAACACATAAAAAGGGAATTATTCTATATTTGTTCTACTTGATGGATTATCTAATATGGAACATTTCATTTCATGTAAAACAACTAATGATGCTTCCAAAGTTGCAGATTTGTTTTTTTTAGAAGTGGTTAGATTGCATGGAGTTCCAAGAACGATCACTTCAGATCACAACATGAAGTTTTTGAGTCACTTTTGGAAGACTTTGTGAAGGAAACTAGGGACATAACTAAAATTTAGTAGTGCATATCACCCCGGACTAATGGGAAGTGAAGTAGTGAAAAAATATTTACCTCATAGTTGGAGAATATATGAAACAATGGGACTTAGCTTTACCACAAGCTGATTTTTCCTATAATAGCTCGGTAAATAGGTCAACAGGGAGGTATCCTTTCCATATTTTATATGGTAGGAATCCCAAGGGGGTCTTATATCTGATTGTGTTACCCGGTGAAGATAAAACTAGTGATGATGTAGAAGCATTTGTAGAAGCATTTAATTTGGATGAAGTGAGGGAAAAGCTAAAAGTGAGTAATGCATAATATAAAAAGCTGTAGAAGCTAGTAGGAGAATAATTGTATTGAATAAGGATATATGGTGATGGCTCATCTTAGAAAGGAGAGGTTTCCAAAAGGGACATATAATAAAATCAAGTATAAGAAGATTTGGCCATGTAGGATTCTGAAGAAAATGAGTGATAATGCCTACAAGGTGGAGCTACCTGAAAACTTTGCTATCTCACCAATTTTTAATTTTTATAACTTATATAAGTTTCCAGTTCATGATGAAAATTTTGTGGAGGAATAAATATACTGGGAGCAGGCAGTGGAAGAAAAAAATGAAAAGATAATGCTTGTCTTGGACAAAAGACAATCACTACTAGACATGGGAGCTACAACATATATTTGGTATAGTGGGAAGTTTTTAAAGAAGAAAATAATTGGATTTATAAGTGGGAGTTGATGAAGATTGACACTAAAAATTAGATTAATTTCATCTGAATTTGTAGGGGCTGAATTCTTTTCAACCAGGGGAGAATGATGTTCGAGCATAATTTGCAAAGACAATAACTTTTGATCCAACCACTAGATCATCTTGAAATTTTACATGGTGGTAGATGTAAATTAGTACTATGCTTTGATTAAATTTTCATGCACATTAGTGGCCTTTCAACACATTTTACACCGGGAATCCTTAATTTACGGGCCAAAAATTGGCTCTAAAAGTTTTTTTCACTTTTGACTAGGTCTTAGAACTTTAATAAATTTTTGTGTACTTGTTAGAATAAGTAAAAATTCATGAGCCTTAATTCATGAAGGAATATTTGGCATAAAAATTTTGGGTCGCATCTAAGTTGTTTTGATAGTAGGTAATTTTTGGCAATTTAGGGTTTTTGGTTTTACGGTTTTAGAGTAGACATGAAATAAAATGTGGATTGTAATGATGTAAAATATAAGTTTAGATTCCGAGAATTAAAATAAAAATATTTTGAAACTCCTGGTTTTTATTTATAAAGTTTTTTATGTGTGTTTCTAAGGTATTTCAACCTATTACTACTGGAATCACATCAAGTGAGATCACAAGATTAGTTCAAACACCAAAACATAGTCCATACAATGAAATTTCAGAATGACAAAAGTATATATATATATATAATATATTTATCACCTAATCAACATATCATCATCAATGCGAGAATGTATATCCCCGCCTCTAAGTATCCATCAACCCATAATATGAATCACAACATATCAATAGTCATAATATCTCTACCATATATCATCATGTTAAACCAAAATAACATAGTAAAGTCCATGTCATTCCACGGTAATCAAAATCAAATTATAATAAGTATCGAAGAGGAGTGCGCACTACAAGAAAATATTACAATGTTATTAAAATTTTAGGATTTTTAGATAAATGTCTATAAATATAAATATACTTATCAATTATGTTGTTTACTATTATTTAAATTTGTAATAATGTAGTTATGCAAGAATTTCAACTAAAATATTAGTTTACACATAATGCAATAATAGTTAACTAAAATATAAACCGACTTAGAGTGAAAAAGTTATTTAAAAAGAAAATAAGGACATGACGTTTTCAAGTCTATTATATTTTAGATGTGATTTTTTTATATTTTATAGTTTATAATTAATTAATTTTTATTTTTATATACTTTTCCAACATTACGAAATGTTTTCAATAAATGTTAATAGTCATACATAAGGTTGGGTGGTTATTAATTAAATAATAATAATTTATTATACAATGAATAAAATGATAAATTAATAGTTAGAAATAATAAAACATAATGTCCAATTTATTATTTGATTTATTTTTAGTATTGGTTTATTGAAACATATAGTAATTTATTATCAACATAACTATTTTGATTTCATATTATTGTGTCTGTCAAGATATATGTTATATGTAGTTTCAAATATTTTCTTACAAACTTTAAAGTTTTTTTCTCTCATTATTATGTGTGCATATGTTTAAATACTCTCACATCTATTTTATGTTTTCAAATTAATGAAAATGCTTGAGGATTATGTGATTATGTGGTTTTCGATAGATGGTGGAAGAGGGAATTTAGAGTCTACTGGATTTCAAATGGGTTGACCGTATCCTTTGGTTTTTCATATTTAACCCCTTTCAAATCCAGTAGTGTTGTGTCACTCTGTAAAAGTGAGGATTCATTAGAAAGATAATACAATATTTTTATCATGGATTTCGTTGATGAATTTATTCCCTCTTGATGGTGGATTCATTAATATGTTTGCCAATTTATTTTACATAAGTTTAAATGAAATTATCTAAGACCAAAGTTGATTTTTTGAGCCAATAGTTCTCAACATAACTAAAGAAGAGGCAAAAGCATTCATGTTATCAATAATATAAGCAAGAAATATTAGCATGAAATTACCTTTAAGAGAAATTTGGGAGCACACATTCTAAAGATACCTTTATATATAATTTCAAGACTCATGTCATAATAAATTCACACAATTTTAAGTCCGACTTCTAGCTAACTTCTCTTATCATAATTACCCGTAGTAATAATGAATTCATCTTTTCATTTATTATTGGAAGGAGGAATGAAGCGTATAAGATAACCAACCTTAATCTAAATGCAAATAGCTTTTGTTGAAATTTCCTTTGTTATATACATGTAATTCGAATATTTATCATTTTCATATGTAATCGATTCTACATCACAATTGTGACATAAATGCAAGAAACAAAATCATTGGAAAATAAAATAAATGTGTAAATATTTTTCTAAATCATCTTATTCTTCCATTTCACATTAAAAGGTTATCGATCAATGGTGCTTTCAATTCCTAGGAAAATTATCTATCATGAGGAAGGTGGACAAAGATGCATGTTATATTGAGAGACAATAAAAAGAATAATAATTCTAGGTTGCATGTTCATATGTTGGCAATAAAAACATTATTAGTAAAAATGGTCATTGAAGAATTGTCGAGTATTGAATGAAAATGACTTACTTTCGTAACTATCTCTAGATTATGTTGCATCAAGGATTTTTTCCTCACACCCCCTTTTTCCTACAAGCAATTCATACTAATGACATGTATTCCATTTTTAACTTACTTAAACAAAGTAGAGGATCACCTATTTGGCCTCCATCATTTTTCTTTCCTTTGTATTTCTCCTCACTCTACCCTTCTTCTTTATCACATTGCTTCTACATGCAATGTTACTCTTTTCTACTTCCTTACAATATATCCATTGTATTCGGTCATATGTAATTGTTAGTTTTATGGAACTCAAAGTTTTGGGCTATTGGTGAGTTAAGTAGTTTATAATTGAATCAACCCAAGTTCCATTCCCATTGTTTTCATTGGATGCTTTCAATAAGTGAAAATGGGAACACCTTGAGGTAGGGGTAGAACTTCTCCATATGGACCAAGAAGAACATAATGGGGTCCTCTAAATGTGAATCACTTGGAAAGAATTAAGGACCCAAGCCCACCCCCATGTCCCACTTATAGAAATTTCTCCTCCACCACTCCAATTCATAGCTTTGGTATAATAAAAGTGTTTACCATCTAGATTTTTGTTCTACACAATAGAAACTAAAGGAAAATACATAAATGGAGTTTCCAAAAGCTTTCTTGACATCGGCCAATCTGATTATGACCCTCATACTTGTTGGACATTAGAAAAAAATTGAGGCAGTAGCCCAACACCACGAGAGGAATTGAAGACAATGTCAATTCCCTACTTAATGAAGGAAGTAAGGAGGAGTTAGACCCCACTGTTATCTCTAAACTTGAGGAAAATTTGAGGCTCTTACTAATTAAATTGGTACTTGGAGGAGGGGTGCATCGAGTTATTACCAAATAGATAAATTACTTTTCCTGCATAAAGTGCATCTCGATTTTATTGAAACCCAAATTCGTCAATTTTTTTGAAGTGTGTGGCACTACGGAAGAGGCTTGGAAGGGAGGGAAGCTTAAGAAGAAGACTATTATTTCTAGTAGTCGAGGATCCTACTCAACATTCTCGCCATCACCATATACAAGAATTTAAGGAAAGCACATAAGGTTTTTAAATCTCCTCTCAAATAGGTTTGTACTATGTGGTGGTTTTTTCTTCGATGTTGTTTTTATGTAGTTTTGTTGCTCTTGTCTCAATTTTTTTTCTTTGTAGTCACGGATTTTCAAAATGAGATGACCCTATATAGTTTCCTTTTGTTGTATCTCGGCTCTTTTTGGCTCTAGTTTTTGGGATGTGGCACTAACTCATCAAAAAACCACTTTTTCTCTTTTTATATCTTGGATTTTGAGCCTTTTTTGTACTATGGGGTATGGTCCCCTTAAAACCTATTTAACCTTAATAAAAAAATTGCTAGTTATATGGTAATGATGAGTGTTGTCTATATAAAAAATGGCCACAATCATTTATATTTAATGTTAGCAAACTAAATACAATATCTAATTATAAATAGAACAAGATTTCACATGCAATGACATTGAAAAAAAAATAAAATCATGGATTAAATTTGATTTTCACCTTTATTTGTTGAATAACTATTAAGTAACAAAAAAATTGAGAATTTACACTTCAAAAATGTAAATTAATATTATTTGTACATTACTAAAAATTATTAAAAAGAATGGTTGATATTTATTTTTACCCCAAAAATAAAAATAAACATTATGTATTTGGATCCAATGGGTAGTGGTGTAATGGATCTTGGGTATCCTTATAACCTGGGAGGTACATGGTTCAAATTTTGGCTCCATGTTTTGCCCACTACCAATGGTTTGGATACCCTCATTATGGTAGGGCAGCACGATAATGTAGTTTATTTAGTGGACTAGATGAGAGCTTAAAAATTCAATCCTTATATGGTTCCAAAACCGGTGTAGTCTAGTGATATCATAATGGGCTAGGGCCCTCTCCTAGGTAATCTAATATATTCGATATCTCGAGAAACATGCTCTTTCTCATATGGGAAGGATATTTGACCTATATGTTTATGGGGAGGTTTTGACCCGTGGTTTTGGTACCCACATTATTGTAAAACTTCTTAAGCAATTTCCTATCGATTTAATTTTGATAGGGTAGACATATTCATTGTAGGTGTACGTGAGTTCAAGTGTGATTTACGGAGAGTTTGTTAAAAACGAGTCCAAATAGATCAAGCTATTGTATTTAGAGATAGGTGGATTGTAATAAAATATGAGAAAGTGATTCTCGGTGGACTTAGCCCATATTGGGTGAACCACATTAAATATTTTCTCTATCTTGTGTTATTTTATTTTTACACTTTTATTTTAGATGTAATTTTTTTTTCAATAAATTAGTTTCTACTATTATTGCGATTCTATGTGTGATTATTCCACATATTTTATCCCTTATTTCCTAACACAAATAATATTGAAATATAACCATTGCTAGTACTTTTTGTCACTTCTTAGCTAGCACTATCATATGTCTTGTTAAAGGTACCTTTCTTGGGTATAAAAATCACTTCAAAGTTATACAATAAAATAAATATACTGCATACTTTATAGTGATGATGACTGTTGTAGTATTGATATTTCATTTTATAAGATGAGGCTCAATGTTCCAAGTTCTAGTGAGTCGTTGAGTACCCCTTGGTGGCCACATGAGGCCACATAGTCATTGCAATGTGCTACTTATATATATATATATATATATATATATATATATATATATATATAATGTATTTTATTCATACATTGAACTTTTCTTTTATTTTGCAAGAACCATTAGTTTTCTTGATTGATATGTTTTATATTTTGGGCATTTCCTTTTTTGTGGTACTAACATGCGTATTTTTACACTAACTATGGCTATTTGGCCATTTGTTTTTCTTGGATTTGGATCTTATTTTAAATTTAAAATCTTACAACCTATCCCAAGGCTTGTATTTTTCCACTTGGCATTTGAATCAGATTATTATGTTGGTTCTATTGTCATAATGTGTGGAATAGGGTCATGGGATGCACCATGGAATGGTTAGACCTATGGACCCACTTTGTTGTATGGGGGTACGCCCCAAGGAGTTATAGATAACTAGCGAGTTTGTTGAACCACGAGTTATTATGTCACTTGGGTTAGGGGTGTCTGGACTCTATGTGCCTAGGGCCATAGGGTGACCGATCTCTTTGGGGAGTGAAAAGGAAAATTTTAATTATATATTACTGCTTGAGGGAGGCATAATAGATTTGAGGGAGGCATAAGATATTTGAGGGAGACATAATAGACTTGAGGGAGGCATAAGAGATTTGTGTGTGTGTGATTGATGCTTTGGGAGATATGTAGAGTTGTTTTGATGCTTTGGGAGTAGTGTTATGATGTATGTGTTACTCATGTGAGTTGGCTATGTGTTATGGTGTCGTGGATACGTTCTTGATTCCCTTATTGACCTTATTTTTCTAAAATTAATGTTTTGAGTTATGTGAAACTATCATATGTGAAATTGTGGAAATTTTTAGGTTGTTATAGTACACTTATGTTTGAGTATTTTTGTGTCAGTCATCTATGTGTAACGAGTGTTTTGTATGGGGATCATGTATATTCCTTTCATGGTTTGGTTAAGCTCTTGTGATGTGGTATAACCATGATAGTATGTGAAATTTCGACTATGAATCCTTAGTGTGGTGTATGACCCTGGTATGTTATTGTGATAGTGGTTCTTGTTGGGCACCCACAAGAATGAATAAACTAAAACTTTACAACAATGAAATCTTAAGGACTTAAGTTAGGAATACCTGAAAAGGAAAGAAGATTAATTAAATAACTAAGGAAAATAAAAATATTGATCTTCACAGAACATTAGAAGTGTTATTATCCTATAAATTTTCTGGTCTTCCTTGTGTTCTTGCTCTAATGACAAAAATTCTAACTATAAGCGAGAACTTTTATCTTTAGATTTTTGTATTACTTGCCCCGTTACTCACCTCGGAATTATGATGCATTGAGGATGATGCTTTATTAAGGGGAGGAGAATGTAATTCCCCATTTGGTTTCAACTTCCACTTCAGCCTCTTTCCCCCTATTATTTTTCATCGAACATTTATTTGAGCTCCCTTTTGATCTTTAGGACCGTGATCTTATTGCAAAGTTATTTTAGCATATTTTATTCCCTTCTCTCATTTTGTATCACCATCTCGTTCGTCGTAAGTTCTTAATTGTTGTCGAGGGTATTTTCTAACATACTCTTTTAACATTCTTTTGGTGAGCTAATCGCTCTTTCGATCGAGTGGAATGCATCATGAAGTTTTTGTTGACAATTTTTGCACTTGTGCAAAAATGGGCAACTCGAAACTTTTCGTTATGATGAGAAGTCTTGGGTGAAGTATACCTAAGCTAAGGAAGTCATTATGTTATTTGTTACTACTGAATTAGTTACAAGATTAAATGAAATCTACAGTTATGTGTGCTGTCTCAAAACAGAACAGATCACATAGTCTGCAATTTCTTTCCATCTTCAGCAAAAGAACACAAAGCCTCAAGACACCTTTGAATTACGTAGTAGGTGAAGTGTTAAGTTTTGAAGTAACAAACAGAAATGTAGATTACACAAATCAGAGTTCATTACTGAATGTTACAGGCCCTTATTAATGTTCTTTCCTTCATGATTAAGACATTCAATTATGTTACTGAGTTGTTTAGTTCATCATACGATCCATACAGAAAAGCTAGAATGCACAAGAAATACACAACTCATTTTCAGAATTCAATGTTTTATTCACAAGGAGAGTCAAATGTTTCCCACACAAGCCATGAGATGTGACTGAAAAGGAAAGAACATCTACTGAAGTAAGAAGTACACATGCATGAAATAGAAAGCAAAGGAGTATGAGTGAACCCATCATTGCCTTGTATATTCTTCATTGTGCAGAGCATCTCCTTGCCAGATCCTTTCATCCTCAAGGCATGGTACCTGAAAAGAAAAAAATAAGGAAATCATCAATAAAGAGCTCAGGGTTAATCCATATTCCTACACTGTCCTAATTCGTGCATATGGATCTCTAAGCAACAGGAGATGTAATTTATTTGAAGATCAGATTGCATAGCTCACTTAGGAAGCAGAAATAGAAAAGAGAATAAGAAACATGGACACAAGAGAGGCCAAAAAGCCTAATTATTTTCTAACTATTTTCCTAAGTGTGCAGTACAGTTTGCAACCAAAAGAAAAATAGACAAGTCATAAGTGCATGCAAGAAAAGGAAGAATGTAACTCAAAGTTCCAATAGTTGTTCTGAAATGGAAGAAGTTTCAGTGCAAAAGAGAGAGTGGAAGATATAAACACTTGTTTTAGTTGCAGCAGAAGAAGAAGAAGAATAAGATTTCAAGAAGCTAAAGCCGAATGGAAAGAAGGGATTACGCTGAAACAGACGAGAGAGAAAATTCCCGGAAAATTTTCTAGGGCTTTGCTATGCAACATGAACATTTACAACTTTTCATCATGTTGTTTTCAATTGCTACATGCTTTAAAGGAACTATGCAAATCAAATAAGTGATACAGAAAGCAGAAAAACATCACATGATCAAAATAAATAGCTAACATGTTTTCAGCTCTCAATTTGCTATATCAGTTCATCAAGAAAGGTGTTACTTTCTGTGTTCTGGATCAGAAAATACAACTACTATTTCTGGAAATGCATTAAAGAAAAGATTCTAGAAAAATTTTGACAGGGCTTCACCATGTAAAATGGACATTTACAACTTTTCCAGCATACATATCAGAGTTGTAATGAAAGGAAATATAATATATAATGCAGAAAAGAAATGGACTGTACTTTCATTCATCAGATTGAAGTACTTTTAGCATTCTTTATAGCTTAAACAGTGAGAAATGAAATTTCTAGATAATCCTACAAATACAACCATCCTGAAACTATAGTTTTTCAAAATGAAGCAAGTATCAAGTGTTCAACATGCCACAGTATGTCTTCGGAGCTCAAAATTAAATACAAGATTCATAATTTTTCATAACAAAGAGAAGTGCAGAACTGGGTCAACAAGTCAACAATTGAATAGCCCACGAATGAGTATCAGTAGATCAGGTTTGAATCAAAATGTCAGAGATAGAATGTGTAACTTACCACCTGGGTCAACATTAAAAAAAAACATATTGCCCTAGTCTGAAAAGAGAAATCCAAAGAATTTCAGTACCCAACAATGGTTTTCATTATTACGACTCGAAAGAAAGGGGAACAGTCCCGGTAGAAAAGGAAAACACTCACCCATGGAGTTTTTCTCTTGGCAACATGTCTACACAAATAGAAAAGTCTCCAGAGCCGAGTGATGATTTCAGAAGAATAAATGATACACAAGCCCAAATTTCAAAATCAAAGCAAATACAAATACCCAGAACTAAAAAAATACAGATCCTAGTTCTTCATTGCAGACCCATTAATGGGTATTAAAGGAAAGATCAGGGTAAGAAATAGTGCTTATTGTTTAAATCAAATCTAAAAAACCTCAAAGGGCCATTAGGTTCATCAAAAAGGGACAACTCCAACACATTTTCAACTCGAAATGACCAAAGAAACCAAGGTGTCACATGAAAATGCAAAAGAAAACATTTATCAGCACTTTGAAGTAGAAGTGGCAAAGACAAGTAACGGTGGTACTTAGAAGATCAAAACTTACCATTCTCTTCATCAAACAGTGATGCCAACAACACAGAACCAAGCTTGACAGAGGCCAAACAGAGCTTGAAACCCATAATAAGGGCAGCCAATTTGAAGCTTAGAGTTTGCAAAAATGCGGTCATGACCACATGGAAATCTCGAATGCCAAGATGTTATACCAGATAACCTCACAATAGAGCTTGGAAGGCCGAGAGTGACACATAGTCAAAACTTCAGGTTCATGGTAGTGGCAGCCAAGTAAAATACCATGTCCACCTCCTCAGAAGAAACACAAAAATGTAAATACAACATAGTTCAGAAGGTCGAGAAAATACAGAAGAACCGAGCTCAAAATCAGTCATCAATGGCGTCAAGAAAAATTTGCCAGGGCTTCACCACTCTCTACGAGCAAGCCAAAAAATGATCAAAATGAAAGGGTTCAAGCATTTTAATTCATTCACCTTAGCAGAGTTCAACCTAACTCAACCATGATTTGAGATCAATGATCAGGCTTCATCAAGTATGAGGATCAATGGCCGAGAATCAAGCTCAAAGATCAAAGCGATTAACCATAGTCGATTGCCACCAACCACATTAATTGCTGGTTTAAAACCCTAATCACAGTCAAGGATCAATGGCATCGGATACAAAAGGTACAGAAATCAAGGGCCCAGGATGATCACCAAATTTCCAACAAACTCAACTCAAGTTACAAATGCCACCGACAAAGCGTATGAGGGGTGAGTCACCATGGGAAAGGGCCACCCACGTGTCCATAATTTAAATCATTGCATTGACTTTCTAAAGTCTGAAACCATAGTCTATGTAATCAAATAAATAAAAGGAGCCAACCACCATCATACCAATAATGATCACTCAAAAGGTAGGTTTAAACCTTATTCACCAAGTATTATCCAAATTGCAAAGGCCGAAAGTTATACAATACATGTATATAACAAAGGCATAGACTATAGTATGGCGTGCATAAAGTTCACAAGGTGGTCAAACAAAATGGTCGACCTTTGTATTTGCTAAATCCACAAGGTGGAAAAACCAAGTATAATGCAAAAGTGGTCCCCACTCTAGAGAGGAGCTAGAATTGATTCATGAGTGTCACTCATGTGACCATTTAGAATGAGATGTCAAATATCAGAGCATGTGCATATGGGTAGGTGGTCCCCACAATGGAGGTTTATACTTGAAAATATTACATTTATTGTAATTATTTTGTTCTTGCACAGAAGTATTTTTGCATGCCTCCACAAATAGGACAAAATAGAGAAGGAGACAGAGTTGCATGATCAATGGAGAGAGACTTTCCTAGCAAGCAATCTTATTTCTAGCAAATTATTCACCCTTGCCTTATTAAAAATAGAACAGTCAACTTCAGTTTGACTGCATTGTAAACAAGGCTATTAATGCCTATTTGTAACTGCATGCTCTAGTTTGTATTATTTTATCCTTTTATTTATTATTAAATAAAGGATAAAATTAGGATGCATGGGCGAGTACAAGCCTTAGGCTATTTTTAGGAAGGGGGTGAAATTTATTTTGCTATATATTGTGTGCCTTTGCAAAGCACAATGGAGTTTTTGTTAGGAGGAATTTTGATATATAGTACATGAAGCAAAATTTTCCGATCCGCCCTCTGAGTGTGAAGTATTTTCTACCTTTCCAAGTTATTTTACAGTCTTGTGTATGTTATATTAATCTTGTGAATGAAAATTCCCTGATCAACCACCTTACCCTGCTTGAAAATTTCAGTCCTTTCTGCTTAATTTTAATGTGCATGTTAACTTATTAGTACTTGTTGTGATCCTCCCTCAGTACAATCAAGTGTTTTCCCTTAGATATTCTGCATAAAAACTATTGGTTCGTGCATCAAGAATCCTTCCCAAATCAGTTGTGCATATACTCAGTCAAAGCCCTCATACAAATTTGGTGTATCACCTTAGTTTTAATCATTTTACAGTCATATTTTACTCTCAAACTCCCAGAAAGTAGTTTAGGATACACCAATAAGGAACCGGCCTTGATACCGAGAGACTCACCTTGAAATAGGTATACCCACAGACCTGAGGTGTTTCCATTGTATCTATGAAAGAGAGAGATCATTTGTGCAAGCTTAGAAAACCTGCAACCATCTCTCTACAGGGTGCACTTTCGAGAGATAACAGATTTTGTTAAAAGTTATAATGGAATATTAAAACCTTTTCAAAGTAATTTAAGTCATATTTTCTTAAAAGGTACCTAATATTTGAACTAAATTTATAAAAAAGGGCAGGATTTATCTTTCACCTAAACCAACTTTCTATCAAATCTTCACTAAGTTGTTTGCATAGAAGGAGAAGATTTTTGATGGTAGTGCCAATTTTGGAGGGGGAATGAGTATTATTAATTTTGAAGGACTACTATTGAATGTGAAACTTAATGATTTAACTACCAACAAACTCTTCCTCCCTAAAGAAATGACCTATCCCTAGTACATGGCTTCACCAACTAAATTTAATTCTTACTCACGCATATTTGATTTGTTTCTAATAAAAGGGGTTGTGATTTTGAAGTGGAAAGGGGGAAGTTAGATGGCTGCCTTCCATTTCATGATTTTGTTTTGTTAGAAATGTGATGGCTTTGTTTTTGGTCTTTTTACCTAATCTAGAGGCTTGGTGCTCGCATTGTATCCATTATTTTATTGAGGACTTGTTTTGGTTTTGAGGTGGGTTGGAATAACCCTTTTGAAACTATCCACCTACATTAGTTGTAGTTTTTATCAAGGATTTGTTTTGTATTTTATTTGTTTGTTTATATATACCTTGATCTGGGTCATGAGATGCGAGGTTTGGAAAAAATTAGTTTTTCTGTGTGTAAAACGATTTGAAACTTTCAAGGAACTACACCGCAAGTTTTGGAACTCCTTTCCTAGCCACGTCGCCTGCCTATGCTAAAACGTGTCCATGAACAATTATGGGAAACCAACATGCTTGAGGACATTGAAATTTTTTCTTGTGTTATAGTTTCTTCAGTTCTATTCAATGTGGTTGTTTTTGGACGCATTTATTTAGGCATGATAAACCTACACATCCCAATAATTGCTAGGCTTTATAAATATCCTAAAATCAAACATTCTCTTTCCTAAAATCGGTATTTTAATTGTGATTTTTGTAGATTATGTCCTGTCATTGTTTCTCTTGCTGGTTTTTCATTATTTACCCTCCGATTTTGGGTTTCTAGGGTGCTATGGATACTTAATATTTGTAAACTTCTTGATTTTTATAAATAATTGTTGCCTAATGTCAATGGTGGATGGCAGAGGGTTATTCCTATTACTCTTGTTATATGCTTTCATACCTGATTTTATGATATTATATTGTTATTCATTATCACTTCCATAATGTGCAAATCCTGAATGTTTAAACTACTCTAAAGCTATTAATTTCTTGTTGTACTAACAAGCCTGCTAAAATTCTATAGATCTCTTATTTTTATATGAGCTTGTTATAAATATAGATTTGATTTTAATCCTATGTATTAGATCTTGTTTTCTTATGTGACTTCTAACTTGGTACTTGAGTTGTTTTCTCTATCTGGGATTACTTTCTTTGAGTATGCAAGTTGTTAAAAATTATGGTCTTATAAACTTATTTTTTGTCTTCCTTAAATAAATTTTTTAAGATTGATATTAGTATCATATGGTTCTCCATTCCCTCATGGGTATGTTGAGAAAAATTTGCATGGGTATTTGTTAAACTTTGTTTTGTGAGTAACATCTTGCCTCAAACCCCAATCTAGGTTGGGAGAAAATATTTTTACTAGGAACTTAATCACACTTTTTAGTTTTGACAACATATTCTATAATGTCAGTTGTTTCTTTTGTGTCGCCCAACCTTTCTTTGGTGAGTTTTTCGAGGTCTCTGTTAGACCTCCTGTTCTCTTTTCTTATGAGCTAAGTAATTTGTTCCCTTTGGTAATCAAAACAACCCTACATGTTACAAAACTATATGTGTGGTTGACCATAGTGGTTAGAATTAAGTATGGAGGAAGTACCGAGGCCATTAGTACCCAGTTGCTTAGTTTTTCTCCTTGAATATTTATATAGAATTGAATATGATGCTAGACATATATGAAATTACCCGAGGATTGTTGGTATAAGCCCAAGACATTTAAGGATTTCCTTATGAGGTACTTTGACCGTCCTTCCAAAGATTGAACCGTAACTAGTTTTGGTCACCAAAATTTGAGAATATAGTTTTGCATTTATGTATGGTACTCAGTTATTACTAGAACTACTTTGGTTTATTTTCTCTTCTTCAGGAAGACTTTTGGTGGTATATAATTTTTTATATATTTCTTTTTTTAATTGTTAATGTTTTCATTTACAATTTGTTGGTTCATTTATTTATAAATACCCTAATGGTTATGATAGAAATTGTAAGATAGTTAATGCCATTCGGGGTATTTATATATAGATTGATAATCTGTTTACTTATGATGGAAAGTGTTGTTAAGATAATGAAATTTGGTAATTTATGTAAATGCATATTTACGAGTATTTTTAATGTGGTATCGAGGTTACTTGAAAAGAGCTCGTGACGAGAAATTGGCTATCCATTAATTTAAAACAAAACTATAGGTATATTAAGGAGGATTATGAATCTAAAGTACTATGAAACTTGGATGGATGTTAGAATGCTAAATTGCATAATGGACTTGGGTAGTTATGAGGCTTGTAATTATTCCATGCTTGGATTTATTAAGTAGCTAGGTTGTTAGGCTATGCGTATTTCAGACATTGATAACCATCATTTTCCTTTCATCCTTAACAAAAATGAAGTCACTTATTAGATAAGAAGATATTGTTAGTGTGTTTGAATATCATATTTTAAGTCATTTAACCTATATGATTACATGATGGAACTCCCTTCTTACACTATTTTAATTGTTTCTAACTTATAAGGACAATGACCCCTTTTGCAATGATTGTTAAACTATTGTTGTTTTGTGACAATGATTGTTTCTACTATATTTTTAACTTCACCATGAGAATGTAGATTGATGGGCGGAGCATTAGATTTCAATCACGTAATCTATAGGATTTTGTGATTAAAATCCTAATACTCGATGCTTTCCTTCTAATTTAATAATGTATATGGTCTTTCTTGATTGGTTTTCAAACAATTATTGTTTTTAGAGATATTGTTCTTAAGTGAAACATGGCTTCCTTCTTAGTTGGCATCGTAAAACAAAAAAATATTTTTTATTTTGTATTAAGGATTGATCTGTGATGAGAGCTTTAATCCACTTCTTGAAATAGAATGTTTCCTTTCATGATATTGTCAAATTATACCATATTGTTGTTATGTGTTGTTCCTATCATGCTCATTTCTTACGACCTAACACAGGATAATAAATTTGGTGATGGATTTTGTGAGTAGAAAAAGGAAAGGCCTTGTAGAAATTTTCTTCAATTTTACTTATGAATTTCTTTGAATGATTATGTATTGTGTTGAAAGATTTGGAATGGTGTTTGTGGAAAATTTTGGAGGACTCATTGTTTTGGTTTTCTTTATTTATGGAGTAAGGTTCTTATAACAGATGAAACTTAAATTTGTAAAATATTCTTGCAAATGATATGGATTTATCACTTCTTTGTTATGATTATTTTGTTGTATTGTAGGAAATTTAAAAGATAACTTCGTTGAGTTGACCAATTTTGGCTACCTTTAGTTTCAAGTCAAAGTACATTAGAATCAGTTTCCGTCTTTGGTTTTGTTCCTATTGGATATAATTATGTAACCATGTTTAGTTATGGAAAAAGGGTAATAGTATACTTTCCTTTGAGCTAAAATTTTGTATAGTAAACCTTCTAGGTCTTGGTATTAATACAATTCTAGGTATAATTAAGTGGGTTAGAAATCCTTTTAAAATATCTTTAAAGTGTGATTCAATGATTAGCTATTTGGAAAATAGTTAGGCATATTAAGTAGCAGTGATTGATTTATAAATCATTAAATTATAACTCATCTTTTGAAACCTAATATGTATTCTTTTGTCAAACTTAATCAAGAGAAGCCTAAATGAAGCTTTTACCCAATCTAGATAAATTCTTAAGTCTCAATAAAAGACTGGTTAATAACTAACGGGATCTTGAAGATGAATTCAATATAACCTTCTTTCCCTAATTTTTTCAAGGTACATTGTAATTTTCTCTTTGGTGTGTTAAACGTTGATCCTTGCTTAAGGAGGTTATATCTCTGAACCTAAACGGAACTCCATCTCAATTGGAGCTTATGGTCATCTCTTTGTGCAATGGAGGTTTGGAACAAGAGCCGTTAGAGTTTGAGTATGGATAAATAACCTTGTGTGAAATGGAAAACCTCCTTTATTAATCAAATGAATCATGTAAGTTGTTGACATTTTAGAGATGACCCTCTTTTAGGAAATTTGATCTTAAGCTAATTACTCATTAGTATAAAAGGAAGAAATCTAGCTTCATAAGAAGAATTGTGTGAATCATTACATGAATCTTCTAGAACATAAGTTAAGAATTAAAATACATTTTAGTAAATAAGAAACCTTAAAAAGACTTTCACCGTGGGATGTCCCTAACCGTAAGTGTGTGTTCGTGGTTGGACTAACTTATGTGATGCCTTCTTGAAATGGGAATTAAACAATTTCGTGTTGGGTGTCATAGATTCCCTTGTACCTTGGTGGTCAATATTGTGTCAAGCCTATCAAGAGTTGGTGGTAGCCATTGTGATCTCTTGTTGTGTCGTGTAAACTCCAAACAGTCAAAAATAATTTATCCGAGTTTCTATATGTTGTATTTGTGTGTGCTTTAGTGGGTGTTACAAGAAGATTTGCTAACCACATAAGAAAACCCCAAACTAAGAAGCTACAACTAGTCAAAACCTATTGAACCAATTACATAGTGGGTTGAGAGCATCTCCTATGATCCGATGATTCTTAACGATATTTTTGTTGGACCTTAGTCGACCTCTCACCATCCACTAAAGGATCTCCATCCAATCCTTCATTAGTCACACCGTCCCCAATAAAAATAGTCAAATTGACTTCCCTATCACTCTACACGTAGGCTCCAGCTCTACCCATGATCGTTCATTCTTCATTCACTACAACATTAATGTGTCTTTTTAAAAATTTGAATAACGTTCGAGACAACGCACCTCCCTCCTTCCCCTAACCATCCTTCACCAACCCTATTTCGGTGATTTGGAAGGATTTTGAAGTGGAAATTCCCACTTGTTTGACCAGCTCCCCTCCTCCTCCACATCCTCCTCAAAGCAAAATTCTCTTATAGCCCATTGTCCACAGGGTAAATGATTTCTAGAATCAACACTTCTGAAACACAAAAATCCTTTGACTCATATCTAGTTCTTCTACAATAGTTGCAGAAAATTTGAATACTTTCAACTTCAATCTCTTTCTCCCATTTCCCAGCTAGGAGTGTGAAATGATATGTTTTGGAACTTTTAAAACCACATGAATATTACTTGCAAAGCCCCTTGATTGATCCTTACTCATCAGACCCACGCAATCAACATACCCATCAATGTAGTGATTCCCGCTGAAAGAATTTTGGTTCCCAAAACTTCACAGGAGAATCGAAAGACAAATCCATAGTTGAAGGGCATGGAAGATAAATTCATGTGGCTTCCCCTCAAATCTTGTCACAAGGTTTTGAGAGGGGTAAAGAAATTTAGTGAGCCCCCTTATCGGGGTTTGGGGGTAGAGTACCCAAAAATATGAATTGAGGATTCAATCTCTTTTATCTAGAAAAATAAATTCTTTTGAATTTATTTTTAGGAGGGAAAATCACAATGGAAATTTTCCACTCTTATTTTATGAGGAATTCTAACATTAATTTTTAAATAGTGTATTTATATTTATGGAGAGATAAAATAGCTCATAATGAATTCATGTGTAATTTATTCATATTGATTTAATAAAAGATTGACATCTTGCCCCATGGATGTTTACCTAAGTGCTCATATGGAGTTTTACCACGTAAATTAGTATTGTGTCTCTTACATGTTTAATGTAATTTGTAATTTATTTTTATCTTTAGTTCTATAAAGGTATAGTATTGTTATTGAAATTTTTCTTATTGATTATTGTAAGCTTTGTGATTTCCTATTAACCGGTATAGGGTGAAATTTTCTAGACTTGTAGAAATAATGTTCTGTATTTGGTTTTTCTCTTACATCAAATGGTAATAATTTTGAATTCAAGGTATTAGGTGGATAATTTTTTATATTGATTATTGGTAAAATAGGGTTAAGGGGGATCTACCTCATTCAAATGATGGAATAAAAGATAAGACAATGAAGAAAAAATAGACCAAACCAATACAAACATCTAGAAAACAAACAACAAAAACATAAAACCAGCAGCTATCTCAAGATTTTGACCCCTTCCCTTTGGATCTTAATTGCATCTTGAGGGGAGATATGTCCCCTTTCTTTTTCCTACTCACAACATTCCAATCCTCTTCCATATTTGGATTTTCATTTTCATTATGGATTGGAATCAAAACTTCAATCTATTCCTTGAGATTTTGGGACCCTGATAAAGAATCCACATCATTATTTCTACCTTCTTACACTTCCTCCTTTTTTGGATCAGCCAAATTCTTAGATTCAGAGTCTGAATCACCATCTAGATGGATCATTCACAACCATTTCTAGGATTAAGTTTCTTCCACCATGAGCTTCTCCTTTAGCATGTTTTCTTATCAAGTGACAATTTGAAGCTAGATGGCCAAGAGAAAAGAAATTTATACACCTAAAGGGAAACCCTTCAAAGTCCATATTTTGTAATCAAGTTCTATCCTCCACTTTGAGTTCAATAGCAGTAGGGAAATCAATAAAACTATCCATATCAAGCAAGATTCTAGCATACATTGTGTGCTCAAAATCATCATTTTTGGGTCAATAGCTAAACATTTCCCTAAGTTATTACTAATAGAGGTTAAATGAATTTCTAACCAAAATTGAAGGAGTAGACACGAAAGAAAAATCCACACTGATTTAACATGGAAGGTATCCGAGACCGGGTTAAACAAAGGAAACCATAGTTTCATCAATAACATATAGGATCCAAATTTCCAACCTTTCCCAAAAATAATATCCCTAATCGTATCCTTAGAAAAGCAACTATGAAAAAACCCCAAGCACTAGGAAAAATATCCATCCTACCTTCCATGAAGGAAACCCATCGCCTTGAAATTGAAGCATGAAGTCCTAACATACCTAGACATAAGTTTTTGAATCTACATATCATATTATTCCTTTCAAATGAAGATTTAGATTAAACCACCTCATCACAACAATAAACCGATAGGGTTTATTTTTTATATTTCATAGGCTTGTTACATTTGGCATCCATTAAAACCCTATCTCCATTACCAGGATATCTACAGCGATCCTTGAAAGATTCCTAAACAAGGGAATTATTCAATTTAGCTGTATTTTCACTCCCATGATTCTCGTAATCCCTTGGAAAGGTTCTATGGATCCCCATACACCGGATATGCCATGCCTTTACCTCTAGCAGAGTCTTTCATACATTTTTACCCTTGGAAAGGGTTTGAATTTTCTCTAGATTCATCATAGGAAACAAATCATAGACCACCGTAGAGCCACATAAAGGAGAAAATTTGACAAGATCAAGGGATCTCGGTTCGAGAGAGAAGGAATTTTGAGGTCATCCCATCTAGATATCCATTATTAGTAGAGCCAACGGGATTTTACTATGAATGGGATGCACCTAGGTCAAAACCCCAAATCCTCGTAGTCGTGGGTCATGCCCACAATATCACAAAAATAATACAACAAATAAATACCACACTACAAATCTTTCCCGAACATGTCATCCAACCATCAAGAGAAAAACTAGCGCTTGTATTAAAAAAGGCCCCATGAAAGTCCTCACATAGATTTCAGGCAATCAAACAAGGCCAAATTAGTGGTCTCTTGTGTCCCTTTCTCATCCACCCATGTCCATGGCCAAAGTAATACACAGAACTTTTGTAGCCATAACCATTGCTAGGGTTTTCATCATCCACCAATGCTATAACTATATAAAATCAAATCACGTAATGTACAAGTGCATTATGGGCTATAGAAATCCTATGGTGGAAAGGAAAATATATATACTGATGGAGGATAATCAATCGGAAGATATGGATATAAAAGCACTAAGTGCAATACAATTATGTTTAGAAAAATATGATCTCTTCAATGTAGATGGAGAGAACACAATGGTGGTTTTATGGACAAGTTTAAAATGTCTTTACATGATGAAATATATATAAACTTCATATTTACCTAAAGAGGCAATGTATACATTGTGGATGAAATAAGGTGTGAATTGTTTTATCTTTTAAATATTTTGAGTAGTATTTTATTCCAGTTGACTAGTATTCTTTGTGAAAGTGAAGGATGAAGACAAGGAATTCAATTTTTATGTAATGTACTAGATTCTTGGGATCATATATTAAGTGTTATCAGTTTTCATTTCTATAATGACCTTGACTATGATTCATTTTTACAGTGTTGTTGGCTAAGGAGATGAGAATCTAATCTATTGGAGAGAGTTTGACACCGAATCCTTGTTTTCGATAAGAATATATAAATATATATTTCAATTATCCAAAGGTACATATATAGCCAAGTCACAAAGAATAAATAACAAGGCAAGGTGTTGGTACTATGGTAAAGAAGGAAATCCTAAGAAGGATTGTTGGAAAAGGAAAGAATAAAAAATGAAGATAACACTAAGGAATGAAATTAAGTAAATCAATTGAAGGTATGAATAATGGTTTTTATTTATTTTTATGTTTACTCTTATCACCATGAGTTATTATTAGATTCGATAGTATACATCACATGTTTCCACATATAGAGGTTGGTATTATTCCTACCAAACCCTTTATGGTAGTTTTGTTGTTTGGGAAATAATCTTTCTTGCAATCCTGAAGGGATTGGTAGTATCAAGATAAAAAAATTATGGTATGGTGAGGACACTACCACAAGTAATCCATGTACCAAAACTATACACAAATTTGATTTATGTTATTGAATTAAACTCCAATTGTTATAAGTTCATAGGTCAAGGTGGGGATTTAAAGGTGTCTAAGGGTGCTCTAGTTGTAATGAAGGCTCTCAAGGTGGGGAACCTCTACATAATGCAAGAGATTATAGATATCATTTTATGAGCTATGGTATTTAAAATAGTAGTAGATTCTACTTGTTTATGGATTCAAAAATATTTCTAGTTACTCCATGATTTGTTTACAAGCGGTAGTGAATTAAGAAACAATGTAGAAAAAGTTTAAAGTTCGAATTCATGTCAAGATAGGTATTCTTGATTTTATTCATTCCAATATTTTACGTCCAACATGTTTAATTTCATATGAAGGAATGTTGTATTTTGTTGCATTTATAGATAATTACTCTAGGAAAGTATTGGTCTAATTTCTTAAAAGAAAATACAATGTTTTTAGTGTAGTTAATCAATTTAGAGCATTCGTTTAAAAACAAATTGTAAGTTTGATTGAAATTTTAAGATCATATAATGGAGGTGAGTTCACATCCTTGTATTTTCGTGGACTATTGAGAAGAATCTATGATTGAAAGGAATAATACCACTAGCTATATTCCACAACAAAATGGAGTTGATGAACACATGAAAAGGAATATTTTAGAGATACCAATGAACATGCACATTAATGTTAATTTGCATCAAAATTTATGGTTAAAATAAGTTTTTACAACTTGTTATTT
This sequence comes from Taxus wallichiana var. yunnanensis, assembly GCA_018340775.1. NCBI lineage: Eukaryota > Viridiplantae > Streptophyta > Pinopsida > Cupressales > Taxaceae > Taxus > Taxus wallichiana. The sequence continues at coordinate 101,280,926 of CM031241.1, forward strand.
AATAGATCACTCACTATAAGTATCAATAGGTTGGAAGATTCCTAAAGAGGTATGAATAGATAATCCATGTCATCATTCAAAATTGTATTTTTGTTGTAATATGTATTATCTTAATAATAAAAGGCACCATTAAAGTTAGACCCAACATGAAAGTATTACATCTTTGTTGGGTATGGTGAAGTAGATGGTGTCAATAGATACAGAGTGTGGGATCTTAAATTTTTAAAAAATCATCATTAGAAGACATGTATATTTTGATTAATTTAATCTTCTAAAATTATATGTTGAAATGAAAAAAAAGGAACCTAAAAATCAACATGTGAAGGTTGAAATCCAACAAGACTCTCACTACTCAAAAGAAATTAAATTTTCCATTTATTGTGTTAAACATGTTGATTATTCACAACATGAGGAAACATCTAAGAAGTTGGTATGGAGGTAAAAAGAGCATGAGGAAACACCTCCAAAGTTGTAGACATAAAATCATGCACTTATTACTATTTATTATACTTCCAAGTAAGTGGTTTTATATATCGATTTTGCATAAGAAAAGTATTCAATGGTGACCCATTACATAGTCCATCAACTTGTCTTGTTGGTTTCTATTTATTTTATCTTTCACAATAGTCACTCATACACCCAGCTTGTTGTCAAATCACGTTGATCCCTAACTATTATTCTTCACTCATTATTCATCACTTGTCTCTAGACACTAGTGTTCAAATCGACAATAATGCCGAGTTCTCTTTTCCATCCTAGGCACCCATTTCTTATTTATGTTTCATATTATTTTCGAAATTTGAGGTTCATATTTTTAATTTTCCCTCTCATTGTTAACACACAATCACAAACATTGAGTAATTATTTATTATTGATCACATACTACTATTTACATGATTCCTATGCAAAAATATTAATGATTAACCCATGTCCTTTGTGATATGTGATTGCTTTCTTTTACTACTTTCAGTTTGATGGTGCAAAATCAAGCACTCATGAATGTCTACAACTCGATGAGTTGAGACTCTCTATGTGATTTCATAACATGTAGCTTCTCCCAAAGTGTGGGAATTTGAGAATCGGAGAGCTCTTTGGATGAAGTTCGGTTCCTATTCCTCTTGCTCAAGTGCACACATTCATATTTCATAGGATCTATTCTAAAACCTAATCTAACTTACCAATGAGAAAAGGTTAAGGAGATGCAATAAATATAACCTTAACTAACAAGGGTGATACACCAAAGGAATGTTGAACACCTACTTTGCAATTAAACACAAACAATTAAAACTATAACACAACCACCATGCACAAATAACCAAGCTACAATGAGAGATCAGGTGGATGCAATGAACACATGAGAGGGTTGAAATCATCCACAGACTTATTTTATTACTCAAAAGTTGATATAGTGTATTACAAAGTGGCCAAGAAGCAAAAATTGAATTACAACTTTAATAGGAGGTTTGAAATCCACAAATCCACTTACGTACAAGAGAAGAAGGGAGGGTGCAAAGTAGAAATGTCTAACTTTTTAGAAAACACCCTCCTTTACAATATATAGAATAATGAGAAAAGGATAGAGGGAAAATTTGAATCCTACTTTAACCACCCCATAAAGAGCATTGAATTCACCTACCCAATGATGGGTTCCATCAGCAAAACCCATGCCTCCATGTGATGTTCCTTGCTGGGCAAGAAAGGAAGCCCATACTTCATTATAATGGTAGGTGAGAAGCCTTATAACCTCAAAAATAGTGGAGTGTAATTAAAATTATTTATTAGTGGTGGTAGTGAGTAGCAGGGACATTGAGAGATTTCCAAAAATTCCTCTCCCACTCAATTCTAAGCTTCCAGTTGAAAGATATGGTTTCTGAGAAGGTCGTGGTAAGGAATTTAATGTGGGATCACAATATTTATAAGATTATATCCACCCAAGATTCATGTGGCATCCCTAGGCATCTTAATATTTCACCCCCTCCTTTCACTCTTGAAGTTGCATCGATTGGACACTTGGAATTGTCTACAGCCTGCTCTATTTTCTTGTGTTTTGGCTAAGTCCCTCCTTTTTGGCAAGAGTAACTAAGTTTGACCCTAGAAAATTAGATGCTTTGTGCTTATTGGAGTCCTCCCTTTTGATTCTACCCTAAAGTTGCGCCAGGATGACACGTGGCACGTTCTCGCGGCTCCGATTCTTTGCTTCGAATTTTCAACAACCGGTTCTACCTTTTTGGGCTTTGGACACGTGGAGGGTTTGCGCTTTTTTGGGAGCCCGCTTTTGGATTCTACCCCTAAAGTTACACTGATGAGACACATGGAGGCTTCTGTAGGCGGTTAGACTTAGATCCACGAGGAAACCCTGTGCTTATTTAGAGACCCCACTTTAGGCGCACCTTTGAAGTTACAACGCTAAGACACGTGGAGGGTTCTACGGCCCTTTGTACTTAGCCGATTCAAGCCTCGAGTGAACACTTCTTGCTTCATTCCTTTGGGTGAGTAAAGGGCCCCACTATATATAATGCCAAAACCCCTTTTTGGGTGGGACCTTTGTAGTTAGCTCCTGAAGTTATGACGGTGGGACACTTGGCATTGTTCATGAGCCTGCTATGTGTTGAGATCCATGTGGGGTCAAGCGCATCCTTGGGTCTCCACTTTTGTTACACCTTTTAAAAGTGTGTCGAGCTAACACGTGGCACCTTCTCTCCGGCTCTATTTATTTTCTTCGAGTCAACTTGGTCTGGGCTCAATTTTCTTCAACATTTCCATGGCCATTCATCTTCTGACCCTACTTCTCCATCATCGAGCCCACCTACCACTTGATTTTTGGGATCGAATGTGTGCCCGATCAATCTGAACTAACCTCTAAATTTGTCCTATACAAGGTTTGTTTCAATCAATTTTTCCCGAGGGCAAAAATTTAATAGCACAGCTTTTTCACCTTTATTGTCCTAGTCTGTATTTTCATTATTTTGTTTCACCTTTCTTTGGTGGAGTCCTAAACTAGGATGTCGCTAAGGTGCCCTATATTCTTTATATTTTATTCTCAATGTTTGGGTGCTTTCAGCCATTTGAGCATCTTATCTTTTGGTAGTAATAAATTTTTAGGTTTGATTACAAAATTTAAGAAAACAAATCATATAAATATAGTTATAAAGCACTAGCTATCACCACCTAAGTTTCATCCATCAAATGTATCTATAGCTGGATTTATATCTATCTAGCTCCATCACAAAGAAATTTTTTTGGTTCATCTCGTATCACACTTCATAAGAAGGAGTTTATTGTTTCCATGCACACATTTACTACCTTTTACATCTAGTTACTTTCTCTCTATTCGAAAAGTGTGACTAGTACAAGAGAAACCTAGGGAATAATATCCACACACACACCTACAACTACATTGAGTATCTAAGGAAATCAGCAACCGCCTCATATGCATCTTTCATTTTTAGGGTTTTGATGCTTTTCTTGGGGTTTTATAGGTGATTCCTTCATTGCAGGTTTATGGTGACATCTTGTAAAGTGTAAAGCAGCATACACAAGACAAGAAGAGAAGGAATGAAGAAATCTTGTTACCCTAAAACTTTAGATTTTAGACCAATTTTGTAGACCAAGGTTCCTGAAATACAAAATAGTGAACCCACAAGCGCTCCTATCCTTTTCCATGCACCCCATTCCAGCTAAATCTTCCATATTTGTAATTGATAGAGCTTCTCTAGGATGGTTTTGTCATCTTGTTATTCCAGCCTCCACTATGACACGTGATCGCGACATCTTGAATCAACTAAGGATCTCCTAACCCTCTTTGTACTTAGGGTTTTTATATTTCAATGCTTATATTTCTTTGGTATTTCTTTAGTACTTTATTATTTCATTTATTCACTTATTTAATGCTCCTATAACATCTAGATTAGACTATTATCTTTATATTTTAGTTTAACATTTAGGTGAACTCGATGTATCTTCCTAAAGATATCCCACTACACAAAATAAGCCCTTTTTATCACTTATTTGATGACACGGTCTTCTTGACCCTCCATCTAATCAACCAACATTGGATTCAATTCAATATTTACATTATTTATTTAAATAAAAATTTAAGTCTAGGGAATCCATGATTACATCTCTCAAATATAAAATCAAAAATCTTAAGGACGCTTCTCATGCTCATGTGTATTCTATGTCCAAAGACATGTTCTCATATCAGTGAGCCTCAAGTCATACCATTACCATAGCCTCTCATCTTTGAGTCCAATACTAAGCAACATTACATTCTTACAAAACTCAGTAGTCATTAATTGATCACTTCACCACCTACTCATTACTATCCTCCTTATCAAATAGAAAAATAACAAGGGATTTCATATTGTAATTATCATCAAATCAATGGTCATAATGAAAACGATTACACTTGATGAAGAATAATCAAACATATTGAGCATCAATGCTTTATCACATTCATTGCACAACATTTTGTTGTATTCCCATATAAAAATTCTACATCTCAATGGGTTCCTAAATCTGATTCATCTATGTCTAATGAGCATCATGCCATCAATTCTAGTGTTCCTTCTTCCATCACTCAAGTGCCACCTACACAATCTACTCAAGTCAAGAAACCACCTCTCTAAATTAGTCCAACACTTCCTCCTACTAATTTACCTACAATTTTACATATCCAAACTAAGTAACCTCATTAAAATATTAATGCAATTCCTCCACTTCTCAAGTCATATGAGCTAAAAAAGCACCAACTCATTACAAAAGGAAAGAAAAATCTACCTAACATTTTTTTACTCTAATTCAAGGACCTCACAAAGTCCTCTCTTCAACATCCTATCACATTTGTTGAAGAAATTACTCCTTACATTGATCCACTTATCATATTTTTACTAAATCTCCATCACTTACATACTTGGGGGCATAAATCTTATCATCTTCCTCCTCTTCTAAGAAAAATGTGTATTACATATTCATCACATAATAATCCTACATTTTCTCATTACACTCATATGCGACATACACTCACATCGTTATTACTTGATGACGTAATCTAGTTTATTGGTCCATACTAGAATGTTGAGGGTATTCATTGTGAATGGACCACATCACACCGACACATTCGACCATTCACACTTATTCTCATGTGACATCCATAGAAATTGTGAAGTACGCTTTAGGCTACATGGTCACTTCTTCTAGCATCATTTAGTGGTATACAAAGTAGGATACACCATCACTCATTCAATTATATTGTTGTGATATATGCTTAGGCTATAGTCTCATGCACACTTCATCTCTATGTTGCATGCAGCATGATAAATTACCACAACGTGCTACGCACCACACATAGTTAGACCATTTCATGATGACACACTCTTATTTATGATTCATTCTTTTTACCGCTAAGGAGAATTAAAAATGAATCTCACTACATACAATTCCATTCACTCAAAGGTAGATCCTATCATTCACAATGCATTTCATTCTATCCATCCACAACATACAATATATCCTCACGTGCATCTACTCTTTTTCATCTACTAGTACGTGTTCGCCTTATTACACATGCTAGATAAATTTATTGTATGTCACTATATTTATCATAAAAAAATGTGCATTCACTTTCTTTCTAGTTGTGATCACAAATATAGATCTTCTACACATAACATGGATGCTTGACACACTACCACTCCCATAGTGGATCTTAGGGGTCCACTTTCGACATTACAAAGTTCTAATGTTACACGCTTTTTTCATAAAACATGAATTTATTAGTTTACACATGCTTTGACATACGTTTTATCTTTCTAACATGCTAACAAATGTTTCATGTGTAGAAATTTCTATGTAGGTCTATTTTCTTCCATACTTGTTTGTTATATTGTCTTATATTGTTTGTTTTTTGTTTTCATGGGCTTTGCCCTTTTTGTTATGTTCACACTTGTATGGTTTTGGATTCAATGACATTCATTGTCTTCCAACATTGTGAGTGATTTCCCATATTTACAACATGCTTTGTAGGGCTTACATTATCTCTTTAGGTGTTTACATTATTTGCTTACACATTTTCTTCATAGTTCACACTTTTCTTTTACATGCATATTTCTTTGTACTAAAATTTACTTCCTAGCCACTTTGTTTGCATGTGCCTTGGTTTCTACCAAGTAGATCTCCTCCCCTATAGGGAACGGTTTCACTTTCAGAATCAATCCTCTTTTAGGCTGCATCCTCCTATGGTGACATCGTATGCGCCCCAAGAGGGGCACATCATTTGGTTTTACAAATAGTACACAACCCAAAGATCTGATACAGTTCAATTTTTAGTTTTCATATATAATATAGTGGGTTATAGAGAAATTTGGTTCAATAGAGTTTATATAACTCCATACATAGTGGATTTTATAGGGCATATTTTCCTTAGCACATGCGTGGGTACACACTAGTCAGATTGTAGTGGTGTTTTATAAAGTGGGAAGCATTTAAAGGTTAGAGGACACCACCGACTAGTTTCTCCCTACAATTCTTCCATTACATTAGCGCCAAATCACCCAAAAACTAGGAAGTACATATATCTCTATAGTTTTGGAAGAAGTTACAAGTTAGAGGAAAATCAAACTTTCGCTTTTACAATTTTTGGGTGGTGGTGTGAGATAACCCAAAACTCGCACTTCATCAAAATTTACATAATCCTTTCTACACTCCTTTCCTCATCACAAATCAGGTGTACATGTTCCTTTTTCACATTTTCAACATTTTATTTTACATACTTACATTCTTTTTAGACACATACATGCATCTTTTCATACACTCTATCATATAAATGAATATTTGACTACTTGATTGTCTTCTCTTCTACAGTCCATCCATATGGGAAGAAAATAGTCACCAACACCACACACATAGTGGGTACATCACACATAAAATACTAACCATGTAGGTATACCACACACATCATCATCTATAGACGTGCTTCGCCATAGGTTAAATCTCATCACCTTGTTTACATTCTTTTTGCATATTTAGTCTCCATGATCCATATTTTTATCACTCCAAGGTTTTTTCTAATACCTCAGCACACTTGCTACATCGATCTACATGGATGTGAGGTATGAATCTCTATCTACTTGATGTTATCGAGTATTCTTCTCACGAACATATAGTGGATGCTTATGTAGACAAAAATCACATAATTTCAGTCATTATTTAGTCCTGGATAACATAATCATATTCACATGATTCCTAATTAAGAAGATTATTGATTAACTCATGTATTTTTCCATATCTTGTTTCTTTCTATTTAAACTTTCGGTCTTGCACCTTTCTTGGCCCTGATCTGTCTTTTTATACATCAGTTTCACCTTTTCTAGACTAGAGCACACATCCAAGATATCGCTAGGTGCCCTCATCCCATCTCGGGAACCCTCATCACATTTGGGCACCCTCATCTCCTCTGGGTTCCTTGTCCTCTTTACACTTTACTCTCACCTTTCTTGTCCTTCATAACCATTTTGAGCATCATATCTTTTAGTAGTCCACCTTTTTGAGGTTGGTTATGAAATTCAAGTAAACGAATCATAAATTATAGAGTCATGTGATCATATTGATGGAAAAATCACTAAGCACTTGTTATCACCACTTTAGTTTTCATCGATAAAAGGTATCGATAGCTACCTTTACATACATCTAGCTCTATCATAATGCACAAAGTTTGTTTCATATGCATCACACTTCATAGGAGGGATTCTATTGTTTCCATGCACACATTTACTATATTTTACATCTAGTTACTTGCTAGTTGTTCACAAAGTGTGGCGGCATAAGAGAAATCTAAGGAAAATTTCCACATACACACCTAAAACTACAATCGATCTGAGATGTAGTGAAATGATCAAAGATAAGTCCATCCAAGTGATAGATGAGGACAATCTCACCCCTTCATATGAATTTTTGTTTTTAGGTTTTGATGCTTTGCTTGGGGTTTGTCGGGTGATTCCATCATTGCACAGTTTATGGTGACATCTTGTGAAGTGTAAAAACATACATACAATAAGAAGTGAAAGAGTGTAAACATCTTTTAACCTTGAAAACTCATATTTTCAACCATCTATGCGAGACCAACATGCCCAGGATATAGACTAGAGCTTCCATGGGCACCCCTATCCTTATCCAAGCACCCCATTCCAGCTAAATTTTTAGATATGTAATTTATAGAGATTCACGTGAGGATTTCATCCTATAATTCAACCAATCTCCACTACAACATATTTGAATCAACTAAGTATCCCATAACCCTCTTTGCAGTTAGAGTTTCTATATTTCATTGCGTATATTATTTGGGTATTGAATTAGTAATTTATTATGTTATTTGATGCTCTTATAACATCTAAATTAGACTAGTATATCTACATTTTAGTTTAATCACTCATATCCCAAGGTAATAGTTGGCATGTTGGGTAATTAGTGTCAAAATTAAAGCAAGATATATTTACATAAACAAAACATACATACCATTATATGGGTGGGAAATTATTATCAAGGGATATCTATCTACATATCTCAAAGGACTACATTTGGGTGAACTACTCTACATACACACAACACAGAAGGGGAGTTCATTCTATTCCATCTAGACATTTTCATTTTATATAGCTCTAGCTCACTATCTTGGCATCACTAGCGCTCAGGTGACCAGAGAACTATTGCAAACACAGCACATAGAACTCGCATTGGGTCTAAGATGTAGTGCAACACTCAGATCATAAGTTCACCATTTTGATATCTTAGGAGAATGTGACCCCTCATTTTTCATCTTTCATTTTTAGGCTTTGATGTTTTTTAGGGTTTTCGTATGAGGATATTTATTTGAATATTTATAGGTACCATGGAAATAAAAGTGGTAGTTAAAGGAAAAAAACTATAAATCCCTATAGAAACTATCGAAACAAGTTCTAACCATTTCTGCATACTTGGTGCCCACATAGAGGTCCATAGGATCCACTAAAACCCTAATGGTTAAGGATAGCTCTTCTCCTCCTAGGATAGTCATGCCTCATATGATTATGAATCTTATCTATGATGAGGCAACCATAGATGAATTTACCACTCTATATTATAACTTTATTATTCCAAATGATACTCAAATACATCTATTAGATGATTAATGCAATGTGGCTAATATCTTTGATCATTCCACTAGTAGAATTATTTTTGATCCGGAATGTTTTTCTTGTTATATATATTATTATTCCATCATTTGCACTCCACATTTTGTTTTTCTAATTAAAATTTAAGTAATGTTATTATTTGTTTTATGGTCAATCTTGATGACAATGCTTTAGCTAAAAATAGGATGAAAATAAACATGTGCATGATGTTGTTTCTCACACTATTCATGATTATTTTATAGTTTAATCTCATTATCCTTCCATTTGAGAAAATGTTTCTAGTAGTGTATTTCACACTAGTTCTCTTCCTCATTTATTATATGTTGATGATATGCATAATGAAATTCTTGCATCTGAATATTTCTCTAATATTGATAAGGCACTTGATATTCATAATTATTCTTCTTTGCATATTGTTAAATGTCAATCACCCGCTCTGCTTTCATATTCTTATGATATTGTCTCTAGTAACATGCATGATGCATCTCCTTCTATTACATCATCTCCTAATGACACTTTAGATCTTATTCCTATTACTTCTATTGAAATTTAATGTACTTTATTACCTTTTACTTCTTCTACACGTACACCTAGTGTGCCCTTAGCATCAACATCTTGAATTTCTTCTCTATATATTCCTATCACCACTCATTATGGAAAGCTGATATACTACTCACATCTATTGTCATTCCTTCACATGAAATTTTATCAATCATGCATGGTTTTGGCCAATTGAAATCAAGGCCTATTATGCATATATCGTTAAAATTTATTTGCATGCAACGCTATTCGAACAACATTCACAATTCCGAATTTCCTAAGAATTTCATTACGCCTACATTTACTTGCTTTGATGGTTTCGAAATCCATCTTTACATGTTAAAGATTATCACCTAGCTATAGATTCTTATTCTAATGATCGATTATTACTTAAATATTTTCATCATAGTCTTTACATGATGACGCTCTACAATGGTACACTAATTTACCCTTTGCAGCTATTAGTATCTATTGTGAGATGGGATAAATTTTATTTATCATTTCATCATCAACAAACTCCCTAGAGTCACATATGATCATCTACACGGCTTACATCAACTCAAAACAAAATATATCATTTGTTATATTTTGTGCTTCAATCTTTTGTGGGAATTAGTAAGTCTTCCAACCCATTGACCTAGAAAATAAATTATTCTTCTATAGTATCTTGATTCCTACTTTAAAACAATGCTTAGAATATTATACATGCAAATCATTCACACTTTTGTGTTATAAGGTCATTGATTTTGAATAGGATCTCATTACTACACATGTCATAGATCCTCCTCCTATAGTTTCTATTACTACATCATCTATTTTTTCTCCACTTTCATTTGTTGAGTGTTATCCATGGTGTCCATCCCTTCCACCTTGTAAGGAAGTTCAAGTATTCTCCAATGCATAAGCATCCTTCATCTCCTCCTCTGGGTCGGGATCCACCTTATACCTTTACATCTCCTTTACAAAAGAAATTGCAATTTTCTCATCATGTTAGACCTCATGATGTGTTGTGTGCCTTGCTTGACAAGCACCTGATTTTCTTACCTTCTAATTAACATCATCCACCTCATCTCTCTAGAATGCCAAAGCATGATCGAACTTATCTTTGAAACTATCATTGTATCAATGGCCATCGTGAAAATAAATTTTGTGTCATTCATGATAGATCTAGCAACAATTAAAAGATAATGTGTCATATTATTTGGATCTCGCTCTCGTGACTAGTCTATGTCCCTAGTTCCACATACGATTTTTGTTACTCTTGTTGAATTATCTCCTTCATCGAAGTTCTAAGGTCATTATTCGTCCATCACGGATGTCAATATTTAGATGTGATCTCCATTTCATCCATCCACCTTTGTTGTACCATCTCATTTGTTGCATCATGATACTACTACACATTAACTTCCTCATCCATCAGCATGTACACTTCTAAGTGATCCATCCCCCATCATTGACCCCATTTCACATGGCATTCAACTCTATTCATACACTCATATTGTTTACGCCTCACTTGCTTCCACTCCTCCAAGCCGTCTTTGTCTTTGGTAGGTTATTTTTAATATTACTACCCAATCACGCATTTATGTTCTTATGGTTCTTACATGACTATTGAGGGATTTTTTTCTAATAAGGACATAACTATATCTTCACTCTACACATTATAATCAACATATCTATGTAACATAAACTATCATATCACTTCCCGATGATGCATTGTTTCATTAAAGTTCATTCTTGACTATTGAGGGGTATTATATAAAATATCCTTATCATCTATACAATAGGGGTTGTTGCTATTCTCCTCCCCCTCTTCGTCATACTAACACATGCTTTACTACACTATTACGATCATATCATTCACATTCTATTTCCCATTATACATTTGTATTTCATCATTCATACACTAAATTTTTTCATCATGTATCTATTATACATTAGAATCATACCACATACATCATCTATAATTGTATACACTCTCATCATTAATCATGATCAACAACTACGCATTGTGAATCATAACAACAAAAAATCATCACAATATCACACATTGAATATAACAACAATAATTAAAACATCATGCATCAACATATTCACACCAATTCATCACATCACATAATCAATAAAAAATTAAGTACATCAAACATATTCAAATCTTCCATATATATGTATATATGTGAGTGTCTGTGTGTGTGTGTGTATCGATAAAAATCATAGTTACAAAAATCCAATCACTAGAGGAAAATCCCCATACATCACTACATATCATATCTCATCCTCAATATCACTATCTACCACTACGGGAGACCTAGAAATAGAAGATCCACCACTCAATCTATTTAATTGATCATGGCCTTTATATGTCTCTACTTTTGGATGTAATAACCCAAACTCGAGTCGACCACTCCACAAAATGAATCAGAGCTCCATGAATCATGTAAATACATCCTATGATTAGGGACCTCCTCCCCATGACCTCTCGAGTATGCTACATTTTCTCACGTACCTCGTATCATTTTCTCAATGATTTGGTAAGCATCACCTCATCTAAATCCATTAGATCAAATAACTATGTGTGATCACCCATGATACCATCCGTATGATTTAGCATATCACCACCTATGAGTACATTAGTGGAAACATTCCACGATAATTATTGATGCATGTGTTCACAATAAATGACCAATATGAATCACTGCATCCATATATAAACACATTAGATAATAATGATAATTATACAACCAAAGAACTAGTCACAAACATCACTAGAAAATAATCACACTCTACTATCATTATAGCTGCATTGTCAAGGGCATGTGCTTACTCCTTTAATCTTCCTCCCGATGGTGCTCCTTTCACATTTGTAAATATTGGAAATAAAAATACCACCGATGTGATGCCCACCATGTATGGTAAGACTTCTTACACCCCACGTCATCCAAATCTATCATTTTGGTTATCTCGTTTGGCCCAGAGGGTAATAACTACACTCTTATGCGCCCTAGTCTTGCTTGGACCTCCTCTATGCCGTAATGGCCCTAACCCATACATATGGTTTTGGGTTCACATCCTAGGCCATACAAAATTATCGTGAGACTTGATCTACCTAGAATAGTTTGGTCACCCCCAAAACTAATCTTCTAGCCACATAGTCCACCGAACACATCGTATCTCTACCGCATCCTTTGGTCATCCTCTATATCCCCGGTATCACCTACTTATGATAGAATCTAGCACCATCTGATCTACCATATCTCTATAGGTATTGGTATCCATCTTCCTACCACGAATACCTACACATCTCCCACACAATATGTTTGGCCTCACCCACTCTCCTCGTGGTCAAAAATTGGCCTTAATATCACACTATGCTCATAGCCCATACATGTAATAATGTTGTATCTCCAATATCACCCATTTGATCCTCAAGTGTAAACTTGTATAGATAGTTTTATAGATGGGAAAATACACATTATATAATTTGAATAATATCTTCGACATCCCTACTCTTATTCATGTCTCATTTACATCGATCTCTTCAAAATTCTGCATATAATCATATCATACACATTCCAAAAACACTACTCCTCCTTGAAATAATTTCAACTCGATATACACACACTTTTTGATATCTATATATACATTCACTAGTACATCATTTCATGCTTCCTTGGGTCTCAGTGTATTTTCTCATCATCACTCCCCCTTTCGTCGAAAGGGGGGCATACAATCCCAATTATCTTATAATTCCCATTATACCATTATGTGATCATTCTCGCATTTCTCATTTCTAATTTAAAAATTTTCCTCATAAATCACGGGACATTTCATACCAAATTCTATATGTTTTCGTTAATGACCTAATTTGGGGGCAACAAGCATAAAATCTCTCCATGAGTAACAAATCACGTAATCACATAAATTCAAATCTTAACAAAAAAACTGTTTATCAATCTAAATCACATCAAATAATCAACAAAACACAACGTATTTGTCCAAAATTACCAACTTGGGAGTTATATCACCACTTTCCAAGATGACCTAACATGGGAAACTATTCTTCATTTTGTATCGCTTCTAGATGACCTAACATAGAAGCCATCTCATACACATTGTGACGATACCTTTAGACTGGGGAAATGAGATGTCATTTCATTTCATATACTAATCCTATATGTGTTATTTTTGTTAAAAAAATGGATCCAAATAAAAAAATCATTCTTTTTTCGTTTGTAGTAGCTATACCTTTTGACGATGTAGTTAAAGTTAGAGAGTAAAACTAGACCTATCTCCCTACACTTTTCCTCTTGCGGTAAGATGCCCAAATCCTTAGTTTTCACACACACAATCGGGTTAGGAATTGATCACTCCTTACCCCAACACATCTTCATCAATGTAAAAATTGAAATATCCAGTCATTCAATACCATAATCATAAATATATCTTCATGATCCTCATAAAATGAGGCATCTCTCGTTACACTTTGCATGGATTGAAACATTGATCAATTGTTGCCCACATTATGTGTTCTCATTTGGCACGTAATTCTACCACATTTGTGTAAACTTCAACAACATGGTCTTCTCAAGTATGCATCTCTATCTACTTTGTAATAACGTCATTTCACTCACCAACATAAAGTGGGGAAAACTTACACTCAAAATCACGCACTTACTATTATTTATTATATTGCAAAGTATGTTATTTTATATGTGGATATTTCTAAAGAAAATTATTCATTGGTGACCCATTCCATAGTCCAACCACTTGTCTTATTGGGTTTTAATGAATTTATCTTTCACACTTGTCACTCATACACCCAATTTTGGTCGGATCGCATAGATTCCTTTTCTATTAGTCTTCATTCATTTTTTTCACTTGTTTCTAGACACTATTGCTTAGGATTGGACATTAGTTCGGGCACTCTTTTCCATCATGGGTGCCTATATGTTCTTTTTTATTAGATTAGGTAAAAATAGATTTTGAAGGGATCAGGAACCCTATACAACCAAAAGATAAAGCATTCAAATCCCAAGAGAGAAACAACAATAAACAAGAGCCCACAAGCTGAAAGAAGCCAGGCCCCAGGAACAGGAAACAAGGAGGGAGCCCATAGGAAAGTTGGTCAAAGAGACTTGGCCAAACAAGACCAAGGGAACTCAACACCCATTAATTTTCCCTTTATGAGATCTAAGGCTCATCTTGAGAGGCACATTACCATCTTTTCCTTTCTTTTTGTTGTTCACCATCTGCCAGCCCTCCCCCCAATTTGGATCAACATTCTCATCTAGGTTAATAGGAAGGCTAATTTCAAGAGACGCAATGTTGTGATCTGGAGAACACAAAAGAACTAGGGGGTGACAAAGGAATGACCCCCTTATCTGCTACAATTGGTTCATTAACAGGAAAAGTGGAAAGAGTGACATTACCTCACTCAGATTCTTCACTCCTTCCAAAACCTTGTCCTTCTCCTTTTCCAGTTTGCCAATGTGACTATCTAAAACATTCAAAACATCATTGTCCTCCTCAGCCTCAACTGTCAAATTCTCTGGATTAAAATCTTTCCACCACGATACCCGCCCTTTAATCTACTTCTTCACAATGATGGTGGATCACTAGCAAGATGACCAAGGGTGAAACATGTTCTACATCTAAAGGGAGACCTTCAGTAATCGAGATTTTGAGTCCATATAAGATCCCTGACTTTGAGCTCCATAGTGGCTGGGAGATCAACCATCATGTCCATTTCCACCAATATACGAGCATAAGTAGTATGATCAAAAGATTATGTCCTAGGATCAACATCGAGGAATCTGCCCAAAGCATCCCCCATAGATCTGAAGCACTCCTCACTCCATAAATGCAAGGGTAAATAAGGCATACTTATCCACACAGGTGTGATAGTAAAGGTTGCAGAAACTTGGTTGAATTTTGGAAACCACAGCTTCATAAGAAGATTATGCGACTAAAAATTCCAAATTTTTCCAAAAATCTTGTCCTTATAAGACCCAATCTTTCCCTATGTATTCTTTATGTTTGATCTTATTTTTGACATTTAAGGTCATTTTGTTAATTTTTCCCTCTCATATCCTAATGTACTAGTTGACATGTCGGGTTATTAGTGTAAAGGAAATTTAAGAAAGAGATCTCTATATAAGCACAACATACATACCATTATATGGGAAAACAATTATTAAATAGGGCTATCTATCCACATATCTCAAGGAATTTGCATTTGGGTGCATTACTCTACATACACACTACATAGGAAGGGTAGTTCATTTTATTCCATCCACACATTTGCATTTTATATATCTACCACATGTTATCATGGCATCATTAGCACGAGGGATACCGAGGATAAATATTTCACACACAAGAACATATAACTACATTGGGTCGACATGTTGTGAACCACTCATTCATAAATTCTCCATTGTGATAGTTGAGAATAGTCCAATCTCTCATTTTACATCTTTATTTTTAGGATTTCATGTCTTTTTAGGGTTTTAAAGGAGAATATTTGTGTGCATATTTATGGGTACCTTGGTAATCCAAGTGTGATATGAAGGGGACCAATGGCGAGAAAGTGTGAATCCTAAGAGAAACTATCAAAACCAGGTTCCAACCATTTCTATAGACTACGATGCCCACACAAATGTCTTGGGCACCCGCAGTGCCCCTTTCCTTTCTTAGGAGCCCGTGTCTACGTATCATGAGCATCTCTCGTATTTTTATCCCGATAACAATGATTTTTTCCCTTTTTCCTTTACACTTTCTAGTTACTACTCACATCATGATAAGAAAAATTGAGATAAGTGCCTCATACCTCTCATTTCCTTTCATAGTTAAAATAAATGAATTGTTTAGCATTTATATTTCACTATACATTAATTATAGTGAGGTATTTGATTCAAATTTTTATAAAATATACAAATTTTATTAAATAAACAAAGTGTGTATGTATTTCAGCATGATTCATACATCTTCCTAGTAAGTCATGATCCCAATATTTCCATTTCTTTGATTCTTAATTATGGGAAAACTAGTTTTTTTCAAAACCTTTGGATGATGAGGATAATGGAAAATGGAAAATGGAAATGCATGATGAGATGTATTCCTTAAAAAATAAAAACTCATGTGAGCCAACAAAACTTATAAAAGTGAGAAACCATGTTGGATGTAAATGGGTTTATAAATAAAAATGTGTGTTGATTAAAAAATTAAACGCCACGGGGCTATAATTTTTACGAAAGGATTTACACAAAAAAAAAATGTTCTAATTTTGATGAATTATTTTCACCGGTTTTTACACTTGTTTCAACTTGAGTAATCTTAGCACTAGTGAAGAAGTTATATGTTAAAAAACATTTTTGCATAGAGATTTATAATAGGATATATGAGGATTAACATGAAGGTTCTCGTAAAAAAACAAATGGATTTGTTTGCAAGCTTAGGAAATCATTGTGTGTCCTAACACATTCATCAAGAAATGAAACAAGAAGTTTTATGTTTTCATAACAAGCCAAAAAATTGACGAGTGAGTATGACCATTATTTTTATTTCAAGTTTCTAGACGGTGGATTATTCATTATGTTGGTTTTATACATGTTGATGATATGCATGTTGGAATGAAAATTAAGGTACAAAACAATAGTTTAAAGGATAATTTAGCTAGCATCTTTGATTTGAAATATCTAGGAGCTGTAAAAAAATATTAGGCATGGAGATACATAGAGACAAGAACAATGGAAAGCTTTGGTTATTAGAACATAGGTATCTGGAAAGGACACTAACCATATTTAGTATGAAAAATGTGAAAACGTTTAGAATCCCGCTTACTTCCCATTTCAAACTTTCATCAATTTCATGTCCTAGAGAAGAAGAAGAAAAGGAGTATATGTCTCATGTACCATATGTTAATGCATCTCGTGACGTCCAAAATTTTCCACGTCAACCCAAGCCAAAACATCGACACTCCACTAGAAAATTACGACAATTTTTTTAATTTCATTTAAGGCGTTAAGCCAATCTTAATTTCATTAATTATGATTAATAAAAGAATTTCTTTATTTGTTCAATTTATTTCCTTCTCAATTAGTTTAGTTTATCTACTCTGGTATTATTAATTTATTAATCTTCCATTCAATTAATTAATCCCATAATTAATTTTATTTAATAAATTACTTCAACATTAATTTATTTCATTTAATCTCCCCACCTTAGGTTGATAAAAATTTAAAACCATCTTATTAAATTATTTACAAAACTTAATTTATTATATTCTACCCATTAAGTGGTCACCTCACATTATTAGTATTATAGGCCAATGCCACCTTTAATTCATTTCCTAGGATCACTTAATAAATTTCTACACCGTATGCACAACCTTCAATTAAAAGACTTAAAAATATTCCTTATCCCTTTAGTTCACTACACATCCAAAAACAAAAATTTGCAAGGCTTTAATTCATTAGTTTACCCATACTTTATTAAATTTATTCACTCATCTCTAAGGGATGAGGATTAAAACCACCATAGGATTCAGATTAACCTCGCCCTTATATCCTAGGGTTCCTTATTTTTCCCTAATTTTTCTTATGAGCTCTTTATCTTTATTCTTACCCTAATCGTGCCTCCATTTTCACAAAGTTAAGCTATAGGGAGGAAAGAATGAATCGAATACAACATAAAAATAAAGTATGTTGTCTAAAATGGATCACGGGATTGTATTGAGAGGATTTGCTCTCCCATTACTCTCACTATTTATGTTTTAATGGATCACTAGGGTTTGAATAGTTTATTTTAGCGAGAGTAATTATGGGTTAAGAAATTTTTCACTTCTCAAATAAGATACAGTGTTATATCTATATATACACACACAGTGTGTCTATATATATAGATATATATGTAACTTATTTATATAATTTTTAATTTATTTTACACAGCTTTTTAAAGCCCGGACTAGGGATATGCGTGGAAATGGGTGGCTTGGATGCATTGTTTTATATTGCAATTTTTTTAGGAGGGGAGGCGGTATGGCTGACCCAACCCCCATTATTATAGGGTAGGGGTGGGTCAGCCAAGCCACCCACCCCAAAACTCTATTTTTTCAATTTAAACTTTCTTAATAAGCTTAAATCCAATCGGACTTCCATACACTCATTTTTATTTATTATTCTTGTTTATATATATATATATATGCACTATGAGTTGATCTTGTATAAAATATTGTTCATTTATTCGAATCAAGGCTATATCATCTCAGTACATAAATATAATGTATAAGTTTATATATATACACATATACATTAAGTACAAGTATATACATATAACTTATATACTTGTATAAAGCTTTACTTCTAATTTTGATATCTAATTTGCATGGAGAACAAATTTTGATGCGGAAAACATTTACTTTGATTTATATTTTGTATTGGGGATTTCCATATTGCATCTAAAATATAACATACATTGACAATGCTTACTTTTCCATAGAAGGATGCAGGAAACAAAAGAAAACATCTTTTGAATCTTAAACAGTGTAAAGGGAATAATCCGTGACATTATACGAGAGAGTGGAGATATTTTATTCCTTCATAAGATTTACAAAATCTCTAATAAGTTATAGGCTGCAATTTCTAATAATTTACCAAGTTTCAATTAATTTTCAACTTGCCTAATAAGGAAAATTTTACAATGGTTACAATAATGTAGTTCATTCAATTCAATAAATACAGAATTATACTCCTTTGTAATGACAATATGTATATGTTACAGTAAGGGAGACGTCATAATAATTAAAATAATACATAATTTGCAATGCTTAAGAAGAATATTGATTTTACAATGATTTTAAATGTACAATCCTTTCAATTTTTACTTCAAACACATACAACATACAATAATTAAAAATGAAAGAGTGATACAATCTCTCTGCCAAAATGGTGGAGACAACATTGAATTTTTTTAAAAATAGAATCTACAACTCCATTGAAGACAAACTCCAGCAACACCCTTTAATTCATTTTGAACCTACAACTTCTCCAGAAGCACACAAACAAGGAGGAGAGCTAGGAAATGCTCTCCTCCCAGCAATGAATCCAATGAAGGGGTGCATCCAACCTCCTCATTATCCCCTAAGCCCCAACCAGAAATAATTCAGCACATTCAAAATCATGGCAGATAAGAACGAGGCTTCCACATTTACACATTCACATACAAGCATTTTTCTTCTTGACACGAAAAAAATTAAAAACCTCCAACTTAAATTCATCACAAAGCCTCAATTTACAGCCTAAGGAAAGGAACTAATGAAGACCACCTCCTTATACCTCACATGTGGGTTAACGTTCCACCCAAGAATCTCTAAAGTGCACATCAAAAACAAACTCAAAATCCCTTATCCCTCCATGATTTAAATATGCAAAATGCAGAAATGTTAAACATTTTCTCTCGCCATATGTAGAACACCTTACCCAACCTCCCTCATCAAACCAAACTCACAAGACTCCTTTTATCTCCCCAATGACCATATTCCCACTCCCCACACCTTTCATAGGGAAAGGCTACCCAATCTCATAACACTCACAAACATACATATAATTCACCATTTCATACACAATTAAAAACAAAAACAACAAGGATTAAGGAACTACCTTTCCATAATATGCAACTTTCTCGCTAAATAAATTGTTTCCAAGCCCATCCAAGATCCAAGAAAATTCCTCTCCCAAGTCTCAAGCCAAAATAGGAAGCAAGATAACCAAGCAAGTAACAAAAATGAGTAACCCCAAAATCATCAAAAGGATGCACATAAATAGACAAGAAGGAGGGAGAGGTGATGTGGCTCCATGTAGGATGCCACTTCATCTCCCTCAAATCCACATCACCCATTCCCCACACAAACCAAGGCATCATAAAGAGGTAGGTGAGGATATACCTTCACCAAATTTGCACACAAGTTCACTTTTGCACATTTCAAAGATAAATTTAGAGGATCAAAATATGAGGGAAATAATTTCCTCTTTCCTCTCAATTTTTCATGATTAAGGGCCTAAATTGACCCCTTGGGTCATAGGTTAGGTTAGGAGGGAATTCTAAAGAGTGTGGGACAAGTAAAACTTGTCCCATAAGCTCTCAAAATCTGGGCTCAAAGTGTAAATCTTAGATAGGGCTTAGGAATGGCACACATAGCAATGCCAAATTTAAATTTAAATCAAAATAGGTGAAAATAATAATGTATATTCCAAGGAATCTCTACCTCTCAAAAGACACATCATCACATTAATATCCATCCCCCAATTAACTTAATTAAGCCAAGCATAAAATAAACATAGGAACAATAAAGTTAAACATTAGCTTATTCTAACAATTACATAATACATTAAGGGGTACCTTGACAACATAGAAACATAGAGTTACAAGGGTACATTAGAAATTAATTACAATCACAACATCCAAAATTAAATAAATAACATAACCACAAGACCATAACATAGAAATGCATATACATCCCTGACCATGGTCACATATAAGGTGTTCCCCCAAGGTGACCTCCAAAATACAACCTAAAAAAAAAGATGACACAAACATGACAACTTCCAAGGTGACCATGTTCGAACATACGACATTCCTTCATTGTTGTCCTTCCTAATACCTCCTTGTCTGTGTAATTTCATTTATTGCAACCACAAAATTATACTACCTTCAGCCTCAAGGCCATATCAATACATCAAGGAAATAAAAACATGTATAACCATCCATAATACAATTATCATCATAAATCATATTACAAAATTATATTCTAAATCAACAATTTCGATGATCCAAAATCACAATTCACATTTTACGAAAAATGACACAATTCACATATTGATTACCTAATATCATCATGAATTCAATAAACCATAATATCAATGTACATAGGGTTAGATGATGCATAAAACATAATCGCAATCATATTAATTCACGATTTTAGTATATAGTAAAGTATTTCTAAATCAATATGTGTTGCAACATCCAATAGTATCAACGAAGCATCCATATCATCCATGATAAAATTCAGATGAAAATGATAATCAAATGTCCATATAGTCTAATCACATGCTATCCAAAAACTATATCAATATCCATGTCTCTAGGTAGCTAAAGATAACCAACGTAAGCAGAAATATGCATCGAAGAGGATTGGGCACTACAACATCGGGATGTGTAATTTAAGCTATTGTATGTTAGTCCCTTGTATAGGATGTTAGTCCCTTTTTTATTTGTACTACTTCTACTATTTTATCTAGCTTTTTAGCCTTTTTGTATCAAGGGTATAGTCCCTTCAAAACTATTTATCCTTAATAAAAAATATTGAATTGGGTGTTTCAATAATTGGAAGGCACAAGGGATTATTGTGCATCACCTATAAAAATATTGGTGTTTCTATTTGTGGATATGTTGATTCAAATTTTGTAGGTGATATGGAAAAAATATACCAACTTATAGTTATGTTTTTATAATTGTAGGTGGATCTATATGTTTTATTTAAAAGCTTCAAAATATTATTATTATGTCAACTACTAAGGTAGAATAATTAGCTACCAATCTTTCTTTACAAAAGGAAATTTAGCTAAAGGTCTTATTGGATGATTTTCAAAGAGATTAGTATAAAATAAAGGGATTATGTGACAATCAAAGTGAAATTTGGATGGCCAAATAATATTGCATTTAAGTTTCATTTCTTAGATATGTTATTGATAAAGTAACAACGGTTTTGGAAAAGGTCCGTAACACATAAAAGTATGCTAATATGTTCATAAAACCAATATTATTAGAGAACCCAAAATCTTGTTTGGTTTCTCTTCATTTGTAAAATAGATGACGAGTTGATTTTGTAATATATCAACTGGATTTTCTTTCAAGGTGGACATTGTTATATATGTGACAACAAAGTAAAATTTGGATCCCTTTGTGGCGTGGTTCGTAACTCACTTCTCAAAGAGGTTATGGGGATGATTTCAACAAAAGTATTTTCACATGGAATTTGGGTAATATCTAGTCCCAATTACATACTACTATTCATATGATTCCCAAGTAATAAAATTACTAATTAACCCATGTATTTGGCAACCTTTCTTTTCTTTTTATTGTCAAGCATTAGTCTTACACCCTTAATTTCTTAGTATTCCTCTTTATACTTCAAAATTTATCATCTAGGACACAAGTGCATAGCAAGGATTCCAACAGTAGCAAGATTGCCTTCATCCCTTCGGGAGCCCCGAACCCTTTCGTAATGTTTTTACATTTATTGGGTCATTTTGGTATTTTATGTATATTATCTTTTTGGGAGTTGGAATATTTGGTGTTAACAATGAAATTCAAGCAAGGGAATCATATAAGTATAAATTTATGTGATCATAAAAAAAAAAACAAACACTAAGTCTTGGTTATCACCACCTAAGGTTGCATCCATCAAGCATATAAAAGCTCCATTGCATCTATCTACCACCATCCAAGGTACACAAGCACTTGGTTACTCTATATATATTTTATAGGAGGGAATTTCATTTTATTCCATGCACACATCTATTATATTTCTTTACATATAGCTTATTTTCTCACTATTAAGTGCGACACGCCAAGAGATACCTAGGGTATAATTCCATACACACACATAGAGAATTACATTTGGTTTGAGATGTAGTGTAGTAATCGGTTGTAAGATCACCATTGTGACAAGCTGAGGATAATTTGACCCCTCATTCTGCATCTTTCATTTTTTAGGATTTGATGTCTCTTTGAGGGTTTTGTAGGTCATTACTTCTTTGTAGGTTTTCATTGACTTTGGTGATTCTTGCATGACCTTGTAGCAAAAATGGCAACAAAAATACCTTACAACCACTCATATGTGGTTTCTTGGAATTTCAATGAGACATTGGCACCTAGAAACAAGTATAGGGCACCCGTAGGTGCCCCTATCCCTCACTAGATGCCGTAGTCCAAGAATATTGTTAGGTCTCACATTTGTTTTGAGGCTTTGTGTGATGTTTCTCCCATCTAATCTTTTGGTAAGAACTTTAGCATATTCCGGGAATAACTATGAAGTAGCTAAAGCATCTTACCTCTTATTTACACCTACGGTTTCATTTATTTTCTTGGTTTGCTTGGGTTAATTTCTATACATATTGATTTATTAAACTACTACTAAAATAACAATAAGATTAGGCTCATAAATACTTATTTATCTTGATCATTTTGTTCAACCTTATCGATCAAACCCTTTTCTTCTAAATATTTTTTTCCTTATCAAGTCATGACTCAATTGTCTTATCCTTCTTTCACACCCACTAAGGTTTCAGGCATGGTTACTACCATTGCTGATTTCATGCAAGTTTGTACTCAACATCCTCCTCACTTTATTATGCCTCAAGATGATCCTTCTATCAATGTAGTAACTACTCACCGAAATCATCCTCTTATGGATCCACCCATCTCTATTCTACCACCTATCACTTCTTCGGCTCATCCTATTGCTTCTAGGGGCTATGATATCATTAAAAACTTAAGAATCCACCAGCTAAAATATCCCTCTATGACTCATTGTTCATTGTGCCTAATTTTTGTCTTGATTGACATAAAAATTAGGTGCATCCCTTCATTATATTTAAAAAAAAGTGATAATTCTTTTCTATATTTCACACACCTCATTCAATCACTCAAAAATATTCCACATGTTATATCATTCACTAATGAGTACATATTGCCATTTTTTCATAAAAATCCATATGGAGCTTTGTTTATCACTTGCTATTATCATAACCACTTGCATTAAAAATGTTCTTATTGATAATGGATCAGTCATCAACCTATGTGCTCATTCCCTTCTCAAATAATTGGGCATTAACGATAATCTAATTTCTAATAATTCTACTCTTATTCGGGGATATGATTCAACTACTCACACATTCCTAGGAACTATTTCATTACATATTCAAGTCGTTCCTAAGACTATCCTCACAGACTTATTCATTATAGATGCTTCATTTCAATTCAATCTATTACTAGGTAGACCTTGGATTCATGTAATGCAAGTAGTTCCATCCACTGTACACCAATGTGTTAAATTCTTACATGATGGATATGAACATACTATTACTATAGATCTTGAACCATTGACATTTTGTGCCATAGACCTATTCGTTATCGCTATAGTTATTCCTCCTTCACAACCTATTCCATATAGTAATATTGAAAAATATGACATTGGCCAATCTAGCGCTTCACAGTCTTCTTCAACCGCTCCAAGCATTCTAGATATTTCTTTTCATAGTAATGCAACCATCTCACCCACATTATCTTCTCTTATAAATACTAATGATCTTCCCTGTTGAGGATCATCTCACCCCTACATATAGTACACATCCTAGAAATATTCTTGACACAGCCTATACAACATGCCAATATCTTTTGTTGAATTTCTTGATGAAACATTGGGTAAAGTTAATTTCATTCCTATCGATATAGATGACTCCTATTTGATTAAAAGATTTATGGCCAATGGTCTTGGTGAATAAAAATTCAAGACCCCTTCTTCTACTAATGTTATGATACTTTATCAATATTTTTTCCATACCTTCAACGTTGTTTCACCCTCTCCACAGTATTACATCTTGAATCGTACTTCACTTCCTTTCACATACATGCTCTTAATCAACAACTCTTATTTGTATCATATTCTAGCGGATCGTAATTATTCCAATATTATTTACACATATGTCCACTTAACTAGGCTAATATTGACACTTAATTACATTCTACCACCACCTCACTCTTTGCATCTCTATGATGGATATTTTTACATTAACCTTCTTATGGTATTCGTGTTTTTCATATAGTAGTATCCTTAACACGTACCTATCTTACTTATCTAGTGATACTCAAGAAATCTTGGATTGAATATATTTGGGGGACTTTAGACTCTAGTCACACTTCTATCACTTTTCCCATGCCATTCAGAAGTGTTTCTATTGGTAGTGATTCATCTCCTAGAAATTCTCAAAATATTACACGTTGGTATGCACATAGGTGTCTGCAAACACTTTTCACTAATAAAAAAAATGGAATTACCTTGTACATCTTGTGTCTCAATGACTCTTAATATGATCTCCTCATAATATTTCCTATCAGGTCTCCAATGCCGCTCCAATCAAATTCGATCAAGAAATTGTTTAACTTCTAGAAAATGACACTTTGTCCTCCTTATTATGACACACTTATTTATTCCCCCCTAACATCGATGCACGTCTTATATTCACATCATTTCACACCTATGTTTTCACATATACATATTGAAACATGCTCATATCATCATTTCCCAATGACATACTCTCGTTTATGGTTCATTCAAAACTATTGAGGGCACATAAATAAATGAGCCTCATCTCATACATAAAAATCAATCAAGGGGTATGTTTCTCCTATCATTCACACTGCATTCCATTCTGTCTCATCCACAACATACTACATATCTTGGTTACACTTAGTATTGCTTACATTTACTTGTTACATGCACATCTTATTACACATGTTAGATAGATATCTTGTATGTCATTATATTTATCATACACACATGTACATTCACTTTCCTTTCTAGTTGTGATAATACATTATACGCTTCTATTACATGCACCAAAATCCTTGGTGTACTACCTTTTACAAGTCCAACAAAGGCTCAGTGGGGTATCTAATTTTGCATATTACAGGTGCTATTATTTTATTTTTTTCATAGCACATTAAATTATCAGATTATTCATGTTTTTCACATACTTTATATCTTTCCAACATGCTAGCGGATGCTTCATCTAGAACATTTATTTTACAGGTCTATTTCTTTCATGCTTATTAGTTACATTATTTTCTCTTTATATGCCATTTTTTGTGTGCTTCTCCCTTCTTCTTATGTGAAATTTTTCTAATTTTGGCTCATCGGCCTTGATTTTCAACATCATGAGTGTTGTCACATGTTTGCAAGCTGATTTTCATAGTCTACGTGTATTATTTCTTATTTACATTATCTTCTCGTGTCTTAGTTCACATATTTTCTACTTATGATACATTTGGATTCTACATGTCTCATTATCTTTTCTTATATTACCACTTGTTTCTCATCCATTTATTTTTTTCTTTTCGAGTAGTTTCTACCAAGCACATTCCCTCCCCACTTGTAGAGGAAATTTTTAGTTCAACAATCATTCCTTTTTGGGTCGTATACTCTTTTTCTTGACATCACATGCACCTTAAATGAGCAGGGATCATTTGGGTGAATGAGTTACCCCTAAAGTAGTCTAAAGTAATTACACAACGCAACACACAGTACTCGTACACCAAAAATTTAGTTTCGGGGTTGAGAATCATACTTGGGTATTTAACACAACAAGTCCCTTCTGTATGCCTATAATTGGATGACAGTTAGAAACCATTTTGGTAGTTCATCGTAGTCTACAAAACTCCACACAATGGATTTTACAGGGCATACATTCATTATAACTTTTACGTTGGTTCAAATCATTCAAATTTTACACACCATCTAGAGAAGTGTCCTAAATTGTGGGAAATAGTTAAAGTTTGGAGGATAACACCAAAATATTCTTTCCTACACTTCTTCCATATCATTGGTGTGATATCACCAAAAAAATCATGGCCAAGTCAACTAGTGTGACATTTCTGAAAAACCCGTTCATTTACAACATCTTCAAGATTTATTCTTCACTCTTTCCTCATCATGGAACAAGTGCACATGTTCCTTTTTTGTATTTTCACACTTTCCTTACATAATTTTTACACATTTCCATCATATAGATGTGTATTTAACTAATTTTTCGATCTTCTTTTTGTAGGTCCATCCATTTTGGAATCACTAGTCACTTCACAACATCACATACAAAAACAAGTGAAATAAAAAATAGGCACATCGTGAGATCTATGCATGTATTTTCTACCTAGGTTCATTTTCATCATCAATTTTTGCACTTTATCCTCGATAGCATCCATGCTTCACACTTTGTCTTGTCCCTTGGCATGCTTTTGTCATCAATATACATGGTTATTAGGTATGTATCTCATATATAATTTATGTTACTGATCTTTCCACTCACCAACATAAAGTGGGGAAAATATAAACACAAAATCACACACTTTAGGTAATTATCTAGTCTTGATTACATAGTACTATTCATATTATTCCTAAGCAAGAAAATTACTAATTAACCCATGTCTTTGACAACCTTTCTTTGTTTTCTATTGCCACCCATACTTTCTTAATTTGCCTTTTTATACTCCGAATTTATCATCTTGGATACTAGGACCTAGCTAGGACGTCGTGTCTGAAGCCCTCGTCCCTCAGGTGCCTCTAACCCCTTTGTACTTTGTTCACTTATTTTGGGTCCTTTCTATCCGTTCGAGCATCTTATATTTTCGATAGTTGACATTTTTAGGGGTAATTATGAAATTCAAGAAAGGGATTCATATAAATATAAATTTATGTGATCATAATAAAGGACGTAGAAATATGCATTAGTTATCGCCACCTAAGGTTGCATCCATCAAGAATCTAAGACCTCCATTGCGAGTCAACTATAACAATCCAAGGGACATAAGGGTTGGTTACTCTACACACATTTTATAGGAGGAAATTTCATTCTATTCCATAAAAATCTATTACCTTTCTTAACTTACTTTCTCGCTAACACATGGCGACACACACAAGAGCCACCTAGGATAAAATATTGCACAAAAACACAAACTTCATTGGATCTCGGATGTACTCTAGTGTTGAGTTGTAATATCACCATTGCGATAGTTGAGGATAGTTTGACCCCTCATTATTCATCTTTCTTTTTTATTATTTGATGTCTCTTTGAAAGTTTTTTAGGTCATTACTTCATTCCGGGGTTCCAACAACTTTGGTAATCATTGTGTGACCTCATAGAGACAAAATAAGAGTAAAAATGAATACCTCACGACCACTTAGAGGTGGTTTTTGATAATTTCCATATAAATGGGTGCCCAAAATAGGTCTATACCCCTATCCATCTCGAGGCATCCTAGAATAGGAATATTTTCAACTCTCACAATTTTCAGAGGCTTTGTGTGATGTTTATCCTCTCTATTAATCTAGTCAGAACTTCGACACATTATAGGAAAAAATTCAAAACAGATAAGTTATCTTACCTCTTCTTTGTAGATAGGGTTTCATATATTTTGTCTTAGTTTGCTTGGTTAATATTTATATTTAATTATTTATTCATTTACTACTGCAATACCAATCAAATTAGGCTCATAAATCCAAATTTATCTTAATAATTCTAGAAATATGAATTCCTCCTAATTCTTTTTAGGAAGAATATTGTAATGGCATTTTCCAATTTATTGTAGTGAGAACGATTCCTAACTCTACTTTTCCAATTAGGTGTATTTATCTTTGCAGATATTCAAAGTAGCTCATAACGAGTTTTCATGTAATCTATTCATCTTGATTTAATAATATCATTATATCTTTCACCATGGATTTTTCCGTAAGCGCTTATTTGGGATTTTAGCACATAAATTTTTGTTTCGACACTTGCATTTTTGTCAATTTTTTAGATTTATTTATCTCTCATTTTGTAAAATCTAGTCTTGTTATTCATCTTTATTCTTATTTATTGTTGTAAAGTCTTTGGTTTCTTAATAGTAGGATGCTCAATGGTCTACAAGAAATGATATCATTGCAACTTCTTGATATCCTCATCCTCGACATATCAATATCCTATTCAGAATTCCACAAGAATCACTATCATTTTGGTCATGATTTTAAGTCATGAAATGTAATCCTATGGTAAAGAAAAATTATGTCTCCTTAAAAATTTCATCCTATAGTTAAGAGTTCTCATAGAACATTAAGCAATATAAAACCTTGTGAATTTATACGAGAATAAATGGACTTATCACTGAATTGGAAAGGAAAACTATTCAAAATTGAAAGAACTAAATTACAAGTATGATAAAATATAGTAAATAAAAATGATTCAACCATTCTATGAATGTTATCCTATAATTTGATATAATACATTATTAAATTATGTTTACTACTTATATTATGATCATTCTCTATTATCCAAACACTACAAAAATATATTTAAATATTGAATGCCAAAGCATTACATAAACTAGTGATTTACATACAATGTCAATATCTTTACTCATAGTATGGAGGAAACATATAGTGAATTATGAAAATAAGTAAAGGTATTTATTCTATTTTGTGTCATCTGCATTGTTGCAATTAGCTTGTTGCTTCTTCCTTTATGATATTAAAAACATTATCCATTTTCAAACTTCACCTTATAACCTCTTTGGACAAGTTTCCCAGTTATGAGAAGATTATACTTCAATCTAGGAACAAATAAAACATTATTTATATGCTTCTTGTATCCTTGCTTGGTGAGAATGGATAAAATACCTTTACAAATCACAAGAAATTTATTCTCTCTTCCCATATTCACTTCCAATTTGATTGCTTCATCTATATTACTAATAATTTCCTTGTTTCCACACATATAGTTGCAAGAACTATCCAAGTACCACACTTTCTTGTTTCCTTTCTCAGCTACATTACAAGTTAAAAGGAAAGCTCCAACCATTTCCTTATTTTTTGGTTCAGCTTCCTTTTCCTTAAACAAGATTGCATTGTGATTATGATTTATCAAATCATATTCTTTCTTTTTGCATTCACTAGCATAATGCCCAAAAATTTTACAGTAATAACATTGCACATTGGATTTGTCATACCCTTATGGAGAACCACCTCTGAAAGTTTTTTTCCTCCTTCCTCTACCTCTTCCTATTTCCTATGGCTCTTGATAGTGGTTTTTTATTCAACCTTATTTTTGGTTATTAAATATTCATATTCCTCTATTATATGTTCCTCTCCCCTACCTCTAACATTTGTATTTGTCTTGAAGGCTTATTTATTGGAGGAGTTGGTTGATCTACTCATTGTCTGCTCATGGGTTTGTAAATAACCCATTATCTCATCAACACTCATTTTTATAAGTCCTTGGACTCATATATGACTACCACAACTAGGTCAAATCGACATGAAGGCTTATTAGTATATTCTATATGATTTTATGTTCTTCTACCACATCTCCATTTTTCCTCATTTTATTAACAATGGTAATAGTCCTTTATAAAGAAGTCCTTTATAGACTCCGAGTCTTTCATGAGAAGATTTTTGAAGTCCTGCTTCATCATGTAGTCTTACAAATTTCACTTTTATGATGGTGTCATGATATGCATTCTGGTAATTTGTAGTAAGATTTATTGGAGTTAATAACTACTTTTGGTATCCTTGGAAATATTGAATCAATGACTTCATTCTAAATGTAGCTTAAATATTTTACATGCTTTCTTCTATTTTCTTTTTACAATATTCTTATGTACTTGTGTCAATGCATTAAAAGCAGCATGTTTTGCTACCTCTATCAAGCCTCCTTTAACTAGTTCAAATAGATCTTTTGAAGAGAACAAAGTCTTAATTTTAATGTTGCATATGTCATAGTTTTCCTTCAAATATTAGGGGTTATTATGGGAGTTCTCTACTACTAGAACCGATTACAACTCAACCTTGAGCAGAAAATAATAACACAAACCCACAAACTATAGACCTTTTGTTTTCTCGATACCAAATTGTTGGCAAAATTAAGTGCCAAATCAACCGAGTAAGGGAAAGACAGAACCGAAACACAAATAAAAACACACAAACACAAAATATATTATATTAATTTGATAAATTTTACAATCTCATGTTTTCTTCTTTGTTTTTCAATTTCTTTATCTTCTTGTGTTCAAATATTCTTTTCTTTTCTTTAAAAAAATTTCCCTTCAGCTTGTTGGTATCCAAATTCATTCTCCTTTTCAAGCATAGCAGCAACACAGATTTGGCGAGGAGCTTAGAGGTAGATAGATCATAGTGTGTTTCATTTTGTACCTGGGATGATATTTAAGCGGCCCTTTGTTACTCGATTTGTGGAGAGATGGCTATCACATTTAAGAGGATTTGACCTAACCTCACTTCTTTAGGCCATGCCTCTTCAACCGAGGGTGAGAGGACCCTTATTGTAACCTCTATTTTGTTAAGGAGATGGATATATCCTTATTTTGCACAAATTCTATGAAGACAACCTTGGGAAAATACGTCAATGCTCCATGATTTAACTCTTAAGAGTTGTCACTTCTAAACGATGGAGATATTTTCAACACAAGGATAAAGATACCTTGAAGACATTAAGAAATCCTGATTGTTCTGCATATTTTTGCACGTAGATTTTGTTCCCTCTGTTGATACACAAGAAAAATAGGGGTAGTTCAGGGTGATCAATGGTTTTAAATGATTTTGGTGGGAGATGAAGCAAGATAAAGTTGATTATACTAGATCTTTAGAGGTAATTCACAATAATGAACAAATTCAATAACTGAAAGCTTTAGAATAGTTAAGACATTCCTTCAACTAGAAGTTTTTTTAATATAGGCCCGGATAAATCACGTTTTCACATAATATTTGAGACTCCAACACAAACGCTGGAATTGAAAGACTCAATTAAACACTAAAGTCTTTGACTGATCACACCTAAGGTAAACTGAAGACTTCCAAAATTCTTTATCAACAAATGATAGTGAATTGATTTTAAATTTGTTTATCTCATTCAAGATGAAGGCTCTTCTTGAAATGAAATTTCAAATACCATTAAATTGTCACGAGGATGAGATCTATGTGACTTCACAAATATTTCAATATAAGATTGCAATGAGAATGAAAGAAACTATTTTCAGGACATTCTTAAAGAAAGTAGACACACATTGTTAGAGGTTAGACACAAATTAATTCCAAAATTGCTTAGATTCATTAGCAAGGGAAAGCTTCCAGAGAAATATCAGTTCTTGTCAATGGCTATACATCTGCAACCAACTTGACATGATAGAAAATCTAACACAGAAAAAAAAAATAGGTTATTTCAGCTTTGATATCTCGGGAAGATGACTTTCTCAAGAGTATTATGATTGCACTTATACATTTTCTCACTCAATTCTCCCCTAAAAGAGAAGAATATTTGAGGGACCTTTTCTTGTTACCAATTTGTTTCAGACAATGAAGTTTAACAAATTCAGATCTGAAATCTACCAAGTGGACCAATTGTGAATTGATCATGTTTCTTGGGCCCTTGACTAATGACTAGGATTACATGCCACAATTTTTCAAGAGTCTTTTTAATCATTCTAATTATGTCATGCAAAAATCCCTTTTAATCAATTTTTAGAGCCTTTGCATAACAGGGACTTGATGAGTCATCTTGTTTTGCTCTTGAGGCAACACCTTTTTAACCTTTTTCCCGCACTTTCATCATTTTATCCTTTTTCCATATTTTTCCTCCTGTAATTTCTGCCCCACATCCATTTCCTCTGGTAATTCCCATATTTTAGAGTGTATGAGTCATTCCCTCTTCAAAATATCAAACTTAATGATCCTTGGACTCCCAATTTAAGTTTTGAATCCATTCAATGGCATCTTACATGATAGAGACCAAAATAATTTCACCAAGGAATGATGAAAAAAATGCGTATTCATGTCTCTAAGAGTTTTAGAGAAAAATGGCGAGAAAGATAAATAAAATGCGAAGTAACCATTGATCTTATCCCTTTTCCATTTTATATCATAGCCGTCCATGTGTTTCCATGAAACAAGCGCAAAGGAGAAGCAAAGAGGCAATTCTCAAACAAGCATGAGCCTTCCACATACCATGGGCCCAAGAATAATGCCTTTTGGACTTTGAAATGTTTTAGTGAAAAAAGAGCTAGCGAGAGCCTTTAAGTGCCTCAATGGCACATTTTAAGATGGTCCCCAAAAGTAGACACACGAAACAAGTGCGGGTTCAACACATGTCTCAGTTTGGAAGAATCATTAAAAATTTGAAGGTTCGAGTGGAAGGCACAATGTGTCAGGGTCCAAGATAGTCTCCTTTGGCTATTGAAAAGTCCAAGAAAAGGGTAGAGTGAGTAGAAGCCTCCAAGTTTCCTCATGGTGCTTCTTCAAAATAAAACTCAAGGTCTAGTCCCCAAACAAGCACGGTCCCTCCATGTATCCCAGGCCTCTAGAAAGTTTCTTGAAAAGTCTAAGTATGGGAAGACCTAGCCGAAACCTCAACGTGTCTTCATGGCACAACTTGGAGATGGATCCCAAGAGTGGAGACCACTGAACAAGCGCGGGCTCATGACATGTCCCGAGGCCTTAGAAAATTGCTTTGAAAATTTTAAGTACAAAATGGAGCCGCGTAAGCCTCCAAATGTCTCCTATCGTAATTATTAAGCTAGGACCACAGGCGAATCCTCAAATGAGCACCCCAACCCAACACCTATCCATCACCCACAAAAGCTGTACCAATTCGCATGAAAAATTTGTCTAAGTCCGGGCAAAGCAGTGGAATCCTCCACGTGTCCCCCTAGTGCAACTCCAAGGCCAAACCAAAAGGTGAATTTTCAAACAAGTGTCATTCATCCACGTGGAAAATTTTTGGGTTGAAGCGAGCCATAGAGTTTTAGAGTGCCCCACCGAGCCACATCCAACCAAAAAGGGCCACATTTCCATTGATGTAGAAATGTAAATTTGATGGGGAAAAACACACTGTCAAAGCAGTAAACATGCGGGAAAACCACCCTTTGAGCCCGAAATGAATTTTTCATCAAGGACAGAGAATTTGGAAATTTTATAAGGTTCAAACATGATCCTATAAGACAAATCCAATCACGTTTCCTCAAGTATTTGGGACAAAAAAATGACAGGGACAACAATATGTGACTGCGGAAAATAGAAGGAAAGGAACAATCAAGTTTTCCACCCAATTTGAGGACTCCTTTAGATGGAAAGAGAAAGCGAAAAAAATTCCAGGACCTTTAAGTGATCCTCCACCAAGGAAGGAATTGATCATGGCAACCAAATGGAGGACAAAGTCATCAAGCACCAACACAGTGAGATAGAAAACATGATAGAGGCTGCAGCGAGGAATTTCAATGACAAAGGGCGAGACTAATTTGAGCACCAACATCGGCTCTCATGCAATCAACCCACTTTTGCACAGAGAAAAACACCGAATAATGATATTATAGATTCAAATGATTCGGGATATATTATTTATAGGTAGAGGTTACATATATAGAGTTTGATCTCATTGATTCTAGGAGTCAACACTCATCCCACATATCTCTCCTAATCCCCACAATATCTCACTAAAACTCTCAATCCCATTATTTTCTCACAACAAACATTATCTAGTTACAACTATTTACATGAGTTAACAACTCATAAATAGTTGTATTACATTACACTATATTATTTATTTCCACACTCATAATAATGTTCACAATATCTAATATTATTCCTAACATTCACTCCCCTATTGTTAACATTATTATTTCCACACATACACTCCCCTAATGTGAACAATGTAGAAAAGAATAGTTACACTTTCTTTGCAGCTTGCACACCCCTGTTTTCTCATGATCTTGGTACACATATGGACCTCAGTCCAAGGTAAGAACCCTGTTCATGAACCTCTGTTCATCAATACAAACCCCTGTTCGACAATAACGGACCTCTGTCCTAGGTACGAGCCCCTGCTCATGAACCTCTGTTCATCCTCTTCAAGAAAAACATGATGCTACTTTTTCTTGTGCTTTTATCTTTCTACTATAACATATTTACATCAGGAGGTTATAAAAGGAAATACAATTCTAAACAGGAATGTGACATCTGTTCTTATTACAAACAATGAAACACACAACTGAAATACTTGGCCACCAAATCAATACCGCGGCCTCATCGATGGTGCCTGACGAGAGGTCGCCGATTGCCCTCCTGCCTCCGTTGCCTCCAGCCTCCATCAATGTCCCTGCTAACTCAGCAGAAAGTATAGTCAAGGATGATACGTGTTCCATGTCACGACAGAGGTAGGTGGTCGAGGGGGCGGAGCCCCGGCCGGGAACGGTTTTCATTTACATTTTCTCTTAAAAATTTGAGTGTCGGATTACACCGAAAATGCACTCATTTGTCCTTTTTTTTTTTTTAGTAACAACTTTTCAACTCAATATTCTGACTGTTTGACAACAAAATTACTGATACAAAATAATAACACTTAAATACTAAAACAATAATTTTAACGACATTACAATTAATAGAAGACTTTTGACACTTATCCTAAACAAAGCACAATGACCCTACCAAGATGAAAATGACATTGTCTTTATAATGCTCGACTCGGGGATGGGAACTCCCTGTGATTGTCAAGAATAAATAGTAGACCAAGTGCCAAAAATAGACCATTGGGCAATAGAGTCAAAGAATAAGCTTGTAGAGTAGAACAACCACAACCATCCTCTAAAAAATGAACCGAGAAACCAGCAAAACCAAGTCACCAAGGACCATAACAAATAAAAACACAAAAGTAGACAAGAAAAAAGAACTATACACTATACAAATGGATTATACCTTGATTATGAGAAATCAATCAAGGAAATGCTTCAAATGCCTACCATTAACAGGCAATTCAAGTAGTTCCCCATCCAAGTCTTTTAGGAAGAAGGTATTTTCACCAATTTGAATATCAATTGAATAATATCCCATCCATAATGCATCAAATTTACCATGCTTGCTCTTATCTTCATGCTTTTATCCCATAAAATCACAAGATCCCCAATGCTAAAAGCTCTGGGTATCACCTTTTTTCAAATAGCTTCTTCAACTTTTCTCTGAATTTTACGTGTTTGATGGGATGCCCTTCTTTCTTCATCCAACTCAATAATCTAATTGATTCAAGCATCATATGAACTAACTTCTTGGTCTTCAATCTGTTGAATAAACTAAAATGAAGACAATTGCAAATGGAGGGGTAGAAAAGCTTGAGTTCCATATACCAATTCAAATGGGATTTTACTAGTAGCTCTTTTGACAGTGATTCTGTCAGCCCAAATAGAAAACTTCAGTTGCTCACCCCACTTCTTTTTGTTCAGCTCCAAGGTTCTTCTAATGATCTTCAACAAGTTTTTATTATTGGACTCAGCTTGTCCATTTCCTTGGGGATTGTAGTTAGAAGCATATGTCAAATTGATCCCATACTCTTTGCACATTTCCACCAAATGTTTGGCTCTGAAACTCATGGCATTATCAAAGCAACAATTTTAGTTGGCACTCCAAATCTGATATGATTTTATTCAGCATGAAGTCCATGATCATTTTGTGTGTCGCCCTTGGTCGGGATTTCTTCTACCCACTTAGTGAAATAATCAATGGCTACAAGAATCCATTTATGACCAGCACTAGAAGGATCTTAAATTTCCCCAATGAAATTCATTCCCCATTCTTTGAATGGGAATTCAATGACAACGCTATATAAAGGAACAGAGCTGAAGCTTTTATTCTTCTAGAAAAGGTGGTGACTTTCACATTTCATCACCAATAGAGTTGTATCCTTGAAGAGAGTTGGCCACCAATAACCAACCCTCAAGATTTTGTGTCGTAACTCTTCCAACAAAATGTCCCCCATAGACCCCTCCATGGAGATCAACAATTATTTTGGGTGCCTCATTTTCAAGTAATGCATCTCAAGAGCACTCCTCGGAGTTCTTCCAATCTAACCAAAAATCAGTAATGACATACTTTTGAGAGGCTAACTTAAGAGCCCTTTTCAGATTTCTACTCGGATATTCAGGGTAGTATATATTTACGAGATAAAATATTATATCTTTGTACCATTTAGAACTTACCTACTTTTCAAGGACATCCACCCTTTCTCCTTCTACTTCATTCACCTCAATAGTTTGTGGGTTTATCTCATCTATAAGCTTATGTAGGCCAAAACCTCTTAATTAGTGGTTTGGATATCCATGTCATACTACCGAGACTTGTTCACCCATCTCGCATCTTTTCTTGAGACCTCCATCTCTGATAAGATGTCTTTCACCATGGTGTGGGGAACATAAGAAACAACTTTAGAACTCAAGATGTAGGGTCTGAAAACCTTTGTTTCTTTCA
This sequence comes from Taxus wallichiana var. yunnanensis, assembly GCA_018340775.1. NCBI lineage: Eukaryota > Viridiplantae > Streptophyta > Pinopsida > Cupressales > Taxaceae > Taxus > Taxus wallichiana. Next base: position 101,318,738 of record CM031241.1, read on the forward strand.
CCAAGGAAAATGCTTTCTTCTCCATGATGGTGTATTTCAACTCAGCTCCCTACAATTCCTTACTGAAAAAGGTAATTTGTCTCTCATCCCCTTCATCATCCTTCTATAACAAAACATATGCAATGGTGTTTTTTGAAGAAAAATAAAACAATTGAAAAGGCTTCTTGTAAATTGGGGCTGCCAAAATAGGGGCATGCTTTAGTGCTTATTTGATCCCATTGAAATATTGAATGAAGAGTTCTTCCCATTTGATAACTTGGTCCTTCTTTAGCATGCTAGTAATGGGGATGGTCATCTTAGCAAAGTTAGACACAAACCTTCTGATAAAGTTTATTTGTCCAAAGAAGGATTGAATTCCCTTCTTAGTTATTAGAATTGGAACCTTGTTGATGGCTTCCACTCTCTTTGGATCTATCATGACCCCTTCTTTTGATACAATGTGACCAAGCAAATTTTCCTTTTACACTCCAAAGTGGCACTTCTTGGGATTCAATGATATGTCATACTCTCTACACCCTATCAACATTCTCTCTAAGTGTTGCAAATGATAATTTCTATTTCTGGAAAACAAATTGACATCATCCTGATAAACAATAATGAAATCATCGATATAACCAACAAATGCTACATCCATTGCTCTTTGGAAAGTTTCTCCAGCATTCATTAAGCCAAAAGGCATCCTGACATAGACATAAATTCCCCAAAGAGTAGTAAAGGAAGTCTTTATTATTTCTAAATCCTTCGCAACAACTTGATTATAGCCAAATAAACCATCCATATTATATAACAATTAGAACTGTTACCAATTGTAGCATATTCTCCATGTTTGGAAAAGGGTATTTATCTTTCAATGATGCTCTATTCAAGTTTCTAAAGTCTACACATAGCCTTATGTCACCATTCTTTTTTTTCTTTACCCACTAGGTTTGTAACCCAAGAAGAGCACCTTGTGGGCTAAATAATCCATCCATCCCTTAACTTCTTTAGATCTTCTTACATTTTTAAAGAAAGGAGCAGATTGATGGGCCTGTTTTTTTCCTAAAAGGTTTGGCATTAGATTCAAGAGGAATCTCATGTTGGAAAAAATATTCCTATATGCCTTCAACTCATAGTAAGACCAAGCTAGGAAATCTTGATATTTTTTCAGAAATTGGATATAGGATTGCTTCTCTTCCTTGCTGAGATTTCTTCCTACCCATATTTTATGTGGATTTTTCTTTATGCCTGTGTTGTGTTCTTCTACATCTCTAGAAACTAACATATTCCTTTAAATAATACAATCAGCATTATCAAAGCTTGACTCAAGAGCCACCAAACCTCCGGGAATCATGTTTGTCTTCATTTGGATGATGTCTTTGCCAAATAATGTTTCCTTTCCTTCAACAACACATACCATTGGTTCTTGTATGATAGAAAAGTGACATGCAAGCATGAGAATCTACAAGTAGATCTTATTTTTACCTTACCTCCTAAGGTCATGCCGAGACATCTAGTTGAAATGGAATATATGTGGATACAGAAAAACTAGTTGGCAAATCTTATGTCCTCACAATGCAATAATCGAATCTACGAATCTAAGGCAAATAAATCTCTCCAAACTTGAATTGGTGTAATGGATCGTTCAGATATAATAGCTGCTTTAAGCTCTAATAAATGTTGATCTCTACCAAGATCCTATCTATTGGCTGTTGTATACATGGAAAATGACCTATAGGCGCTTCATGTATATTTCTAGACAAGGTCATGGAAAATGGTAATGAGAGGTGCAAAGTGCATTTGTAATAAACTATGGGTGTTTTTCCGGTCTAGTACAGAAAATGTTGGATTGATTAGCTTCTATGTTTAATACGGAGAACTACATTATGATATCGGGGGAGTGATGACGATATAAATACCAAGTGTTCGTAAATTGGTGTCAATACTTAAATGACTTGTAGGCCCATTGGGTTGTGGGACATGGGGATCACAACCATGAGTTCGTGGTTGTTATGGACTTATTATTGTCATGTGAAGTATCAATCTCTTCTTCCAACTATCCAATGGTCATAATCCTTTTGAGCTTCTATAATTAGTACCAGGAGTTATGCGATCTTATGATAATACCTTGGGGTTTTGGCCACTTTTATACATAACCTTGTGTTTATGTCGATGAGAAGGTCTATTTCATCTCACCTGTGGAACTAATGGATCATAGCCAAATATTTATTATCTTTCGAGCTCTTGTATGGTCATGTAGACATCCTATCAAGGAAATCTATAGTTGGGTTGATTTGACTAGAATGTATAGTCTTTGTCATCTTCAATATTCAATTGCCTCAATTGTTCACTCTAATTTCTTGTGGGTTTATTTTCGTTTGAAAGACCGAATCCTAAGCCCTTGATCTATATCTCTAACATTGTGAAGAGATTTTGATGAGGTACTACCAAGGTTCAAATACGTATTCCCGGGTTCTTTGGGTCCCGTAATTATCATGTAAAATAAGATTAAACTTTAACTAAAATGAGTAAACTAACTATGAAAGATATATCTACACTATGCTTGTATTTTCAATGATGCATATTTGAACAAAATTAAAATAATAGCTATTCTAATATATTCGGATAATAGACAATTAGTCTAATGACGGAATTAAAACAAGCAAGTTAGCCTCGGTATAACAATTTACCTATGTAGTTGTGAATTTATCTTAAATACTTAAATAACTAACTAGTTTAATAAAAATATTTCCAATCCTACCTCATAAGTGAGAAATGAATCATAGTTTCTAAACCTGTCATTCCCCATAGCTTACCCAAAAGAATATTGAAAGTCAACATTAACTTGAAATAAAAATATTTTCTACTCTATTTGATATATTGAATTCACAACTTTGATAGCTCAAACCTAGAATTTCTACATGTAATAAATGGTAAATCCAGTTGTTTCGTTACTTGTCCCTCGCATGATCTCCTTGTTCATTCGTGTTCTCGTGAATCTAGAAAAGTATGAATGTGACAGCATCACAAAAAGAAGATACTCGAATAATGGAAGATTTGGATATAAACTAAATATAATGAAAGTAAGAGAGGGATAGTGCAACTTAACAGATCTTGATTATGTAATTCTAGCAGGATTTATCATGGGAATACAACGCAAATATGCCAAGAATTCCCTGGGATCTATCTCTTGTGACTAAACAAAACTTCATAACTCTAAGATTATCAAATGGATTCTAATCTGCCTATATGGGATAGTAATGAAGTAAGATGAAAGCAAGAAGATCAAATGATCTCTAAAGCAAAAGGGAGAAGCTAAGAATTCATGTAAAACCTGAACCTATTAAAACTTATGGAAGAATTTCAGAACACATAGAATAATCAAACATGGAAGGAGAGGGGCCATTTTCTTGTGAACAAGCTGGGTATTTATAGCATTTGGATTTACTAGAGGGTAAGTCTAAATTGAACTCTTCTAATATAAACAAAGGGAAAACACTATTTACCAGGTGGCCAAAACATAAATGCAAGCTTTAGTGGTTGAGAAATGTGGGTGAAATTTGAATTTTTATGTTTGACGAAATCGTCAGAACATTCTAGAAAACGTGCATAGGACCATCACCCTCCACAGGAGGTGGTTAGAGGACCACCACCCCGCCCACAGGCGGCGGTCTTGGGACAGCCGCTACTGTGTCGGGGCGGTGGTTCTCAGAACTTAAAGACAAAAAGAAAGAAAAAGAGGGCAGATGTTAAAAAAATATACAAAATCTAGACAAGGATTTCTAGGCTACAAATTTATACTTGGCGAGCTTTTCTTGATTCTGAACACCTTGCGAAGAGATCTGAATCATCATTGGGATTTTCGTAACCTATTTCCCGCAATACAATACCTACATTTTTGGGTACGTAAATATTGCCCCCTGGAGAAGTGTTTTAGACATGAAGAGGCATAAAATGGAGGGTCCAAGTATGATGGTTCCAAAATGGGGAGTTAGAAGCTATACCGAGATGGCCATTTGTCGAAATGTCCCCATCCAAATTCCCACTATCTCGTAACATGAAATCGGGACTCAAGTGTAGATAGATAAAATAAATCGAAAAATAAATACTTAATTAATATGAAATGAGGACTTACCATTTATGTGGGGATAATAACTTACCTCCGTCGGTGCTCCAACTCTGCATAAGAACACTCAAAATAAGATTAGAATACTATATATATAAAACGAGCTCATTTTACTATTCATTTGCGCTTTGTTGATTTGGTAGTTTTTTGAGCTTTGGGACCCATGGTAACAATTTTAAATGAGAGTATAGTCAAAACATTCATTGCAAGATTGTGATCATGCCTCCGAGATTAGGACATCGACCCGTGAAGTCTTACGTTAGTTCTTCTCAATATACCATTTTTAAACCTAAAATATAGAAATGTTGAAAACGTATCCTGGGGGATCATTTTTGGAAATGTTAGTTTTAAATGAGTCTCTAGGGGGAGCCCATAGGCTAGGTCTTTATTTTAGTTAAAATGGTGTATTTTTTTCCTTTCTTAAGTCCCTGGTAGGGCTTTAGAGCCGTTCGGTGATTCGGAATAGGACCATCACCCTACACAGTGGTGGCGGTAATGGGACCGCCACCCTATGATGGCGGTGGTTACGGGATTGCTGATTCATAAGGTGGCGGTTACATGCCATTTTTAATTTTCTTTGCATTTTTGACATTTTTATATGTTCTTAATCATTTTCCAATTGGACTATGTTACTAACTTACTGCTTTTTCTTTATTTTGGGTTGATGCATGAGGAGTACATCGGATGGAGTAGAGAGAGGGAGTTTTATTGGATCATAGAAGTGTTAGAGGAACTTACTCATGTAGAGCGAGATACTCTATAGAGGGATGACATTTGGAGGATTACACAGGTCCCTCATGTTGCACCTGCTAGTCACATATTTTGTGACTTATTTTCATACTAGGATGCGATCAGAACACTTTCCGATTTCCAGGAGTTAGGGGTGAGTGGACCATCACCCTAGAGGATGTTTATCGCATACAGGGGGTCCCGATTCTTGGGAGATGGCTATCTCTTAAGAAAACAGTATCCAAATCTTAGATTGTTCAGTGGGCCACCTACATGGGAGATGTTGTTGTCTCCATGGGCTCGAAGAAGGGGGTGAAGGTCCATTCCATTGTTGATTCTCCTATCCTTGTGCTTCATTAGGCTATTATGGGTATCTTGGCCTCACGGTTGATTGGTGACAAGGGAGGGGATACTCTCTTATCTTTGCTAGGCTCCTATTATTGCACGGAGTTGAGGCCCATGGACGTGTTTATGCTTGGGGAGACATCCTTTTGACCACCTATCATGATTTATAAAGGGTAGTCGGATTACAGGGTAATCATTGATTCACCCTACTCTAGTCAGGAGTTGAGTGTATGAGTGCATCATTCCCTATGGGAGAGGTGTATAGGTAAAGGATCCCGGGACTATCGGGGTAGCAAGGTGGATAGGGATGACTGTACTTAGGATGCCACACCACCCAGTGGCTTCTTTGACTATTGCAGACATGTAGGGAAATCCTTATCAAGCCATGATAGGTTAATGGGAGAGGAGACACATACATCGATCGCACTCGCTATACTACCAAACCAACCTGATAGATAGGATAGGGAAGTGGAGATACACCCTTTGAAAAAGTACCACAATAGTTTGGCCTCCCTATATTGATATGTTTCTCCGGAGGGGACAATATATAGGTTTGTTCGCGAGGCCAGGGGAGGTCCCAGAGGATGAGGTTGGACCATAGTTACTCATGGAGTTCCCATTGTAGCTAGGAAGGTGGTTTTTGCCCGAGGGCAGCCAGTGCTCCTCGAGCCCCTTTACTTCCAGATCGGATCTACTCCCGCTTTCGGTGAGGGGGAGGATGATCTGTTGATGTGGAATCAAACTCTAAGGAGTTTACATGAGAGTAGATAGAGGAGGAGATGACAGGGATGAGACTGGAGGTGGGGCTGGTGGGACAGATGAGGAGGATGATAGTGACTCTAAGTGGCATGACACTTAGAGTATCTTAAGGGCCAAGAGGGTGAAGGAGAGTGCAGAGACGGTGACCTTGATCTCAGAGGAGTTTCCTTCTCGGGACATTAGGGGAGATGATGAGTCCTTGGCAGGATGTCACTTCTTTCTAGATTTGGGGGAGGTTCCATAGTCGGTGGCGGCATCGTAGTAAAGCGCAGATCCTAGAGATCCCACTTGGATGCCTGGAGATCCGAGTGAGTTACTACTCTTTTATCGATTTTGTTTTTAGCTAGAAATGTTTAGTGTATATTTTTGTTTTGTTGTTTTGTTAGTTTTGGCGATTTTCTAACTTGTTTATTTCTCTTTTTTATTTGGATCGATTTGAGGGATGGTGAGCCTTGATTCACCGAATGTGTGCAGACACCCTATTACTCCTTCGAATAGTACTCGGGCCGAGCTTATTGTGGACATGGGAGATCCTTCACATCCAATAGACATGCGATGTATTTTCCCTATCTGGAAGGTGGTGAATTTGATAACCTCTCTTTGTGCTGAGGTAGCTGGATATAGGACTGTTGAGCATTTGATGAGGATTCATTCTCATAGTGAGACCACAGCTACTGGCCATGATTGTGAGCCCTCATTTCATTCAGAGCATCATCATAGCAAAGGAGTCCTAGATGTGGTTGTGTACATATCCAGGGATCCCACAGGGATTGAGAGATCATGGTGTCTTTTTGTAGTGATTTTTGGTCGGATGTTTATACGAGTGTTTTTGTATTTTTGGGCTCATTGAGCATTTTGACCATGCCTAGTGCATGATGGCATTGTATATAAAACATGATATATATATATATATATATATATATATATATATATATATATTTGGATCTAGATCTTCTTGTATCTAGAATTTTGTGATTTGTTTCCCATGTGTATACTAGATGTTTTTAGAATCTTTGTTTTTATATGCTTTTCAGAATGTATGCAATGGATGACAAGTGATAACATAATGTTTCTCTTTTATTTGTTTTTGTAATGCTGATATGTGATGATGAAAACATAATGTTGTACTGAACTTTTGGCTTCTTTGGGCAATGTTCGTTGCTTCTTCTTATTTTGGCAAAATGTGATGAATATCTAGCGATAACAAGATGAACTTGCCCCACTCCTATCTCCACGCAACTAGTAAGATGTGAGGGCTCAACACCAAGAGTTGGGAAGGGTGCAAATTATATGAGTTTGAATGAATGGAAATGATGAGAGAAAGACAAGGTTTTGACAGAAATCAAATTCAGACTTACATACTTACTCTTACTCGAAACTACTACATAGTTCGAATGTAACTTATTTTCTAGTTTATCTAGAATTAGATCCATGGATGGAAATATGCTTTAAAAAATATGGTTTTAAGGATTTGATCTCTTTGGAATTTGGATATTTAACTTCACTTAACTCTTTTCTTTAAAATATTAATATTTAGTAATTTACATGAATAGACCCCTTACGCCCTACCCCATGCTACTAGTAAGAAGCATGGGCTCATCATCGAAGGCAGGACATAGGTGAGTAAGGGAACTTCTTTCCTTTCTCAACCTCGCATCACTAGTAAGAGATGCGGGCTCATCACCGAAGGTTGGTGGGGCAAAGAAGTGTGTAAAAATAAAATATTCTATTTGGTTTAGCATTTTTTATTTAACTTGACACTTCTGATTTGTGACTTTGGAGTATCCTTGTTTCAAAGAGATGTAAGAAGGATAGATGTGACACCAAGAAGCTTCTAGAATAGACCGTAGGTAATAACAACTTAACCAAGTAGAAAATAATGAGTATGACCAAGTATGCAGGCCTTGGTATGGTTTTTTTGTCAATACTCCGTCTCATTGATTTGATGAAATGATTTTGGAACCATTTGATGATATTATGAAAAATGAACATATATGATTTTGAATGCTTTTGCCAATATTTTTAGAAGTTTGTAATGAATTGCTTGAGAATAAGTTCCTTGACCAGAAAATTTATAAAATGTGTGAACAAAATGAAACAACTAAGTGACTAAATGTAATGTAGGTAGATATAATATATAAATGGTTATGTTGATGACCTATGCATAAAACCATTTAAGATGCAAGGAATTGACATTTTCATTGAATTCCTCACCTTATAGTGTATATAAGAGATACGAACCATTTCCGTAGTCTTTCATGACTCGGTATCGCCCAACCACTTGGGCCGGAATTTCCTTCCTTCATTTGGTTTTGTTATCATTCCAGCTATCTAGTCTTAGAACTATATCTCCTCGTATATTTCTCATTCGTAGACCCTTTTTTATATTGTCGGCACATCCCATCAGCATAGGCTCTGTGCCATTGTTCGTCATTTAGCCGGCCTCATCAAGTATTTCTAGTTGAGAAAGGCTTGCCTCTCTATATGCTTCTTCTCCCAAAATCCCTTGTAATGAGATGCGAAGGTCGGGTATTTTGACCTCAAGTGGGAGAACCGCTTCTACCTCGAATACTAATGAGAAAGGTGTTTCCCCGTCGGTGTTCTTATTGTGATTTAATTGGCCAAGAAGGCTAGGTACAATTTTAAATGCCCATCTCGTTTGTTCTCCTTAACCTGCTGTTTTGAGGAGAAAGGATTTTAATGTTTTGTTTGTGGCTTCAACTTCTCCATTTGCTTAAGGGTAATAAAGAGAGGCTGTATGATGGTTTATTTTGAATTTACCGCATAACTCATGGACCTCATCATTCTTAAAGGATGTGCCATTATCTAATATAATGACTTATGGGACACCATACCTATAAATGATTTTATTTAAAATGAACTTAGAGATTACATAACCTTGTATGGTGGTAAGATTTATGGCATCTACCCATTTGGAAAATATTTTGTGGCTGTAATTATAAAATTGTGGCCATTTTTTGATGAGGGAGAGAATTTCCCTATCAAATCCAAGCCTCACATGGAAAAGGGCTATGGGGTTGTGATTGGTTGCAAATCTTGTGGTGGCATGTGAACCTCGTCGGAGAATTCTTGGCATTTATGGAATTCGCACACAAACTCTCATCAGTATCATGTTCTAGAGTGGGCCATAAATATCCCATCCGATGTATTTTTTGAGTAGTGGTGTGACCACCAAAGTGGCCTTCACATATCCCAATGTGGGACTCGTACAAAATCCTTTTGGATTTTTCAGTGTCAACGCATCTTAAAATCATTCCATCGAAGGCTTTACGATAGAGCACATGTTCTAAAATAACATATTTAGCAGTGATAATGCATAACCACCTTCTTTGCTGTGTTGTGGCACCTTCTGGGTACATATGGTCCATGATAAAATTGACAATGTCAGTGTACCAAGGGCATGTAGAGATGGGGGGTCTAGTTTCGACAAAGTATATGCACTCATCGGGAAATTCTAAATCTACTAGATCACCTCCATCTAATGGGTTATCACTAACCAGCCTGCAATGATTTGTCCCTTAATAGATTTCTAGTTTACAAATTTTAATTCAAACTCACCCATTAAGGTTATGAAACGTCTAACCTTTTTAGATAAAGACCTCTTGTATGAGGAATTTTCGTAAATGATGTATCTTTACAATGACCCTTGTTTCTTGATTTAACATGTAATGTCTTAAATGTTTCATTGTAAATACTATGGCAAGGCATTCTCTTTCACATTTATGTATAACATGTTTCATAATCAAACAACATCCGGATAATGAAATAGACTACACGTTCTCATTTACCATTGTCTTCTTGAGCCAAAGCATGCAGCTAGGGAGACACCGCAGAGCTCCGTGAATACGGGATCAAAGGATGATCTGCTCTAGGAGGCATTAACATGGGAGGAGACAATAATAAGCATTTAACCGCTTCAAAGGCCTCGTTACATTCTTTTCTCGTCCAATCAATGCTATAATATTTCTTTAATAGATTGTTGATTGGATGAACAAAAAAATTAAGTCCGGAATGAACCTTCGGATTGCCCCGAGTTTCCCAAGAAATGATCTAATAAAAGACTCATCTAATGGTGAAATCATTTCAAGAACAACCCGATTTTGGCTGGATCAACATCAATCCCTCGTGAGGATATAATGTAACCTGAAGATTTCCTCCTATCACGCCAAATACACATTACTCTGGGTTCAATGTGACACCGTATTCTATCAATCGTGAAAGAATGATACAAAGTGTACCTTTGAGTGATCACAGGCGCTTCTTGGCCTTGGCCAACAAGTTGTCTACGTAGGATTCCACAATTTTATGAATAAGGTTTGTGGAATATGTATGTCATTGCTCACTAGTATGTAGCACCGACATTATTAAGACCAAATGGCATGATAGCGTAAAAATAATTTCCCGAAGGAGTTATAAATGTGGTCTTGGCTTGATCCTGTTCGGATATTTTGATTTGATTAAACCCTAAGAATCCATCCATGAGAGACAAAAGCTAAATCCATTGTTATGTCAATAATGATGTCAATGGATGGCAATGGGAATTCATATTTCGGGCAAGCTTTGTTAATATCCCGAAAGTCTATGCAAATGTGTATCTTCCATTTCTTTTGAGAATAGGATGACATTAGATACCCCTTGTGAATAGTCAACTAGTTTGATTAATCCCACTTGGAGGAGTTTCATTACTTCTTCTTTCGCCATGAGAGCCACTTTTGGTTTCATTGGTCTCGACTTTTGTTTAATTGGCTTTACATCTCGGTTTGGTGACAAGATTATGTACCGCGATATGTGGTACGATTCCCATCATTTATTTGTAATTAAATTGGAAAGACTTTTGATGTTATTTGAGGATCTAAGTGTGTATTTCTATCTCCTCTATAGTTAACGAGAATCCTAACTTAAAAATATTTGGTTCTTCCTCCATTCCAATGTTTATGTCAATTTTTTATTCGATTAAGGAAGCATTGCATTCTTCAAATTTAGGCAAGGCTAGAGGTAGTTCCAAACTTTCTCTATTCTCTACCTCATAGATATCGAGATCTCCTTTTGTGGAGGAGACTCTATCATGGGATTTCCATAATAGGAAGAGGAATTTGGGATTAGGAAATGTCCACTATATGATGAGCGAGATGTAGCTCCGCATAGGCGTTTAGATATTCAAGATTGACTCTATCACCTGGCCACAAGTGATCCAAGATAGAAGACTCATTCTTAGCTTCTATATGTGTCAAGAGCGGGTTTGTTGGTATTTTATGCACTAATGGTTCAGTACGAAGTGATACCGTGAAAATTGTATTTTCCAACTCACTATTTGGAGTGAAACGGGAAGCTGAGGTTGCTATTGAATCTATGAGAAGGTTCTTCTCTCGTGGGATTTCTTCGATTGATATGAAGTTGAATCCTTTGGTTAGATCTAATACCGTTGTTTTATAGAGTTGTAAATGCTCAGCTCTAGTCTCATATACCTCAAAGACTTGGTTTGCAACTAGTTGCGAGTCTCCTAGCACTCTAATGTTATCAACGCCCATCCTTTTGGCTATGATGAGGCCAAGGAGGAGGGCTTTGTACTCAGCCCTATTGTTTGTACACTCAAAGTTTAACTTAAAGGAAAAGGTAGGATCTTGCCCTCGGGAGAAGTAAAATCACTCCCGCCTAGCTCTAAAGTGACATCTAGCTCCATCAAAGTGGAGAGTCCAATATTTTTTGGAAAATGGATGTTGGGACATTCCTCGTGTATATTTCTTACGCCTTAGTTACTTCTACCATACAAAAATTTCGATGGAAGGAAACCAATTCCTAGGGTGTATCCCATACCCATATAATCAAATTGTAGGAGAATGGGTAGATCTTTCTCTAGTAATTCTACAATTTTGCTTTGTAGTCCCTAATGATATTGTTTCTATGACTTTAGTCTCATTTTTAGTCTTTGGAATGCCTTCGACTAGATTTATAATTTCTAATTCTATTGTAGGTATCAACTTATCTTCGGTTTTGAATTGATTGTTTCGTTAAGTTGATTCATTGGGAGTTTAAACTCGAGAATGAACACCGGTCTTTTCTTCAAGTCTACTAGGTTTATATCAAATGGTTTTGGGTCACCTTGAGCAAAAATATTTTCCCTAGGTGTAAAAATATTATTTCCTGGAATAACGTGGAAGGGATTGCCTTCATGCGGTTTATCCATGGTCGACCAAGGATCATATTAGAGTTGGTTTCGATCTATAATATAAAATTCGGTGAGGAATGTCTTGGGTACTAAGGTGGTAAAACTATGGTTCCAATTGAAGTGGCCTTAAGGCTATCATATCCTCTTAGCGTATTTCTTGTCGTGGAACAATTTTTTTCTCCATATCCTAGCTTTTGAAGAAAATCGAATGGGACTATGTTAAGCTGTTGCACCATCATCAATCATTGACTATGGGTGGGAGAGTTCTTCAAAAAAATCCAAGAAGGAAATGTGAGAGGTGGTCTTTGTTAAGTCATTAATTAAATCATAAGCACCTATGGGTTTTACCAATGTTTGTTGAATGTTGTCTAGTTCTAATGGATAGTTTGGAACTAGTTGAGAAGAATAATCTCGTGTTCTTGTTATGGTTTCTACGGGTAGCTCGGTATCTAACTCTACCAGGCCAACTATCTTGGTTTGTGGTCGAGTTCCTAATTGAGGTGCGACCGGTGGATTTAATGAATTTGAGGCTTCATGATCATTATTTCCTGTCATAACACCCTTGTTTGTCCCATTTGGATCTAACATGTTATTGTTAGAGTTATTTGGGAGTGGATCATTAAAGATCTTGAGGGTGCATTTTAAGGGGAAATTGCTCCCCGTATGAGTGTCTGGCCGGGTACTACAAAATTTCCTAAAAACATGTCTATAAAGAGTTGTTTTGGTCTTCTCGGAAAAATTTGCATGAATTTATTGTAGTCACTAAAAGTCCTAGTATAATGGCCTTGAATCTTGTGGAAACCACAATACAAGTGGGATTATAGTTTCGAGGTTGTTGATTTGAAATCATTGTGCTCTAAAATTCTGATTAGGTTGCTAGTTCTTAGAGTTAAAATTTTGAGGTTGTTGCCTTTGGTTTTGACTCAGATATCTAGTTGGATTTTGATTTGGACCTTGTTTTTGAATTTTATGTTGTTGTTGTTGTTATCATGATAGATATATTAAAATACATCATGTTGATTGTTGGAGTAAAGTTTTTATTTCATTGATCGTTAACAAGTGGTGAAATGTTTATGACATTTTCCCTTTCAACTTGGTCTGTTACTCCATCTGTTGTAACCCCATAGCTTTTGTTAAGGATTTTGGGTCCTTGATTGGTATTCTTGGCATTAGGATAGGTTGTATTGTTTTGATTGGGAGTTATTAATTTCCTATTTGTTCCATATGTCTTATAACCACTATTTATTACCACTTGATCAATTTGGAGAGCACTTTCAAGTACTTCATCATAAGTCCTTAGTGGGAACTTCTAGACTTCTTCCTTTATCTCCGTATTGAGAGAATGAAGGAATAAATCACATAGTTCCATCTTATTCATGTTTGGAGAACTTATTGATGAGTAAATAATCGTATGCCATCTTTGAATAAAATGAGTAGTGGATTCATTGTGCTCTTGTTTAATATGCAAGAATTCCCGATTCTTGTTCTTAATAATTTTTTCATGTCAAAAGCTTTGATAAATCCCTACACAAGTTGTTTGAACGAGTGTATTGAGACTTTAGGTATTCTCAGTAATACCAATCAAGGGCAATACACTCTAAGGTTTAAGGAATATCTTAGAAGTAACCCCATCCCAAGGATTAGTTCTTGAATGGACATGGCATAGGCCTTGATATGTGCATTTAGATCACCCTCCCCTTTGTATTTGGGTAAATAGGGAAGAGTTCTTAGAAGCATGACACTTCGTATGGTGAAGTCTGGGGCTCTTTAAATATTGCAGTAAGTCCCTACCGCATAAGTTTCACCATTGATGGTGCTTGTTGAGGGGGAGGTGGAATGGGTTGTTGATATGGCATAGCATATGTATTTGTAGGGACATAAGGTAATCCCTATGGTTGAGCGAACATCTAGGAGAGGAGAACATGCCTCCCTATGGTGATTTTGAATAAATGTTTAAGTAGGGAGGAGCATTGCTCGGTATGGATTGTTAGGTGCTAAGTTGGGAGGTATCGTATTTTCAATTCGGAGGAGCATTTGAAAATGTGGTTCTAGTTGGTGTCCGTGTGGATAGCGATATTTAATGTTGAGGAGGCATGCCTAACATGCATGTTCTGTAAGGATGTCAACTTGGGTTGGGATGATCCAGAGGGTTGGGGATTCCTACTTGCCTGAAATATGAATTTTTATTTGCTTGGGCAAGTTCCAATCCTCTAACTTTCTCGACTAAGGCTGAGGTGACCTCAATTGGTGAAGACACATTGTTTTTCCTTAATGGTGGTTTTTTGTACACCTTGAGGTGTAAGAAGGGTATGGTACCCTACTATGAATTGATCATTACCCTACCAAGCTTCACCAAGGGTGTTTCTCATAGGTGGAGGAATGGGGGTGTTTTCTTGGAGTAGGGTATCGGGTTGTGTTTGCAAACTTCCTATAGGTGGGTACATGTTTTGGAAGCATTGTTTACTTCTAGTGTAATGTGCTAAATACTCCTCATCCAAAAATGGGAGTGGATCTAACTGTCTACTAATTTGTGGTCTAAACAAAACTCGAGGAGATGAAATGGACTCTCTAGTAAATGTCATATTGTTAGAGCCTGAGGGCTCTAGTTGTTGCATTTGTGCAAGCTGATCCAACTCCTCAATTTGGAACGAAGAACTAGAGCTAGTTCTTTGAGGAGGAGTTTGTGATGACAAGTAGTTACCTGAATAGTTTTTAGCCCATTCAGAAAGTGAGGGTGATGGTTGTCTATTTGTTTGACCATAATTATCTTCGAGACCTAAGAGAGGTCTGCCATATGCATCGTATCTCGACATATTTGGGGGTATATGAATACCGGGCGTAATAATGGTAAACAAACGAAGGTGGATGAAAGAAATTAAAAATAAGAACAATTGTTTGTTTCATGTCAGGTTCACCAAATTTGTACGATAGAAAAGTGACATGCGAGCATTAGAATCTGTAAGTAGCTCTTCTTTGTACCCAACCTCTCAAGGTCATGCTTTGAGACATTCGGTTGAAATGGAATATATGTGGATACAGACAAACTAGTTGGGTAATCTTATATCCTCAACATGCAATAATGGAATCTGCGAATCTAAGGCAAAGAAATCTCTCCTATCTTGAATTTGTGTAATGGATCGTTTAGATATAATATCTTCTCGAAGGCTCCAATAAATATCGAGCTCCACTTAGATCCTATTTATTGGCTGTTGTATACATGAAAAATGACCTGTAGGTGATTCGTGTATATTTCAAGACAAGGTCATGGAAAATGGTAATGAGAGGTGCAATGGATTTGTAATAAACTATGGGTGGTTTTCGGTCTAGCCCAGAAAATGTTGGATTGATTGGCTTCTATGTTTAATATGGAGAACTACGTTATGATATTTGGTGGGAATGGTGAGTAGTTAAATTTCACTTTCAATA
The DNA here is from genome assembly GCA_018340775.1 of Taxus wallichiana var. yunnanensis. Lineage (NCBI taxonomy): Eukaryota > Viridiplantae > Streptophyta > Pinopsida > Cupressales > Taxaceae > Taxus > Taxus wallichiana. The sequence goes on from CM031241.1 coordinate 101,334,286, forward strand.
TTTTGTGGGGAGTAGCTATTCTAATATATTCAGATAATGGAAAATTAGTCTAATGACAGAATTAAAACAAGCAAGTTAGCCTAGTATAGCTATTTTCCTATGTAGTTGTGAATTTATCCTAAATACTTAAATAACTAACTAGTTTAATCAAAATATTTCCAATCCTACCTCAGAAGTGAGGATGAATCATAGTTTCTTAGAAACTATCATTCCCCATGCCTTCCCACAAATATTGAAAGTGAAATTTAACTTGAAATAAAATGATTTTCTACTCTATTTGATATATTGTAACTACAACTTTGATAGCTCAAACCTGGAGTTTATAGAATAGTGGTAAATCTAGTTGTGTCATGACTTGTCCCCTCAGTGTGATCTCCTCGTTCCTTCATGTTCTCATGAATCCGTAGAAAGTATGAATTTGATAGGGTTATCGGAAGAAGATACTCGAAAATGGAAGCTTAGGATATAAACCGAATATAATGTAAGTAAGAGAGGGATAGTGTAAGTGAACAAAGCTTGACTATGAAATTCCTAGCAGGATTTATCGCAGAATACAACGTAAATACGCCAAGAATTCTGGGATCTATCTCATGTGAAAAACAAAACCTCTGCAACTCTAAGATTATCAAATGGATTCTAATCTAAAAGTGAAACTACCTTATGCTAATCTGACTATATGGGACAACAATGAAGTAAGATGAAAGCAAGAAGATCAAATGATATCTAAAACAGAAAGGGAGAAATCTGAGAATTCATGTAAAACCTGAACCTATTGAAACTTATGGAAGAACTTTACAACACAGATTAATCAAATATGGAAGGAGAGGGGTCATTTTTTGTGGACAAGATGGGTATTTATAGCATTTGGATTTACCAAAGGGTAAGTCTAAATTTATCTCTTCTAATATAAACAAAAAGAAAACACTATTTACTAAGAGGCCAAAACATAAGTGCAAGCTTTAGTGGTTGAGAAATGAGGGTGAAATTTGAATTTTTACGTTTGATGAAATCGCCGTAACGCCTCGTAAAAACGTGCACAGGACCGTCACCTTGCGAAAGGAGGCCTTTACAGACCACCGCCCGGTTAGGGAGGCGGTTCTATAACTTATAGAATAAAAGAAAGAAAAAATGGGGCAGAAGTTAGAACAAAATATGTAAAAGCTAGACAAGGCTTTCTAGGCTGAAAATGTATACTTGGTGAGCTTTTTAGATTCCAAACACCTACACCTTACGAAGAGATCTCGAATCATCATTTGGATTTTCATAACCTCTTTCTAGTATTACAGATTACCTATATTTTTTGGTACGTATGGTTACTAATCTATATTTTGGTTAGAAAACTCACCTTGGCTCTACAGAAACTATTTCACCTAGGCATCATCATCAAACACTTGCCAATTTTTAACATTATCAGGGATAGATGGCCTTGTTAGTACTTCAACATCATACTCACAAAATGGAGACATTGTACAATTCCCAAATCTAGATCCTAGCACTACTAACTTTTCTGCAACAACATTAAACTTTCTATCATGGTGCACAATATTAAAAGAGTCAAACATTTCAATCAAATCCCAAACTGCATGCTTGTATTGTTTCATTCTCTTATTTTTAGTAGCATATAGTTTCCTAATTTGCTTGACAATCAATTTTGAATCCCCTTTGACAATGACATCCTTTATACCATATTTCCATGCAATTCTCAAGCCTAATAACAATGCTTCATATTCAAAAATGTTGTTAGTGCATTCAAATTTAAGTTTGAAAGAAAAGAAAAACTCTTCTTGGCCTGGGGAAATCAAAACAATGCAAGAACCATTTCCAAACTTGGAACATGCTCCATCAAATAACAAGGTCCAAGGTAAACCCACTTGTTCAAGACATTTTCACTGATCAATCTTGTGCTCCTTGCCATCAACAAACCCCATAAAGTTATTTGCATCTACAGGAGCATATAGCACTTCATAAGAAACATTATTCGGATATGAACAATGAGGTGCAACATTTTCTTTCTCTGCATACAACTTTATAATGTCGCCTTCAATTGGAATGGTGGAAAATGACATATCCATCTAAACACTTCCACCAACACTTGCAACCCACTTTCTTGATAACAACATGCCCCATTTGGCAGGGCAATCAACAATGACAACATCAAGTTTTAGGTTCTTACCTGGATAAGCTGCAAGTTGTACCACCAAACCCTTCACACACCCTACAATTGGGACCTCTCTAGAATCCATTGCAGTACACTTTCCATAAGTTGTTGTCACTTTAATGTTCAATTCATTCATGACTTCCAGAGGCATAACATTGCATGATGCTTCAGATTCAAACATATAATTGTGTAGCAGTCTATCTTTAATAATCAGTGTTGTAAAAAATGGATCAACATTTAACTGAGACTCAACTAAATATGTCCCCAAGTAGACTTCAGGTGGTTCACCTATCTCCTCTAATGTTGGTGGTTTTTCTAGGTCTACAATGGTTGAAGGAGGAGTGTTTACATTATTTATATTTCTACCTTGGGCACTCCTATCCTCCCCAATCCCAAATAATCAAAATCCCTCTTCTTTTACTCAGAATCCTAAGAAATTCCACAATTGGGAAATAAATCTTGATCTAACTCAAGACTTGGGAAATGTCATAGGGAATGTACTTGGGCAAAGAAACATTTAGAGAAAGGTTGAAAAACTCATCAGATGGAACAAGGTTTTTAACATTTTGGCATGGGTTGGCACACCAGTTCTACTTGAGACAACAAGGATTTTTCCAGGTGCATCTTTCTTTGGATTCTCTTTTGGGACATTGGTGAGAACTAGGGTCTTTTTTTTGGCTTGAGGCCCTTCCCTTTGACAACTTTACTTCTTGTGTTATACTCTTTTCTTGGGCCACAACAACATTCATTAGCGAGTTGTCTATATTCTTCTCGATGGGATTCCTCCATCGTAATTCTTAATCATTAGATCTCTTAAGTACTTAAAATCATTATTAGGAAGTTCAAATACCTGTACCATATTTATTTCTAAAGCATGATAGGGAGGACGAAAGAGGTACCCTTATGAATGCAAATCAAAAACATGCAACAGCTTCTTACAGCTTATTAACTCGATTAAAGTTTCTCCTTGTTGTGAGCTTGTAGATCAATCCACCATGCATGCATCATCATCGGTGTTATCATCGTCATCAAATTCTTCAACTTTCTCGATCTACTTCACATGGCGGTGGGGTAAAGCATTTTTCACACCAATCTATTTGATTTGTCTCTTCAACAACAATAACTCGGCATTTAGAGGATCAAACACTACTCTATTCTCCCTAGCTTGGGGTTGTCTAGCTCCCATGGGTCCTTTACCTCTATCATCAAACCTTTGATCATTTCTAGGATGATTCGCAATTCTATCTTGTCATTGTTGCCTATGTTGACCCGAGGACCTTGTCCAATTCCTTTTTCTCGCCCGACCAACTTGTAAGAGATTTCTTTGATAACCCTAGAAATATTACTTACAACTTCCTCAAGATCCATAGCCTTACTTGATTGAGGCTTCTTAGGGTTGATCAATTTAACACCCTCCCTCTTAGGAGGCTTTTCAACTCGCTTTAATATTGTTCTCAATTCAAAGAGCCATGGTAAAGGCCTGCCTCAAATTCCCAAGGTTCTTATCCTCAAATAGTAAGCATCTTTCTTATCAAATGCATCTAAAAACTTTATCAGACATGGTTCATCACATGGCCTCAAATTAACAGGAAGTCTTCTCAATGTTTTGTTAAATATAGTGTGAAATCATGCACTAATTCATTAGGATTATTTTGTATATTTTCAAACCCCGATAAAAGAACCCTTCATCTTTATCCAGGAGTCAATGGAATTATCTGGCATAGATTTATACCAGTCCCTCGCATCCTCTTCTAGAGTATGAATAAATAATTTAATGTATACATCTTCAAACTCTATTTTGAAATCCTCCATCATATTGACAAACTAGTTTCAAGTGCTGATCACGAGTTATTGCAATATTTCCTTGAAACTTAGGTAATCTATTTCTTACATCCTGTGGCACAACATTTGGATAGCTAGCCATACCTCTAAAACTGATGGGAACAAAATTATTAATGACAAATGGAGGTCAGGTGGAGGCTGAGCCCATTATTACGAGAAGGTGATCTTACATGAGAAAAAAATGATGAGGAGTGAGGGGTCTCAGTGTGTGGTACATGGGGATAAAATTTTCGAATGACTACCCTTAAACGCTCCGACTATGGAAAACTCTATTAGATTTTTAAAGTGGAGAGAAAATTGAGAAGAAAATGTTTCAAATATAGATTATGGACCCTCTCCGGATGGATAATTTAATTCAACAAAGAGGCTACCTAATTCATAATCACTTGAGGAAGTAGTGCAATATTCAATCACAAAGCTGATCATTTTCACCAATGGAGATCTCCCTTCTTCATGCTTGATCTCCAACAACCTTCCAATTGTTTCTTCCTTCTAAATTAAAATTTCCCACTCTTGAAACAAAATTCTACTAGGGTCCTTGGTGAAGAAAGATCTTCTTCCTTCCATCTTTGTAGATATTAGTAATAAATCTTACTTGATATATATTTAAGACACTAGTATTTATAAAGAATTTAAAACGGTAACAGAGTTGCCACTAAGGATTTTCACTTTACTTTGTGAAAATGCACTATGAAAGACCTATCAAATGTCTATCAATACCGATTCATGTAAATCTTACAAGATCTACTCTTCTTTTACCCAAATTTATCAATGATGATACAAATCCTAGTGCAATAATTGTATAAGTTGGAAATATTACACTCAGAACGCATAACTTTGACCAATTCATACATATCTGAGCAAATAATGATGTTTCAGCAATGTATTTGCACTTTAAAATATATAAAAAGCATTACTCGGAGTGCGTACTCGTACACCTTTGTTCAAATACTTCAAAGATTCCCTAAAAGCGATGCCACGAGTGTTGGTATCCAAATTCGTTCTCTTTTTCAATCCGAGCAACAACATAGATTTGATAGGGAGCTTAGAGGTAGATATATCATAGTGTGTGTCATTTTGTAGCCACGGATGAGATCTAACTAGCCCTTTGTTACTCAGATTTGTGGAGAAATGGATAGCACCTTTAAGAGGATTTGACCTATCCTCACTACTTTAGGTCGTGCCTCTTTGACCAAGGTGAGAGGACCCTTAATGTAACCTCTATTTGGTGAAGTAGATGGAGATATCCTTCTTTTACATAAATTCTATGAAGAGAACCTTGGGAAAATATGGTCAATGCTCCATGATTTAACTCATAAGAGTTGTCACTTCTAAATTATGGAGATATTTTCAACACAAGGATAAGGTTATCTTTGAAGCCATTAAGAATTCTGATTGTTTAGCATATTTTTGCAAGTAGATTTTGTTCCTTTTTTGATACACGGGGGAAAACATGGGTAGTTAGGGGTGGATCAATGGTTTTTAAATGATTTGGTGGGAGATGAAGCAAGATAAATTTGATTATACCACATATTCGGAGGGAATTCACAATAATAAACAACTTCAACAACAAAAAGCTTCGTAAGCAGCTTAAGACATTCCTTCAACCAGAAGGTGTGCTTTAATGGAGGCCCAGATCAACACGTTTTCACATAATCTTTGAGACTCAACACGAAGGCTTGAATTGAAAGACTCAATTAAAAACTAAATTCTCTGATTGATCACACCTAAGGTACACCCAAAGACTTACAAATAATCTTTATCAACAAATGACAATAAATTGATTTTAAATTTGTTTATCTCATCCAAGATGAAGACTCTTATTGAAATGAAATTAAAAATACCATTAAACAGTCATACAAGGACGAGATCCTATGTGATTTCAAAATATTTCAATATAATATTGCAATGGGAATGAAAGAAACTATTAGCAGACATTCTAAAACAAAGCAGACACAAATTACTAGAGATTTAACACAAATTAATTCCAAAATTGCTTAGATTCATCAGTAGGGGAAAGCTTCCAGAGTAATCTCAGTGCTTGTCAATGGCTATACATCTCGCAACCAACTTGACACGACATAAATTGTAACACGTAAGAAAATACCACTAAGGTTATCTCAAAGATTGGTCTCTGGGAGGACGACTTTCTCAAAAAAATTCTATAGAATTAAAACTCCGACCAGTTGCAAGAGTATTGTCATTGCACTTATACATTTTTCTCACTCAATTTTCCCCCAAAAAGAGAAGAATATTTGAGGGACCTTTTCTTATTACTAATTTCTTTCGTATTAACAACGTTTAACAAATTCAGATCTGAAATTTGTTAGGTGGACCAATTGTGAATTGATAACGTTTCTTGGGCCCTCGACTAATGACTAGTATTCCATGCAACAACTTTTCAGAGTCTTTTTAATCATTATAATTTTGTCATGCAAAAATCCCCTTTTAATCATTTTTCAAGCCTCTCGCATAGCTTGGACTTGATTGGTGATCCCTTTTTGCTCTTGAGGAAACACATTTTTCACCTTTTGCGCCTACACTTTCATCTTTTTATCCGTTTTCCCTCTTTTTCCTCTGTAATTTCTACCCCGCATCTATTTCCTCTAGTAATTCCCATTTTTTCGAGTTCATGAGTAATTCCCTCTTCAAAATATCAACCTTAATGATCCTTGGAATCACAATTTAAGTTTTGAATCCATTCAATGGCACCTTACCGAAAAAGACGACAAATAATTTCACCAAAGAATGATGAAAATAGTGCGTATTTGTTTCCAAGAGTCTTGGAGCAAAAATGGCAGAAAAATAGGTGAAATGCACAACAACTATTGATCTTGCCCTTTTCCACTTTATATCATAGTCGTCCATGTGTTTCCTTAGCGTAACTGCAAAGGAGAAGCACATAGGCAAGTCTCAAACAAGCATGAGCCTTCCAAGTACCCATGGGCCCAAGAAAAATGCCTTTTGGCCTTTGAAAAGTCTCGATTAAAAAGGTGCCAACGGGAGCCTCCACCTGTCTCAATGGCTCATTTTGAGATGGTACTCGAAAGTAGAGACCCCAAAAACGTGGGCTCAACATGTATCTCAGTCCGACAAAGTTTGCTAAAAATTTGAATGTTAAGTGGAAGGTGCCTTGTGTCTAGGGTCGAGACAGCCTCATTTGGTTGTTGAAAAGTCCAAGTAAAAGGGTACGGTGAGTGAGTGGAAGCCTCCAAGTTTCCTCTTGGTGCTTCTTCAAAATAAAACTCGGGGTCGGTCTCCGCAAATAGGCATGGTCCCTCCATGTGTCCTGCACTTCAGAAAGTTGCTTGAAAAGTCTAAGTATGGTAAGACCCGGCGGAAACCTCCATGTGTCTTCGTGGTGCAACTTTGAGATGATGCCAAGAGCAGTAGACCGTGAACAAGTACGGTCTCACCACATGTCCTGTGTCTTAGCAAATTGCTTTGAAAATTTTAAGTACAAAGCGGAGCGGCGGAAGCCTCCACATGTCCCCGTGTCACAATTGTTAAGCGGGACCCTAAGACAGATCCTCAAATGATCGTCACCCACTACGTGTCCATGGCTTGCCAAAATGTACAGTGTGTGAAAAAAAAATTCTAAGTTTGGGAAAAGTAGCAGAATCCTCCATGTGTCCCCCCGCACAACTCCAAGGCCAAACCAAAAGGTGAATTTTCAAACGAGCGTCTGTTCCTCCACATGGACAAGTTTTGGGTTGAAGCGAGCCATAGAGTTTTTAGAGTGCCCCGCCGAGCCACATCCAACCAAAAAGGGCCACGTTTCCACTGATGCGAGATGTAAATTTGACGGGAAAAACACACCCATCAAACCGTAAAAATGCAGGAAAACCACCATTTGAGCCCGGAAATGAATTTTTCTTTAAGGATAGAGAATTTGGAAATGTTATAAGGTTCAAACATGATCCTCTAAGCTACATCCAATCACGTTTCCTCGGTACTTAGGAAAAAACTGATAGGGACAACAATACATGATCAAGGAAAACGGAAGGAAAAGAACAACCAAGTTTTACACCCAATTTACAAACTCCTTCAGATGGACAGAGAAAAGAAAACAAATTTTGTACCTTTAAGTGATCCTCGACCAAGGAAGGGACTGATCATGGCAACCAAATGGAAGACAGAGTCATCAAGCACCGATACCGGGAGATAGAAAACATGACAGAGGTAAAGAAATCGAGGAATTTCAATAACAAACGGACGAGACTAATTTGAGCACCAACAGAGCTACCGCTCTTCAATTACTTGCTAAATATTTCCCTTTGTATTTTCCTCTCTATGTTCTATTTTTTCTTCTTCACTATGTTGATGCACAAATTTTATCTTCTTTTCACTTCTCTACCTCCTTCGAGCTACTGCTCTTATCTCTTCTATTCATGCATTGTATTACATTGTTACACATATTTATATTCCCCTTTCCAAATTTACCATTTCTGTAAATATATATAAAAATATACTTACCCGTATGTTAAATATACTTAATCTTTCGCATAAAATAATGCGCTAAAAATTATATAATAATATATTTTGGGCCCTTACAAATATTCCATACCCATTATAAACGGAGGACCTGAAAAAAATCCTTCAAAATAATGCAATCCAGACATTGAAGTCGATGGGGGCAAAGCCAAAGGAAACACATGGAATCCTACCACGTGGGCCAAGATTGGCGCGGGGAAAATATACATATAAGACTACATAAGGAAGATACATATAAGACTACCTATGGTTGTCTCCAACGATGGGCTCAATGGTTCGATGGATATGATTTTGATGTAGAACATATCTCGTAAGCATAATGCACTTGTTGACTTTGCCTCCAGAGAATTAAATAAAAATAAGTCTCGTTAATGTTACTCGATAATTCATGAATATATCCATCCAGCTTTGGGATACGGCCTACACATGCCACCTTTGATGATCGATCCAAAGCAATTTGTGACCAAAGAATGTCACAAGAAGCGTAACAATCGCTTGTTTCTAGAGATATTATTTATGTCTCCCATTATAATATGATGCAGGTAGCGTAGGTTTGTTGATCCAGATATTCCAACCTCTAAATTTCACACACAAAGCAGATCCTATGGTTTTCTCGTTTTGCTTTGCAATGGCTCGCGCCATCACAGAGCAACAGAGCCTACTCATGATACGCCACCTTTGGAAGGAATTCGGCTTCAACAACTTATTCCTAAGCCAAATACATTATGGCGTTTTGAACTTTCCAAGCTCTGGCCAGAAGGTGACCCACTCACTAATGATGCATGGAATCGCCCTGCACAGGACCTGTGTGATCAACAATATATCTCTCGCATATCATAAATACTTCCCGATGAAATTTTGCCAACCAAGTGCCTCTCGATAATCCTCCAGGTCAATCCAAGTCCAGATATCATGGAGGAATATTATGATTAATTGTAAAATTCCTTGGTTTGTTAAGATGAAATATTATGTTGTTACTAATCATCTGCAGGGTCATCATGCAAATCCCAATGGAGCTCTATGGAGAAATTTCTACATACATCATACCATGAATGTACATCCTCCACTCAGGATATCCTCTCAATTCCCGATCACTATGCTTTTCCAACAAGGACACATCTTCGAAGGACACCGATGGGACCAGGATCAATTTCACGAATATGGTTTGAACACAATACAGTAAACCTCCTTCCTCCGAAGGACGTGCTACACAAGATTCTTCATCATCCTCTCGACGAGGCCCGGCCCAAGATTGTGCATACAGCCTTCTAATGCTAGATGATTGTGCATGTTGTCATCATTCTAATAAATAGTGACTTGATAAGTCATTTTTCTACTTTTATGGACCTCCCCACTTCTAAAAGGTGTTATTCCGAGTGGCATGTACTGCGTGGTGTCCGTTTAGTAGGAATCTTTTTGGTAACTTAGGTTACCAGCCCTGTCGTGGTTTCAGTCTCACGGTCATTTATTCTTTTCCTTTCCTATTTAAGGATGGATCAGGCTCATTGTAAGGCATTCGGGATTTTTATTCAAGTGTCTAGAGTCTTTAGTCCAAGAAAGTTTAGAAGCATATTCTCGTTTCTTTTCGATGTACAAAGGGCATGGGGTTGTCGGAAGAACAGTCTTGCACAATTTATTGATCAAAAGATCAATAAGCAGAGGTATTAAGGGAAATAGATTTATGCAAACCATGGGTCATTATTGGAGACCTTAGGATTTTGATGACAGAGGGTATTATAGACTCGGGTATGTGGAAAGACAGGAGCATGATCCTTGAGGAAATAGGATCTCATTTTGACAGTAAAGTATAGGGCATATGATTATTGAGGTTATCTCGATCCTATAAGCATATCATAATGCAATAGATCAAATTGGTGGACCTTTAATGTAGTTTGAATTTGCCCTAGAAGAACAGAATATAAGTAGAGCATTTGGAAATAATCTATTTTCAATCAAAGCTTACTTGTAGAAGTCCGAATCCAACAATCACTTGGGATTTCGCTCTTTAAGTAGGGTGACTGCTGTGCGAGATCAATCATAGCATCTAAAGTATATGGCTTGATATGTGGAATACATATTTGAATTTTGCAGAAGGGATTGCAAGAAGTACGAATAGTACTTACATCTGCTTTGTGTTCTTCATCATAATCTGGGTCGAAGGTCGTCTCCATTATTAGCCTATCGACTTCTTCTTCATTGGTATCAGCAGAGGTTTCTTGAACTTTCTTCAAGTAAGAAGCTGGAACTCGGCAAAAGAGCTTTTTGTATAGTTTTTCAAGAAGCTCAATGCGTGCTTTTCTCCACCACTTTACAAGGCTGGGTGCCACAAAGCGGGTATGGAGGAGAAGGAAAAGGAATAGAGGCGGGAGGACTTGATGGAGAATCTTCATTATAGTAATTATCACCGCCGTGCTGCATAGAGATCATCTTTCGTGATCGAATTTATCTTTGGGAAGGAGAAAGGGGAAACTTTGTTGTGGCATTCTTCGTCCTCGTCCATAATCCTCGGAAGATTACGCAGTAAGTGAGTCTTCCTCCTCCTTGTTTAGAAGGAAGAGAAAACCGATAAGGTGCCATGGAAGTTGTTGTAGCAGTGAGTGATTGCCTTGCGGGAGGCGTTTGTAGATCCTCCTGAATTTTCTTGTTGGATTTTTGCCTCCAACCGCCCGGAGAGTTCATATATTCAGGTTCTGGCAGAGAATAATGTCGATTGACCATATGGGGCGGACACGACATAATTCTTGTTTAAGAACATCTAGTTTTTGCTTGAGAACTATAGAGTGGGAGCAATGACGGGATGCTCATATGAACTTCTGATCATATTACAGTGAAAACTTGGCAATGAATCATAACCTTGATCAGAATCAAAATTCATCTTCTGAAGAAGATGCAGATACTTGTTTAAAGCAATAGTGAGTTCAGAGAACTCAACATCAGATTCATAGCTTTTAGTATCTGAAACGAGCACATATTCATCTTCATTAAAAGAGTGCTCGAGGCAAAACTAACTTTAGCCTTTGCAGAGGCCCTGACGACCTTTCTTGGGGACACGATCCACTGTAATGATTTCCCTTACATATGAAACATTCAATTTATTTATTTTTGGGGAAATATTTCTTTTTCCTAAAGAACTTCCTCCGGGGTTTGAAAGACTTGCAGAAAGGCTTTTCAAGCTACACGTTTCGTCGACAAGGAGAGACTTATTAAAATGGGAAGAATGCTTTTTGTGGTGTTTATGAGAAAGACCAAAGCATACACCAAATTGATTGGTAAGCTAAGTAGAACAAAACTTACTCCCTAAGGCTTTCTTTTGCTCGTAAGGATTCTTTGCATGAAAGCGTTCTTTTCAAGACACAAAGCGCTGATTTGTTTCAAAAATAATTTGATTGATGCGCCTAAAAGTAAGATCAGCATCAGTATATCCATGCATGACCTTCTTATATTGGTAGAAAGTATGAGGGAAAAGATTCCACATACCTTAATTTCATGGTGGTATTCAAGGGAGTACCGGAATCAGACAGAGCTTCGCACATAGCACCGGTATTCCTTTACCTTTGACATATCACGAGTTGGGCTCTAAGAAATTGATTCAGATCGAGACGTTTCTCATCTTGGGACAAGTTCCAATAAACTCAAAGAATGATGGCGGTCCGACTTGCGGTTACTCGCCTCCAACGCGTTCACCACCTTCTCGGTCCTTGGCCATTGATAATTTGATCTTGCTGCCGGGGGAATAAAGCATCCCACCATTCTTTAAGAATTCCAACAAAGCCATTGGCAATAATACCGGCAATGTCTTTGTCATGCTTGCCAAATTGGAGAACTTGGGTGTTGGCCCAGCCAATCATGGCATGAAACATCTCTCTGATTTCGTCGGGAGTTTTACATTCTATTTTATAAAAATTAGGCTGAAAATTTAAAGTACGAATGGTAGTTTGCATAGGGGGAGTAGAACTCTCACCGGTTTCCATAAAACTTTCTGCAGCCTTCTTCAAAGTGACTCGCCATACCAATTTTTGGAATCCTCTTTGGAGGACTCGAAAGGAGATGCACAGAGGCAACTTGTGCCCATGTGATAGCTTTAGACCAACTGGTCTTGCTTAAGTACCTTTAGTAGACATACCGCTTTTGTCGATCTGGAGCCTTCAATGATGCGGCGGTGAGGAGTCAAACAGGGAAAATGTTGCTCCATCTCGGAAACGAGGAAAAGCATAGGGTATTTACCTTATCAATCAAATTACACATCACAATTACCTTTTCTCAGATTCTTCGTGACAACTTGGACAGATTGTTGGATCTATATCTCGGAGGTCATTAGAGACCTCGATCCGGGATCTGTTGCACATGAGAAGTTAGCTGTTGAACATTTGTAGCTAATTTATCCATCTTCATATTCAACAAATTGACAAAGAGAGTGAAGATCACCGTCTTTGAAGTGCAACTCGATGGCTTTAAGAGTGTCTTGCATCCTCTTAAGCTTTTCATTTTGTGACAGGACTTGGTCCTGTATAGCTCTTGTAGCCTTGTTGTTCCAATTCATCATCCGGGCAGATTCTGATTGCTCGATCTTGGAGTCAAGCTGCCGCCGATAGCATTATCAAGTTTATCCACGTTGTTTCCGATCTTGATGTAGATCTCGAAATCCTTAGTCATGGGAAAATCATTTTCAGGCTGAGAGGTAGAGGCTTCTTTGGAGTCCATAGAGATCTTGGCTTTGGCTAAAGCAGATCTAGCCATTTGTAATGTCTCGGTAATAGGAGGAGCTAGAACTAGAAGAACAACTATTCATGCTAATAGTCGGGCCATTCTTTGGGATATATTTTTGTTGTACTAAAACTTGACACTGCTCACACCACAAACAGTCGGTGTTTGGATCATGTACCAAAGTAGGGTGACTACAGGGAGGAAAATCGACTCGCTGAGCACTTTCTCTTTATCGAAATGAATAGTAGTAGAAGATGAAGTAGACAATCTAGGTTTTACAATTAGACTTTCTCGAAAGAGATGGTAGCCTTACCTCTGTCTTCTATGACCTTGGATGCAGATCAGTATGGAAAGAGTGCCTCCTTCAACACACTTGGTGGAGATAGTCCATTCACGAGGTACACGTATCTTGTCACAACCGACAACCTCTCGGCTCGATTTTTGAAAGGTGAGGTGGGCATGCATAACCACACTAGATCCTTGAGAAGGACCATGCTTGATTGCAGGATGTCTTTGTATTGGTCATCTCGAAAATAATTCTATAGAATATAGCAAAAGGAGAAGAACCAAAGCTTCATATCAATACCGGTAGTCCGGAGATGCAATTTTAACACTTGGGCGAATAAATCATCACCCGTATGGAGACTGGATAATTTGGAAAAACATTAAAATGAATTGGACCATTACTCGACTAGTCTGGAGTGCAAAGAAGCAAACAATCCTTAAAAGAGTTATGTTGGGTATCTAACAGTAACATAAAACAGATGCATTAAGACACTGGTCGGAATAAAGGAGTTATTCCGATCTGGACACAACCAATATGCACAAACTTATAAACAGATTGCTTCTTTAAATAATTTAGATCTTGAGGAGAAATCAAAGGAATGTCGTATTCAGACTTCTGAGAAGTCTTCACCTGAATACAGGATTCTCGTGATCTAATAGCAGTAGAGGCTAACAAATGAAATGACTTGGATTTCTGATATACCTCATTATAAGGGAGCTTGGGAGCTTCCAGCCCCAGAAGAGGACTGTCTTCTCTCTAATATTGGTCTCATCATTTACATGGATGAGATCGACATGACCGACGAAGGCATCGTCACAATCTTCAGCTTGTCGACCAGATGTCGATGCAACCCATGCTTCGTGTCCATGTTGTCGGAAAACTTTTCCTACACCACGACTTATCTCGAACGCAGATATGACCTTCACAAGCCACTCACTGGGCTAAAAATGGTCCGCGTTCTCTGGTGCGCGTCTTACGGGATTCGGAAGAGCAAATGACAAAAACTCTAAACACAAAGAGCAAGGAGAGACAACAGCGACTAGTAGAACAAGAAGAAAACCAGCTCGATACCAATCTTCGGGTCTAACACAAAAACATACATAAAATACTAATATCTCCGTCAAACATTACACGGGTAGTATTTAACACAATCTCATATACATCATCGGTCTCGAAATATTCTTCAAATTCTGAAAAGAATTGATTATCAAGAGATAATGTAGACCATTTACTAAAACAAAAACATAGACTGTGTTAGGCATAATAGATCTTTATATTACCTGTAAGAACAAAAGTTCCATTACAAACTTCTTGTATGAAAATCAACTTAGATATAGACTAAGTAAAGAAAGAATATGCTTCTAAACTTTCTTGGACTAAAGACTCTGTGACACTTGAATAAAAATCCCGAATGCCTTACAATGAGCCTAATCCATCCTTAAATAGGAAAGGAAAAGAATAAATGACCGGACGACGAAGGCATCGTCGCAGTCTTCAGCTTGTCGACCAGATGTCGATGCAACCCATGCTTCGTGTCCATGTTGCCTGGAAAACTTCTGTCCTACACCGCGGCTTATCTCGAACGTATATGACCTTCACACGCCACTCACTAGGGCTAAAAATTGTCCGCGTTCTCTCGGTGCCTGTCTTACGGGATTCAAGAGAAAATGACAAAAATCTAAACACAAAGAGCAAGGAGAGACATCAGCGACTAGTAGAACAAGAAGAAAACCAGCTCGATACCAATCTTCGGTCTAACACAAAAACATACATAAAATACTAATATCTCCGTCAAACATTACAGGTAGTATTTAACACAATCTCATATACATCATCAGTCTCAAAATACTCTTCAAATTCTGAAAAATAATTGATTATCAAGAGATAATGTAGACCATTTACTAAAACAAAAACATAGACCGTGTTAGGCATAATAGATCTTTATATTACTTTGTAAGAACAAAAGTTCCATTACAAACTTCTTGTATGAAAATCAACTTAGATATAGACTAAGTAAAGAAACAGAATATGCTTCTAAAATTTCTTGGACTAAAGACTCTAGACACTTGAATAAAAATCCCGAATGCCTTACAATGAGCTCCGATCCATCCTTAAATAGGAAAGGAAAAGAATAAATGACCTGCAGATCGAAACCCGACACTAGGAAGCGGTAACCTAAGTTACCAAAAGATTCCTACTAGACAACAGACACCACGAGTACATGCCACTCTAATAACACCTTTAGAAGTGGGGAGGTCCACAAAAGTAGAAAAATGACTTATCAAGTCACTTGTTTATTAGAATGATGAAAACATGCCTCACACATCTACAGCATTCGTGGGATGTACACATATCTCGGGCCCGGCCTCAAATCTGAGGAGGATGATGAAGAATCTTGTGTAGCACGTCCTTCTCGGAGGAAGGAGGTTTCGGTATTGTGTTCAAACCATATTCGTGAAATGATCCCTGGTCCCATCAAAGTGTCCCTTCAAGATGTGTCCTTGTTGGAAAAGCATAGTGATCAGAATTCGGAGAGGATATCTCAAAGTCTTTGGAGGATGTACATTCATAGTATGATGAATGTAAAACTTTCGCCATAGTGCTCCATTGGGATTTATATGATGACCCTGCAAATGATTAGTAACAACATAATACTTCATCTTAACATACCAAGGAATTTTACAATTTATCATAATATTCCTCACAGTGTCTGGACTTGGATTGACCAGAGGATTATCAGACACTTGGTTGGCAAGAATTTCATCAGGAAGTATTTATGATATGCAGAGATATATTGTTGATCACCTGGTCTGCTTGGGCGATTCCATGCATCATTAGTGAGTGGGTCACCTTTCGGCCATAACTTCAAGCGAGATCAAAACGCCATAGAGTATTTGGCTTGGGAATGAGTTGTTGTAAACGAATTCCTTCCAATGGTGGCGATCATGCGAGTAGGCTCGCTTGCTCTGTAATGGCGCCAAGGCCATCGCAAACGGCGTAAAACCATAGGATCCCCGCTGTGTGTGTGAAATTCGAGAGGTAGGAATATCTCGATCAACAAACCTACGTGCTACCTCTATCATATTATAATGGGAGACATAAATAATATCTCTAGAAACAAGCGGTTGTTCTACTTCTTGTGACATTCTTTGGTCACAAATTGCTTTGGATCGGATCATAGGTGGCATGTGGTCGTATCCCAAATGGATGGATATATTCATGAATTATCTCGAGTAACATTAATGAGACTTATTTTTATTTAATTCTCTCGGAGGCAAAGTCAGAAGTGCATTATGCTTACCGATATATGTTCTACATCAAAATCATATCCATCAACCACCGAGCCCATCATTGGAGACGACCATAGGTAGTCTTATATGTATCTTCCTTATGCGTAAAGATTTGCTGTAAGCCGCATTTTAAATCAAGCTTACTATAAACCTTACGCCACCGATTCTAGTCAAAAGATCATCCCGGCTAGGAATAGGATGTTGAACAGCAAGATGAACTTATTAAGAGGTTTATAGTTTACTACTAACCTTTTCTTGCCCCTGACTTGCTCACTCCTTTTATTCACATAAAAAGCAGGGCAGCTCCATGAAGACTTGGATGATTGAATAAATCCACCTTTTAGTAGAGTATAAATCTCGGCTTGACATTCAATACGTTCAGAAGGAGACATACCAATATGGTGTGCCTTGAACTTAGGAGGAGTGCTTGTCTGGAATTCTAACTGACAGTAATGTTTCTTTCGATGCACAAAGGCATGAGGGTTGTCAGAAGAACATTCACTTTTGATCTTATTGATCAAAGTATCAATAACAGAGGCATTGAGGGAAATAGATTTATGCAACCAGTCATTATTGGAAACCTTGGATGGTTTTATGACAGAGGGTATTATGGACTGGTATGTAGAAAGACGGGGAACAGATCCTTGAGGAAAACGGATCTCGTTCTCACATACAGTATAGGGCATATGATTATTAAGGTTGTCTGATCCTAAAAGCATATCATAATGCAATAGGTCAAATTGGTGAACCTTAAATGTAGTTTGAATTTTCCTAGAAGAACAGAATATAAGCAGAGCATTTGGAAATAATATATTTTTGAATCAAAGCTTACTTGTAGAAGTCTCGGAATCCAACAATCACTTGGATCATGCTGGTCTTTAAGTAGGCTGAATTGGCCAAAGATCAATCATAGCATCTAAATTATATGGCTTGATATGTGGAATACATATTTGAATTTTGCGAAGGGATTGCAAGAAGTAAGAACAAGATTTTTACATCTAATTTGTATTCTTCATCATATGGGTGAAGGTCGTCTCCATTATCAGCCCTATCGACTTCTTCTTCATTAGTATCAACAGAGGCTCTTGAACTTTCTTCTTGAAGTAAGTTTGGAACTCAGCAGAAAGAGCTTTTTGTATAGCTTTTCAAGAAGCTCAATGCGTGCTTTTCTCCACCACTTACGTTTCTAGGGTGCCAACAGAAGAGTATAGGAGGGAGGAGAAGGAACAGAATAGAGGCAGGAGGACTTGATGGAGAATCTTCATTATAGTAATTATCACTCTTCTGCCGCATAGAGATCATCTTTCGATCGAATTTCTCTTTGGGAAGGAGAAAGGGGAAACTTTGTTGTGGCATTCTTCGTCCTCGCCCATGATCCGGAAGATTAGGCAGCGAGTGAGTCTTCCTCGTCCTTGTCCGGAAGGAAGAGATAATCGATAAGGTGCCATGGAAGTTGTTGAAGCAGTGAGCCGATTGCCATGGGAGGCAAGTCAGTAGATCCTCTCGAATTTTCTTGTTGGATTTTTGCCTCCAAGCATGTCCGTAGAGTTCATATATCGTGAAACCTGCAGAGAATAATGTCGATTGACCATATGGGGTGGACACTGACATAATTCTTGTTTAAGAACATCCAATTTTTGCTTGAGAACTATAGAGCTGGGAGCAATGAGGGATGTTCATATGAACTTCTGATCATATTACAATGAAAACTTGGCAATGAATCATAACCTTGATCAGAATCAGAAAATTCATCTTCATGAGGAAGATGCAGATACTTGGTTTGCAGCAATAGTGAGTTCAGAGAACTCAACATCAGATTCATAGCTTTCAGTATCTGAAATGAGCACATATTCATCTTCATTAAAAGAGTGCTCAGAGGCAAACTGACTTTAGCCTTTGCAGAGGCTTTGTGACCTTTCTTGGGACAGTCCCGGCTGTAATGATTTCCCTTACATATGAAACATTCAATTTTTTTATTTTTGGGGAAATATTTCTTTTTTCTAAAGAACTTCCTCCAGGGTTTGAAAGACTTCATGAAAGGCTTTGAATCACAAGTCAAGATAAGGAGTAGACTTCTTAAAACGGAAGAATGCTTTTTGTGGCGTTTATGAGAAAGACCAGGGGTGACACAGCCAAATTGATTGGTAAGTTGAGTAGAACAAAAATTACTCCCTAAGGATTTCTCTGCTCGTAAGGCTTCTTTGCGAGCCTTCTTTTCAAGACACAGGCGCTGATTTGTTTCAGAAATAATTTGATTGATGCGCCCAAAAGTAAGATCAGCATCGGTATATCCATGCATGACCTTCTTATATTCAGTAGCAAAGTATGATGGAAAAGATTCCACATACCTTAATTTCATTGTGGTATTGAAGGAAGTACCGGAATTGTACAGGAGCTTCTGCATATAGCACTGGTATTCCTTTACCTTTGACATATCACAGAGTTGGGCTCTGAGAAATTCGAGCGTACTGAGACGTTTCTCATCTTGGACAGTTCCAATAAACTCAGCAATGATGGCGGCTGTCAGACTTGCAGTTCCGCCTCCAACGCGTTCACCACCTTCTGGTCCTTGGCCATTGATAATTTGATCTTGCTTCCGGGGGGGAATAGCATCCCACCATTATTTAAGAATGCCCACAAAGCCATTGGCAATAATACCGGTGATGTCTTTGTCATGCTTGCCAAATTGGAGTACT
Organism: Taxus wallichiana var. yunnanensis; assembly: GCA_018340775.1. NCBI lineage: Eukaryota > Viridiplantae > Streptophyta > Pinopsida > Cupressales > Taxaceae > Taxus > Taxus wallichiana. The sequence goes on from CM031241.1 coordinate 101,353,756, forward strand.
TGGGTGTTGGCCCATCCAATCATGGCATGAAGCATCTCTCTGATTTCGTCGGGAGTTTTGCATTCTATTTTATAAAAATTAGGCTGAAAATTTAAATTACGAATGGTAGTTTGCATAGGGGGAGTAGAACTCTCACCAGTTTCCATAAAACTTTCTGCAGCTTCTTCAGTGAGTCTCGCCATACCAATTTTTTTGGAATCCTCTTTTGGAGGACTGAAAGGAGATTGCATAGAGGCAACTTGTGCCCATGTGATAGCTTTAGACCAATCTGGTCTTACTTCAGTACCTTTAGTAGACATACTGCTTTTGTCAGATCTGGAGCCTTCAATGATGCTGGCAGTAGGAGTCAAAACAGGAAAATGTTGCTCCATCTCGGAAACAGAAAAGCATAGGGTATTTACTTTATCATTGACAGTATGAATACTGTCAAGTACCTTTTTCTCAGATCCTTCTGTGACAACTTGGAAAGATTATTGGATCTGGATCTGGAGGTCATTGGAGACCTGATCTGGGATCTGTTGCACATTAGAAGTTAGCTGTTGAACATTTGTAGCTAATTTATCCATCTTCATATTCAACAAATTGACAGCAGAGTGAAGATCACCGTGCTGGTGCAACTCGATGGCTTTAAGCGTGTCTTGCATACGCTTAAGCTTCTCATTTTGTGACAGGACTTGGTCCCTGTATGGCTCTGGTAGCCTTGTTGTTCCAATTCAGCATGCGGGTAGGTTCAGATTGCTCGATCTTGGAGTCAAGTCGCCGCCGATACCCGATCGTCGGCGTTGTTTCCGATCTTCAAAAGTGTAGATCTCAAATCCTTAGTCATGGGAAAATCATGTTCAGCCGAGAGGTAGAGGCTTCTTTGGAGTCCATAGAGATCTTGGCTTTGGCTAAACAGATCTAGCCATTTGTAATGTCCGGTAATAGGAGGAACTAGAACTAGAAGAACAACTATTCATACTAATAGTGGGGCCATTCTTAGGGATATATTTTTGTTGGACTAAAACTTGACACTGCTCACACCATAAACAGTCAGTGTTTGGGTCATGGACCAAAGTAGGGTGACTACAGGGAGGAAAGTCTGACTCAGGCGCTTTCTCTTTATCAGATATGAATGACTGAGTAGAAGATGAAGTAGACAATCTTGGTTTAACAGAATTAGACTTTCTGAATGAGATGGTAGCCTTACCTTTGTCTTCTATGACCTTGGATGCAGACTGTATGGAAAGAGTGCCTCCTTCAACACACTTGGTGGAGATAGTCCATTCACGAGGTACACGTATCTTGTCCCAACTGACAACCTCTGGCTCGATTTTTTGAGCAGTGAGGCTGGCATGCATAACCACACTAGATCCTTGAGAAGGACCATGCTTGATTGCAGGATGTGCTGTATTGGTCATCTTGAAAATAATTCTATAGAATATAGCAAAAGGAGAAGAACCAGGCTTCATATCAATACCAGTAGTCTGGAGATGCAATTTTAACACTTGGGCCAATAAATCATCAGTCTGTATGGAGACTAGATAATTTGGAAAAACATTAAAATGAATTGGACCATTACTCAGACTATTCTGGAGTGCAGCAAGCAAACAATCCTTAAAAGAGTTATGTCGGGTATCTAACAGGCAACATAAAACAGATGCATTAAGACCTTGTTAATAAAGGAGTTATTCCGACCTACGGACACAACCTATATGCACAAACTTATAAAAAGATTGCTTCTTTAAATAATTTAGATATTGAGGAGAAATCAAAGGAATGTCGTATCTGCACTTCTCGAGAAGTCTTCACCGAATCAGATTCTCATGATCTAATAGCAGTAGAAGCTAACAAATGAAATGACTTGGATTTTTGATATACCTCATTATAGGGGAGCTTCGGGAGCTTCCACCTAGGAAGAGAACTGTCTTCCTCTGTAATATTGGTCTCATCATTTACAGGGATGAGATCAGACAGACCGACGAAGGCATCGTCACAATCTTCAGCTTGTCGACCAGATGTCGATGCAACCCATGCTTCTGTGTCCATGTTGTCGGGCAAACTTCTTTCCTACACCACGACTTATCTCGAACGTATATGACCTTCACAAGCCTCACCCGGGCTAAAAACGGTCCGCGTTCTCTGGTGCGCGTCTTACGGGATTCAAGAGCAAATGACAAAAACTCTAAACACAAAGAGCAATGAGAGATAACAGCGACTAGTAGAACAAGAAGAAAACCAGCTCTGATACCAATCTTTGGGTCTAACACAAAAACATACATAAAATACTAATATCTCCGTCAAACATTACACGGGTAGTATTTAAAACAATCTCATATACATCATCAGGTCTCGAAATACTCTTCAAATTCTGAAAAAGAATTTATTATCAAGAGATAATGTAGACCATTTACTAAAACAAAAACATAGACTTGTGTTAGGCATAATAGATCTTTATATTACTGTAAGAACAAAACTCCATTACAAACTTCTTGTATGAAAATCAACTTAGATATAGACTAAGTAAAGAAATAGAATATGCTTCTAAACTTTCTTGGACTAAAGACTCTAGACACTTGAATAAAAATCCCGAATGCCTTACAATGAGCCCGATCCATCCTTAAATAGGAAAGGAAAAGAATAAATGACCGGCAGACTGGAAACCCTGACACCGGGAACTGGTAACCTAAGTTACCAAAAGATTCCTACTAGACAGACACCACGAGTACATGCCACTCGGAATAACACCTTTAGAAGTGGGGAGGTCCACAAAAGTAGAAAAATGACTTATCACGTCACTGTTTATTGGAATGATGACAACATGCCTGTCATCTAGCATTAGGGGGCCGTACACAATCTTGGGCTCGACCTCGCCAGAGGATGATGAAGAATCTTGTGTAGCACGTCCTTACGGAGGAAGGAGGTTTCTCGGTATTGTGTTCAAACCATATTTGTGAAAAAGCTTGATCCCGGTCCCATCATTGTCCCTTCGAATATGTGTCCTTGTTGAAAAGCATAGTGATCGGGAATTCAGAGAGGATATCCCACAAGTGTGGAGGATGTACATTCATAGTATGATGAATGTAAAACTTTCGCCATAGTGCTCCATTGGGATTTATATGATGACCCTACAAATGATTAGTATAAACATAATACTTGATCTTAACATACCAAGGAATTTTACAATTAATCATAATATTCCTCACAAAGATCTCGGACTTGGATTGACTGAGAGGACTATCGATGTACTTGGTAGTTGGCAAGAATTTCATCAGGAAGTATTTATGATATGTAGAGATATATTGTTGATCGCCTGGTCTGCTTGGGCGATTCCATGCATCATTAGTGAGTGGGTCACCTTCTGGCCATAACTTGGCGAGCTCAAAACGCCATAGAGTATTTGGCTTGGGAATGAGTTGTTGTAAATGAATTCCTTCCAATGGTGGCGTATCATGAGTAGGTTCAGTTGCTCTGTAATGGCGCCAAGGCCATTGCAAACGGTAGAAAACTATAGGATCCTGCTGTGTGTGAAATTCAGAGGTAGGAATATCTGGATCAACAAACCTACTGGCTACCTCTGTCATATTATAATGGGAGACATAAATAATATCTCTAGAAACAAGCAGTTGTTCTGCTTCTTGTGACATTCTTTGGTCACAAATTGCTTTGGATCGGATCATAGGGTGGTATGTGGTCAGTATCCCAAATCGGATGGATATATTCATGAATTATCTCGAGTAACATTAATGACTTATTTTTATTTAATTCTTGGAGGCAAAGTCGGCAAGTGCATATGCTTACCAGATATGTGTTCTACTTCAAAATCATATCCGTCGAACCACTGAGCCCATCTTTGGAGACGACCATATGTAGTCTTGTTTGTTGGGTCACCTTTGTACAATCTTCCTTTAAAATGCTGAAGATCAGTTCTCAACAGAAACTTTCATGTTGAATAAAAAATAGGAAAGATTGAATGGCTCTTTTGGCAGCAAGTATCTCTTTATGACTTGAATGGTATTTGAGTTCAGTGGCCTCGAAAAGAGCCGAGGCATACTCCGCATATTTCCTCTTTTCCATTCTCCTTGCGTTCTTTTAATATTGCGCCCCATGAATCTTCTAAGGCATCTGTCTCGATAATCTTAAATCTGCACTGTGCAGTAGACAGAGAGGGTAGAGACAGACATGACCGCTAATTCTTTTAACCGCATTGGTCATATCGTATTCCATCTTCGGGGCATTTTACGAAGCCTTTTATTTAGCAAGATACGATCTGCAAAGCAACATTTCGATAAAATCCCGCAATATAATTAATACACCCAAGAAATCTTTGTATTTGTGTTTTGTCGTGCAATTCATCAGAAATAGACCGATCTTAGAAACAATATTTTCGCAATAGAATGGCTCCATTAGAAATGGTGATGCCTAGAAATTGGATCGTATCTTTAAATGTCTCCATTTTTGTGGGACCTTGAGACATAAACCATTAGAATATACAATTTGATAGAATGCTTCAAGATGTTCCAAGTGTTCAGGGTGCCAACAAAGCAGGTATAGGAGGAGAAGGAACAGAATAGAGGCAGGAGGACTTGATGGAGAATCTTCATTATAGTAATTATCATTCGCTGCTTTGCATAGAGATCATCTTTGGACCAATTTCTCTTTGGGAAGGAGAAAGGGGAAACTTTGTTGTGGCATTCTTCGCCCTCGCCCATAACTGGAAGATTAGGCGGGCGAGTGAGTCTTCCTTGTCCTTGTCAAGAAGGAAGAGAAAACTGATAAAGTGTCATGGAATTGTTGTAGCAGAAGAGCCGGCTGATTGCTTGCGGGAGGCAAGTCGTAGATCCCTCGAATTTTCTTGTTGGATTTTGGCCTCCAACCGTCCGCAGAGTTCATATATCGTGTCTCGTAGAGAATAATGTCGATTGACCATATGGGGAAGGACACTCGACATAATTCTTGTTTAACAACATCCAGTTTTTGCTTGAGAACTATAGAATTTGGGAGCAATGAGGGGATGCTCATATGAACTCCGGATCATATTACAATGAAAACTTGGCAAAGAATCATAGCCTTGATCGTAATCAGAAAATTCATCTTCGAGAGGAAGATGCGGATACTTGTTTAAAGCAATAGTGAGTTCGAAAAATCAACATCGATTCATATCTTTCAAAGATCTCGAAACGAGCACATATTCATCTTCATTAAAAGAAGCGCTCGAGGCAAAACCGACTTTAGCCTTTGCAGAGGCACGGGTGACCTTTCTTGGGACGCCCCATTGTAATGATTTCCTTACATATGAAACATTCAATTTTTTTATTTTTGGGAAATATTTCTTTTTCCTAAAGAACTTCCTCCGGGGTTTGAAAGACTTGCGGAAAGGCTTTGAAGCACGTCAAGTCAAGGAGTAGACTTCTTAAAATGGGAAGAATGCTTCGTAGGGCGTTTATGAGAAAGATCAGGGGGACACACGGCCAAATTGATTGGTAAGCGGAGTAGAACAAAACTTACTCCCTAAGGCTTTCATCGCTCGTCAAGGCTTCTTTCTCACAGAGCCTTCTTTTCAAGACACGCCCAAGTAAGATCAGCATCGGTATATCCATGCATGACCTTCTTATATTCGATGAGCAGTATGATGGAAAAGATTCCACATACCTTAATTTCATGGTGGTATTGAAGGAAGTACGAGTTGTACAGAGCTTCGCATATAGCACCGGTATTCTTTCACCTTTGACATATCACGAGTTGGGCTCTGAGAAATTTGAGCGTGCTCGAGGCGTTTTCATCTTGACAGTCTTGATAAATTCAAAGCCACTGATGATGGCTTTGTCGGACTTGCACCACCAACCTCCAGCGTTCACCACCTTTGGTCCTTGGCCATTGATAATTTGATCTTGCTGGGGAGGGGAATAGCATCCCACCATTCTTTGAGAATGCCACGAAAGCCATTGGCAATGATTCGGCGATATCTTTTTCATGCTTGCCAAATTGGAGAACTTGAGTATTCGCCCCCGATCATTCCATGAAGCATCTCTCGATTTCTTCGGGAGTTTTGCATTCTATTTTATAAAAATTATGATGAAAATTTAAGTTTATGAATGTATTTTGCATGGGAGGATTAGAACTCTCACTAGTTTCCATGAAACTTTACTGCGGCTTCTTTGAGTCTGGCCATGCCAATTCTTTTATCACCCTCGGAAGGATGGCTGAGAGGAGACTTGTATTAGAAACTTATGCCCATGTGATAGCTTTAGACTAATCTGGTCTTGAGTCTGTACTCTTTGTAGAATGAGATCGTTGTCGGCACGAATGGAGCCGGGACTGAGCTCTGCAAGAGAGAAGTAAATGTTGCTCCATCTCCATTTGGAAGCTTGAGAAAAGCAAGGGTATTTACCTTATCATTGGTGATCGAATCTTGCCGATATCCTTTTTCAGATTCGTCGATGACTTGATTGATTGTTGGATCGTCTTTGGAGGTCATTGGAGACGATCTCGGGGAATCTGTTGCACATTGAAGTTAGTTGCTGAACATTTGTAGCTAATTTATCCATCTTCATATTTAACAAATTTGACAGTGGAAGAGTGAAGATCACCATGCGTTGGTGCACTCGATAGCTTTAAGCGTTTCTTGCATACGCTTAAGCTTCATCATTTGTGACGAGGACTTGGTCTGTATAGCCTTAAGCTCTTGGCTTGTTGTTCCAATTTAGCATGCGGGCGAGTTGATTGCTCGATCTTCGTGTCAAGCTGCCGCCGTACCGATCTTGTCTCCGTTGTTGCCGATCTTGAGTAAATCTCAAAATCTCTTAGTCTGGGAAAATCATGTTCGATGCACTGGGATGTAGGTAGAGGCTTGGGAAGTCCATGGAGATCTTGGCTTTGTTTAAAACAGACTTGGCCATTTGTAATGTCTGGTAATAAGAGGAGCAGAAGGGTTCTACTATGGGAAAAACTATTCATACTTAATGGTGGGGCCATTTTAGGAATATATTTTTGTTGGACAAGGACTTGACACTTCGCTCACACCATAAGCAGTCGGTATTTGGATCATGAACTAAAGTAGGGTGACTACATGGAGGAAAAAGTTTGGACAGCTTTTCTTTTCGAGATATGGGACCGAGTAGAAGAAGAAGTGGAAAGTCTAGGTTTACTGAGAATTTGACTTTCGAAATGATATGGTAGCCTTACCTTTGTCTTCAATGACTTTAGATGCGGATCGAATGGAAAAGTGCTTCCTTCAACACACTTGGTGGAGATAGTCCATTCTTTTGGGACACGAATCTTGTCGAGCCCCTGACCTCGACGAACTCGATCGCTTCGATCTTTGTGAGGCTTGCATGCATGACTACACTAGATCCTTGGGAAGGACCATGCTTGATTGCAGGATGAGCTGTATTAGTCAATCTAAAAATAATTCTATAAAAAATAGCAAATGGAGAAGAACCGGCTTCATCAATATCAATACCAGTGAGTCGGAAGATGTAACTTTAAAACTTGGGCCAATAAATCATCATACGTATGAGACTGGATAATTTGGAAAAACATTGAAATGAATTGGGCCATTACTCAGATCTAGTTTGAAGCAAAGCAAGTAAACAATCTTTAAAGGAGTTATGTCGCGTATCTAAGCAAGGCAACACAAAATAGATGCATTTAAACCTTGACGGAATAAAGGAGTTATTCCGACCTGCACACAACCTATATGCACAAACTTATAGGTAGACTGCTTTTTTAAATACGCTAGATCTTGTGGAGAAATCAAAGGAATATCATATTCAAGACTTCTCGAGAAGTCTTCACTTGGATACATGATTCGTGATCTTATAGCAAAGAGAGGCTAACAAATGAAATGACTTGGATTTTGATATACCTCATTATATGGGAGCTTTGGGAGCTTCCACCGGGGAAGAGGACTATCTTCCTCGTAATATTGGTCTCATCATTTACGAGGATGAGATCGAGAGATTGATGAAGGCATCATCACAATCTTAAGCTTGTCGACCGGATGTCGATGAAACCCATGCTTACATGTGTCCATGTCTTCCAGAACTTCTGTCCTACACCGCGTCTTATAAGAACGTATATGACCTTCACAAGCCTCACCGGGCTAAAAAGCGGTCCGCGTTCTGATGCGCGTCTTACGGGATTCGGAGCAAATGACAAAAATGTAAAGGCAAAAGCAAGGAGGACAAAGACTAAAAACAAAAAGAAAAGAAACCGATGCTAACGAGAAAAATACAAGAATACTACACGTGTAATATTTGACGAGATATTAGTATTTTATGTACGTGCATCAAAGATTATGCCTCCTGGTTTTTTTTTGTTCTACTAGTGATTGTCTCTCCTTGCTCTTGTGTTTAGAGTTTTGTCATTTTCGTTTCAATCTCGTAAGACGCGCACTAGACCATTTTTAGCCGTGAGTGGCTTGTGAAGGTCATATACGTTCTTATAAGTCGTGGTGTAGGACAGAAAAGTTGACAACATGGACACAGAAGCATGGGTTGCATCGACATCTGGTCGACAAGCTGAAGATTGTGATGATGCCTTCGTCAGCCTATCTGATCTCATCCCTGTAAATGATGAGACGAATATTACAGAGGAAGACAGTCCTCTTCCTGGATGGAAGCTCCCAAAGCTCCCATATAATGAGGTATATCAAAAATCCAAGTCATTTCATTTGTTAGCCTCTACTGCTATAAGATCACGAGAATCATGTATTCAAGTAAAGACTTCTGCTAAGTCTGAATATGATATCCCCTTGATTTCTCCACAAGATCTGAACTATTTAAAAAAGCAGTCTGTTTATAAATTTGTGCATATAGGTTGCGTCCAAATCGGAATAACTCCTTTATTCCGACAAGGTTTAAATGCATCAGTTTTATGTTGTTTGCTAGATACGCGTCATAACTCCTTTAAAGATTGTTTGCTTGCTGCTCTTCAAACTAGTCTGAGTAATGGTCCTAATTCATTTCAATGTTTTTCCAAATTATCCAGTCTCCATACAGACAGATGATTTATTGGCCCAAGTTTTAAAGTTACATCTTCAGACTACTGGTATTGACATGAAGCCGGGTTCTTCCCCTTTTGCTATTTTTTATAGAATTATATTCAGGATGACTAATACAGCACATCCTGCCATCAAGCATGGTCCTTCCCAAGGATCCAGTGTAGTTATGCATGCCAGTCTCACAGAACAGAAGATCGAGCCCGAGGTTGTAAGCTGGGACAAGATTCGTGTCCCAAAAGAATGGACTATCTCCACCAAGTGTGTTGAAGGAAGCACTCTTTGCTATTCGATCCGCATCTAAAGTCATAGAGGGACAGAGGTAAGGCTACCATCTCATTTCGAAAAGTCAAATTCTCAGTTAAACCAAGACTTTCCACTTCTTCTTCTACTCGAGTCCTTCATATCGAAAAGAGAAAGTGTCCAGAAACTGATTTTCCTCCATGTAGCCACCCTACTTTAGTGCATGATCCAAATACTGACTGTTTATGGTGTGAGCAGTGTCAAGTCCTAGTCCAACAGAAATACATCCCTAGAAAAATGGCCCCACCATAAGTATGAATAGTTGTTCTTCTATAGTAGTAACCCTCCAAGGTCTTCTACTTATTACTGGACATTAGCAAATGGCTAGATCTGTTTTAACTAAACAGAGCCAAGATCTCTATGGATTCCCATGAAGCTACTACATCCGGCATCGAGTCATGATTTTCCTGTGACCGAGATTTTGAGATCTACTCGAAGATCGGCAACAAGGAGGCAAGATCTTGGTACCATGCGGCAGACTTGACACGAAGATCGAGCAATGCGAACCCGCCCGCATGCTAAATTGGAACAACAAAGCCACTAAGGCTATACAGGACCAAGTCCTGTCACAAAATGATAAGCTTAAGCGTATGCAAGAAACGCTTAAAGCTATTGAGTTGCACGCATCAAAGTGGTGACCTCGCCTCGCTCTTTGTAAATTTGTTAAATTCAAAAATAGATACCTTATCTACGATAATGTCAAGCAGCCTAACTTCTAATGTGCAACAGATTCCTGATCAGGTCTCCAATGACCTCCAAAGACGATCCAGCATCATCCATGCACATCACGAAGGATCGAAAAAAGATTATTCGATGAAGTATTCGATCATCAATGGTAAGGTTAATACTCTTTGCTTTTCTGCTTCGAAATGGAGCAACATTTTACCTCTCTCCTGTAGCCAAAGTCCCATTGAAGCATTCATCCGACAAGAGATCATTCTACTAAAGAGTACAGGACCTAGTACAGATTGGTCCAAAGCTATCACATGGACCCAAGTTTCTAATATGAAGTCTCCTCTCAGTCATCCTTCTGAGGGTGATAAAAGAATTGGCATGGCCCGGTTAACTGAAGAAGCTGCAGAAAGTTTCATGGAAACTGGTGAGAGTTCTAATCCTCCCATGCAAAATACAATTAGAACTTTGAATTTTCAGCCCAATTTTTACAAGATAGAATGCAAATCTCCCGACGAGATCAGAGAAATGGTTCATGGAATGATCGGGTGGGCGAATACTCAAGTTCTCCAATTTGGTAAGCATGATAAAGATATCGCTGGAATCATTGCCAATGGTTTCGTTGGCATTCTCAAGGAATGGTGGGATGCTATTCCACCCCCCATGCAAGACCAAATTATCAATGGCCAAGGCCCTGAAGGTGGTGAACGAGTTGGTGGGTGGTACAGCCAGCCTGACAGCAGCCATAGTGGCGAATTCATCGGCACTGTTCAAGATGAAAAGCGGCTGAGCACGCTCGAATTTTTACGAGCCCAACTCTGTGATATGTCAAAGGTGAAAGAATACCAGTGCTATATGCAGAAGCTCCTCTACAACTCTGGTACTCCTTTCAACACCACCATGAAATTAAGGTATGTGGAGTCTTTTCCCTCTTATTTCTCCACTGAATACAAGAAAGTTATGCACGGGTATACCGATGCTGATCTTACATTTGGGCGCATCAATCAAATCATTACTGAAACTAACCAGCGCCTGTGTCTTGAAAAACAAGCCCGCAAAGAGGCCATCAAAGCTGAGAAAGCCCTTGGATTTAAATTTTGTTCTACCCATTTAAAAATCCCTTTGGCTGTGTCCTCCCTGGTCTTTCTCGACCCAAACATAAGAAGCATTCTTCCCGTTATAAGAAGTCTGCTCCCTGCTCTGACTGTGCATCAAAACCTTTCCGCAAGTCTTTCAAACCCCGGAGGAAGTTCTTTAGAAAAAAGAAATATTTCCCCAAAAATAAAAAGATTGAATGTTTCATCTGTAAGGGAAATCATTATAGCCGGGATTGCCCTAAGAAAGGTCATCCAGCCTCTGTAAAGGCTAGAGTCAATTTTGCACATGAGCACTCTTTTGATGAAGATGAATATGTGCTCGTCTCAGATACTGAAAGCTATGAATCTGATGTTGAGTTCTCTGAACTCACGATTGCAGCCAATCAAGTATCTTCCTCTTCTGAAGAAGAAGAATTCTCTGATTCTGATCAAGGATATGATTCCTTACCAAGTTTCCATTGTAATATGATCAGAAGTTCTTATGAGCATCCCTGTATTGCTCCCAGTTCTATAGTCCTGAAGCAGAAGCTCGATTCTCTTAAGCAAGAGCTAATGCAGTGTCCGCCACATATGGTTAATCGCCATTATACATTGCAGACACAAATTCATGAGCTAACAGGACATCTTGAAGCAAAAGTCAGACAAGAAAATTCTGAAGATATGCAGCTGGCCTCCCGCCAAGCATCTACTCCAACTACTACTTTTGCTCCATATCATTTCTCTCTCCCCTCTGGTAGAGGTCAAGGACAATCTTTCTTCTTTCCGAAGTCTCCTACTTTTGGAAGAGGAAGAATCACTCTACAAAGTAAACTCCTTCAGGAGGACCTCTATGCTGCTGCTGCAGATAATTATTACTCTGCTGCTGAAAGTTCTCATACTGAAATAGCCTCTACTTCAGCTCCTACTACTCATTCAGTTCCTGCATTAGGAACCTCAGAAAGAAGATGGTGGCGAAAAGATCGCATTGATCTCCTTGAACGTGCCATTCAAAAAGCCACTGAGGAATTTCAGTTACTACTCCAAGAGGAAGAAGAGCAAGCACAGTCAGCATCCACTGCTGAGAAGGATAAAGAAGTCGAAAGCTGATAATGGAAAAAGCCTTCGACCAGTATAATGAGGAACATCAAGCAGATATAAATGTAGCCCGTACTTCTTGCAATCCCTTCTGCAACATCCAAATCTGTCTTCCCAACATCAAGCCATATACTCTTGATGCAATGATCGACACTGGTGCAGAGGTCAGCCTTCTCAAAGAACGAGCTATTCCAAAAGATTGCTGGGTTCCTGATTTTTTGCAAGTAAGTTTTGATACCAAGAAAACTATCTCAAAAAATTCTGCTTGCATTCCTATTTTACTTGGGCAAGTTCAAACCATGATTAAGGTTCATCAGTATGATCTCTCTCATTATGATATGCTTCTAGGATCAGATAACCTTAATAACTTGATGCCCTATACTATCTGTGATAAAGAGATCCGCTTTCCTCAAGGATCTGCTCCCGTCTTTCTACATACCAGTCTATTGTACCATCTGTGGCAAAGCCATCCAAGATTCCAAATAATGACTGGTTGCATAAATCCATATCTATGAATGTTTCTGTCATTGACTCCTTAGTCAAGAAAATCAAGCATGACTGTTGTTCTGATAATCCTCATGCCTTCATCCATAGACAGAAACACTTTTGCCAACTAGAATTCCAAACATCCACTCCTCCTAAATTTAAAGCACACCATATTGGCATGTCTCCCTCTGAACGTCTTGAATGCCAAGCTGAGATTGATACTCTGTTAAAAGGTGGTTTCATACAACCATCAAAATCTGCATGGAGTTGCCCTGCATTTTATGTAAACAAAAGGAGTGAACAAGTTCGTGGTAAAAAACGACTTGTTGTGAATTATAAACCTTTGAACAAATACATACTGCCTGTCCAACATCCTATCCCGAGTAGAGATGATCTTCTAGCTCGTATTAGTGGCAGTAAGGTTTATAGTAAGTTCGACTTAAAATCTGGTTTCTGGCAGATTTTTCGCAAAAGAAGATAGATACAAAACCGCCTTTAGCATTCCTGGAGGACAATACGAATGGACTGTTCTCCCATTCGGTTTAAAGACTGCACCATCCATCTTCCAGGAAAAGATGGATCAAATTTTTGGTCATCTTTCCAAATTTCTCATTGTCTACATTGATGACATTCTTGTATTCTCCCAGAATACTAAAGAACATCTGGAACACCTAGAAAAATTCTACCAAACTGTATACAATAATGGATTATGTCTCAGCTCTACAAAAATAGAGACATTTAAAGATACAGTCCAGTTTCTAGGTATCACTATTTCTAATGGCACTATTTTGCTCCAAGAGCATATTGTTTCCAGAATAAGTCTTTTCCCTGATGAGTTGCCTGACAAAACGCAACTACAGAGATTTCTTGGGTGCATCAACTATATAGCTGGTTTTTACCAAAATGTTGCTGCAGACCGAATTGTTCTCAATAAAAGACTTCGCAAGAATGCTCCTGAATGGAATACTGAGATGACCAATGCTGTAAAAAGAATTAAGCAATCTTGTCTTTCTCTACCATCTCTGTCTCTACCTGGTACTGGATTTAAAATTATTGAGACAGATGCATCTGAAGATTGCTGGGGCGCTATTCTTAAAGAGCGCAAGGAAAATGGAAGAGAAGAAATCTGCAGGTATGCTTCTGGTTCTTTCCGTGGTCCAGAACTAAAATATCATTCCAGTCATAAAGAAATACTTGCAGCAAAAAGAGCCATTCAATCTTTCCTGTTTTTTATTCAACATGAAAAGTTCTGTTGAGAACAGATTTACAACACTTCAAAGGAAGATTGTATAAGGGTGATCCTACTAATAAAACCACGTATGGTAGACTCCAAAGATGGGCACAATGGTTTGATGGATACGAATTTGAGGTAGAACACATATCGGTAAGAAAAATGCTCTTGCTGATTTTGCTTCCCGAGAACTTAATCAGTATAAGTCCATCAGTGTTACTCAAATCTTTCATGAGTTCCATAGTACAATTGGGATATCTCTTCTTGTACTGGTCACATAACTTCAATAAAACAAAATGATGACCATATGTCAAGAGAAGCTCAAGGTCATTTGATCTATAGAGACTACATTTATGTCTCTGAATATAACATGACAGAGGTTGCTGTTAGATTTGTTGATCCAGAAATACCTCATTCTGAATTCCATACTCTACAAGAACCGATGGTTCTCTGTACTCTAAAATGGCCATGGCGCCATACCCGAGATGTTGAACAGCCGGATCCTTTTCCCATCCAAGGACACCGACTGCGACAACTGGTTCATAGACCCAACACTCTGTGGAAATTCAGTTTTGCCAAGCTATGGACAGAGGAGCATCCTCTGCATTTTGACCTCTGGAATCAGCCAAGCACACAAGGAGATCGCAAATACATTAATCAGCATTTCAAATACTTCCTGGTTAAGTATCTCCCTACCAAACTCTCTGACTCTCCACTTCTTGATGTTTCTCCTGATACCGCTAGAAATGTACTAATCCAATGTAAAATACCTTGGTATGTTAAAGTACAATACTATGTAAAACCTAACTTGTTTCAGGGACATCATTATCATCCTAATGGGCAATTATGGAAGAGAGTGATTCTACATCATACGATGGCCATCCATCCTCCAGCTCCCGGATTTGCTTTGCGGATACCAGATCACTATATGTATCCAACTCGGCCCCATCTCCGACCTGACAATGACGGCACCGCGTCTGCCTCAAGATCTCGCTAAATGACCATGCGGAATCTAGAAAGACTCACGCGGAATCTTGAGACTCCTTCCTCATCCTGATACTCCTCGCTTTAAGGACTGATGAGACTTCTTCCTCATCAGATGATGATACTCCAGGCCCATCTGTCTTGTTCGACAGTGAATAAAGCTATGATAGTGGGCTTGTCACTATCTTTTGTCTTCTTTTTGGCTTTTCGGTAGGCCTGTTACCGATTGTCTGTCAATAAAGTTTTTCTAGATGCTTTGTGTGGTCCCATGAGTGGCCTGTACTCATGACTCCTTGGTCACCTAGGTATCCGGTCTCCGGTTTCTAGGTTTAAAGGTTATCCGGTGAAAAGCCTTGGAAAAATTCTATAAATAGGAATTTCTCCAACTCATTCACTACACCGGAAAACATACGAAGAGAGCATAAGGAGTTAGTGTCTAGTCCTTTGTAAGTATATAGTTATTCAAGAAGTTTTCTTCAAGAAGTTTGTAATAGAGTTTTGCTCTTACAGTAATCAATAAGATCCTATGTTTTATTATGCCTAATACAGTCTATGTCTTTGTGTTAGTAAATGGTTTTCATTATCTCTTGATATGAATTCTTTTTCTGAATTTGAAGAATTCTTTGAATGTGATGATGTCTATGAGATTGTATTAAATACGATCATGTAATGTTTGAAAGATATATAAGTATTTTATGTAAAAAGTGAATGAGAGCAAAAAGATTGGTATAGAGCGTGGTATTCTTCTTGTTCTCCCATTTTTGCTTGTCTCTCCCTGTTTTCTTTGTCCTTGTTTTGCCTACATACGATTCGACTCCCGTAAGACGCGCATCAAAGAACGCGGACCGTTTTTAGCCCGGGTGAGGCGTTGTGAGGTCATATACGTTCTATAAGACGCGGTGTAGGACAGATTTTTGAGTAAGTAACAAACATGGACACGAAGCATGGGTTGATCGACATCGCAGTCGACAAGTCAAGATTGTGATGATGCCTTTCATCCTCTATCCGATCTCATCCCGTAAATGATGAGACTAATATTACAGAGGAAGATAATCCTCTTCCAGGGTGGAAGCTCCCAAAGCTCCCATATAATGAGGTATATCAAAAATCCAAGTCATTTCATTTGTTAGCCTCTCTACTGCTATAAGATCACGAGAATCATGTATCCAAGTAAAGACTTCTGCTAAGTCTGAATATGATATCCCCTTGATTTCTCCACAAGATCTGAACTATTTAAAAAAGCAGTCTGTTTATAAATTTGTGCATATAGGTTGCGTCCAATCGGAATAACTCCTTTATTCCGACAAGGTTTAAATGCATCGCTTTATGTTGTTTGTTAGATACGCGTCATAACTCTTTAAAGATTGATTGTTTACTTGCTTTGCTCTTCAAACCAGTCGAGTAATGGTCCAATTCATTTTAATGTTTTTCCAAATTATCCAGTCTCCATACGCGATGATGATTTATTGGCCCAAGTTTTAAAGTTACATCTTCGACTCACGGTATTGATATGAAGCCGGGTTCTTCCCCTTTTGCTATATTTTATAGAATTATTTTCGGGATGACAATACAAAGACATCCCGCCATCAAGCATGGTCCTTCCCAAGGATCCAGTGTAGTTATGCATGCCGGCCTCACAAAGACGAGAAGATCGAGCGAGGTTGTCAAGTTGGGACAAGATTCGTGTCCCAAAAGAATGGACTATCTCCACCAAGTGTGTTGAAGGAAGCACTTCTGCTATTCAGTCTGCATCTAAAGTCATAGAGGACAGAGGTAAGGCTACCATCTCATTTCGAAAGTCAAATTCTGTTAAGCCAAGACTTTCCACTTCTTCTTCTACTCAGTCCTTCATATCTGATAAAGAAAAGTGTCCAGAAACTGATTTTCCTCCATGTAGCCACCCTACTTTAGTGCATGATCCAAATACTGACTGTTTATGGTGTGAGCAGTGTCAAGTCCTAGTCCAACAGAAATACATCCCGAAAAATGGCCCGACCATAAGTATGAATAGTTGTTCCTATAGTAGTAACCCTTCAAGGTCTTCTACTTATTACCAGACATTAGCAATGGCTAGATCTGTATTAAACAGAGCCAAGATCTCTATGGATTCCCATGAAGCTACTACATCCCAGCCTGAGTCTGATTTTCCTGTAGCCCGAGATTTTGAGATCTACACTGAAGATCGGCAACAACGTCGGCGAGAAGATCAGTGGTATGGGCGGCAACTTGACACAAAGATTGAAATCCGAACTCGCCCGCATGTTAAATTGGAACAACAAGGCCACCGAGGCTATACAGGACCAAGTCCTGTCACAAAATGATAAGCTTAAGCGTATGCAAGAAACGCTTAAAGCTATTGAGTTGCACCAACGCGGTGACCTTCGCTCTGCTGTAAATTTGTTAAATTCAAAAATAGATACATTATCTGATAATGTACAGCAGCTAACTCTGAATGTGCAACAGATTCCTGATCAGGTCTCCAATGACCTCCAAAGACAGAATCCAGCATCTTTCAATCACTGTCGAAGGATCGAAAAAAAGATTATTGTGCGAGTATTCGATCGCCAATGGTAAGTAAGGTTAATACTCTTTGCTTTCTGTTTCCTAAATGGGCAACATTTACTTACTTCTTCTCTCCGTATCAGTCAAGCTCAAGCATTCATGCCGACAACGAGTATCATTCTGCAAAGAGTACGAGGACCTAAGACAGATTGGTCCAAAGCTATCACATGGACCCAAGTTTCTAATATGAAGTCTCCTCTCGGTCCTCCAAAAGAGGGTGATAAAAGAATTGGCATGGCCGAGTTAAGCGAAGAAGCTGCAGAAAGCTTCATGGAAACCGGTGAGAGTTCTAATCCTCCCATGCAAAATACAATTAGAACTTTGAATTTTCAGCCCAATTTTTATAAAATAGAATGCAAAACTCCGATGAGATCGAGAAATGGTTCATGGAATGATCGGATGGGCGAATACTCAAGTTCTCCAATTTGGTAAGCATGATAAAGATATCGCTGGAATCATTGCCAATGGCTTTCGTGGGCATTCTTAAAGAATGGTGGGATGCTATTCCACCCCCATGCAAGATCAAATTATCAATGGCCAAGGACCGAAGGTGGTGAACGAGTTGGAGGCGGAATCTGCAGCCCAGTCGCGACACCGCCAATTCGCCGAGTTTATTCAAGATGAAAACGTCTCGAGTACGCTCGAATTTTTAAGAGCCCAACTCGTGATATGTCAAAGGTAAAGAATACGATGCTATATGCAGAAGCTCTATCACTCCGGTACTCCTTTCAACACCACCATGAAATTAAGGTATGTGGAATCTTTTCCCTCATACTTTCTCCACATCGAATATAAGAAGGTCATGCATGGATATACCGATGCTGATCTTACATTTAGGCGCATCAATCAAATTATTTGAAACAAATCAGCGCTGTGTCTTGAAAAAGAAGGCTCATGAAACAAGCCTTCAAACGAGCATAGAAAGCCTTAGGGAGTAAGTTTTGTTCTACTCAACTTAAAATCAATTTGGTGTGTCTCCCCCTGGTCTTTCTCTTAAACGCACAAAAGCATTCTTCCCATTTTAAGAAGTCTGCTCCCTTGTCTTGATCGTGTGCTTCAAAACCTTTCATGCAAGTCTTTCAAACCCGGAGGAAGTTCTTTAGGAAAAGAAATATTTCCCAAAAATAAAAAAATAGAATGTTTCATATGTAAGGGAAATCATTATAGCGGGATTGCCCCAAGAAAGGTCGCCAAGCCTCTCGCAAAGGCTAAAGTCAATTTTGCCCATGAGCACTCTTTAATGAAGATGAATATGTGCTCGTTTCGAC
Source organism: Taxus wallichiana var. yunnanensis (assembly GCA_018340775.1). Taxonomy (NCBI): domain Eukaryota; kingdom Viridiplantae; phylum Streptophyta; class Pinopsida; order Cupressales; family Taxaceae; genus Taxus; species Taxus wallichiana. The sequence continues at coordinate 101,372,413 of CM031241.1, forward strand.
ATCGAAAGCTATGAATCTGATGTTGAGTTTTCTTAACTCACTATTGCTTTAAACCACAGTACCAAGCATCTTCCTCTCGAAGATGAATTTTACGATTCCGATCAAGGCTATGATTCTTTTCCAAGTTTTCATTGTAATATGATCAGAAGTTCATATGAACATCCCTCATTGCTCCCGGCTCTATAGTTCTCAAGCAAAAGCTGGATGTTCTTAAACAAGAATTATGTCGTTGTCTTCCCCATATGGTCAATCGACATTATTCTCTCTGCAGACACATATATATGAACTCTAGACAGACATCTTGGAGGCTAAAATCCAACAAGAAAATTCGTGAGGATCTACAGCTTGCCTCATGCAAGCAATCGCTCAACTTGCTACAACAACTTCCATGGCACCTTATCAGTTTTCTCTTCCTTCTGGAAAAGGATGAGGAAGACTCACTCGCCTGCCTAATCTTCAAGATTATGGACGAGGACGAAGAATGCCACAACAAAGTTTCCCCTTTCTCCTTCCCAAAGAGAAATTCGAGCCTCGAAAGATGATCTCTATGCAAAAGAAGAATGATAATTACTATAATGAAGATTCTCCATCAAGTCCTCCCGCTCTATTCCTGTTTCTTCTCCTCCTATACCTCGCCGCTACTTTGGCAACCCGTAAATGCAAGTGGTGGAGAAAAGCACGCATTGAGCTTCTTGAAAAGCTATACATTCAAAAAAAGCTACCGCCGAGTTCCGTGCCTATTACTTCAAGAAGAAAGTTCAAACACCTCTGTCCGATACTAATGAAGAAGAAGTCGATAGGCGATAATGGAGAAAGCCTTCGACCAAGATGATGAAGAACACAAAAAGCAGATGTAAGTATTGTTCGTACTTCTTAATCCCTTCAGAAAATTCAAATATGTATTCCACATATTAAGCCATATACTTTAGATGCTATGATTGATCACTGGCGCAGCAAGTCACCTACTTAAAGAGCACACAATCCAAGTGATTGTTGGATTCCAGACTTCCTACAAGTAAGCTTTGATTCAAAAAAGATTATTTCCAAATGCTCTGCTTATATTCCTGTTCTTCTAGGGAAAATTCAAACTACATTAAAGGTCCACCAATTTGATCTATTGCATTATGATATGCTTATAGGATCAGATAACCTCAATAATCATATGCCCTATACTGTCTGTCAAAATGAGATCCTATTTCCTCAAGGATCTGTTCCCCGTCTTTCCACATACCAGTCTATAATACCCTCTGTCATCAAAAATCCTAAGGTCTCCAATAATGACTGGTTGCATAAATCTATTTCCCTTAATACCTCTGCTATTGATCTTTGATCAATAAAATCAAGCAAGACTGTTCTTCTGACAACCCCCATGCCTTTGTACATCGAAAGAAACATTATTGTCAGTTAGAATTCCAGACAAGCACTCCTCCTAAGTTCAAAGCACACCATATTGGTATGTCTCCTTCTGAACGAATTGAATGTCAAGCAGAGATTGATAATCTACTAAAAGGTGGATTTATTCAACCATCCAAGTCTTCATGGAGCTGCCCTGCTTTTTATGTGAATAAAAGGAGTGAGCAAGTAAGAGGAAAGAAAAGGTTAGTAGTTAACTATAAACCTCTAAATAAATTTATACTGCCTGTCCAACATCCTATTCCGAGTCAGGATGATCTTTTGACTAGAATCAGTGGCAGTAAGGTTTATAGTAAGTTTGATTTAAAATCTGGTTTCTGGCAAATCTTTCTGAATAAGGAAGATACATATAAAACTGCTTTCAGCATTCCAGGAGGCCAGTACGAATGGACTGTCTTGCCATTCGGTTTAAAGACTGCACCATCCATCTTTAGAAAAAGATGGATCAAATATTTGGTCATCTCTCCAAGTTTCTTATTGTTTATATTGATGATATTCTTGTATTTTCCCAGAATACTAAAGAACACTTGGAGCATCTTGAACAATTCTATCAGATGTATATTCTAATGGTTTATGTCTCAGTCCCACAAAAATGGAGACATTTAAAGATACAGTCCAATTTCTGGGCATCACTATTTCAAATGGAGCCATTCTGCTGCAAGAACATATTGTTTCTAAGATAAGTTTATTTCCTGATGAATTGCCTGATAAAACACAACTACAAAGATTTCTTGGTTGTGTTAATTATATTGCAGGATTTTATCAGAATGTTGCTGCAGATCGTATCTTGCTAAATAAAAGGCTTCGTAAAATGCCCCAGTATGGAATACTAATATGACCAATGCAGTTAAAAGAATTAAGCGGTCATGTCTGTCTCTACCTTCTCTGCGTCTCTGGTCTGGTACAGGATTCAAGATTATCGAGACAGATGCCTCAGAAGATTCTTGGGGCGCAATTCTAAAAGAACGCAAGGAGAATGGTAAAGAAGAAATTTGCAGGTATGCCTCTGGCTCTTTTCGAGGCCCTGAACTCAAATACCATTCAAGTCACAAAGAGATACTTGCAGCCAAACGAGCTATTCAATCTTTCTTATTTTTTATTCAACATGAAAATTTTTGTTGAGAACTGATCTTCAACATTTTAAAGGAAGATTGTATAAAGGAGATCAACAAACAAGACTACCTATGGTCATCTCCAACGATGGGCTCAGTGGTTTGACGGATATGATTTTGATGTAGAACATATATCTGGTAAGCATAATGCACTTGTTGACTTTGCCTCCAGAGAATTAAATAAAAATAAGTCTGTTAATGTTACTCACATAATTCATGAATATATCCATCCAGTTTGGGATACAGCCACATGCCAGCCTATGATCCGATCCAAAGCAATTTGTGACCAAAGAATGTCACAAGAAGCAGAACAACCGCTGTTTCTAGAGATATTATTTATGTCTCCCATTATAATATGACAGAGGTAGCCTAGTAGGTTTGTTGATCCAGATATTCCTACCTCTCGAATTTCACACACAAAGCAGATCCATGGTTTTTCGCCGTTTGCAATGGCCTTGGCGCCATTACAGAGCAATCGAGCCTACTCATGATACGCCACCTTTGGAAGGAATTCGTTTACAACAACTCATTCCCAAGCCAAATAGTCTATGGCGTTTTGAGCTCGCCAAGTTATGGCCGGAGAAGGTGACCCCCACTCACTAATGATGCATGGAATCGCCATGCGAGCACCAGGCGATCAACAATATATCTCTCGCATATCATAAATACTTCCTGATGAAATTCTTGCCAACCAAGCTCTCGATAGTCCTCCTGGTCAATCCAAGTCCGGATAATCGTGAGGAATATTATGATTAATTGTAAAATTCCTGGTATGTTAAGATGAAGTATTATGTTGTTACTAATCATTTGCAGGTCATCATATAAATCCCAATGGAGCACTATGGCGAAAGTTTTACATTCATCATACTATGAATGTACATCCTCCAAAGACCAGGATATCCTCTCCGAATTCCCGATCACTATGCTTTTCCAACAAGGACACATCTTCGAAGGGACACTGATGGGACCAGGACTGTTTCACGAATATGGTTTGAACACAATACTGAAACCTCCTTCCTCCGTAAGGACATGACTTCTACACAAGATTCTTCATCATCCTTCTGACGAGGCGGGCCCAAGATTATTTTGACTAAGCCCCCTAATGCTAGATGACGGGCATGTTGTCATCATTCTAATAAACAAAGTGACTTGATAAGTCATTTTTCTACTTTTGTGGACCTCCCCACTTCTTAAAGGTGTTATTCCGAGTGGCATGTACTCGTTGTGTCTGTCAGTGGGAATCTTTTGGTAACTTAGGTTACCGGTTCCTCGGTGTCGTAGGTTTCGGTTGCGGTCATTTATTCTTTTCCTTTCCTATTTAAGGATGGATCGTGCTCATCAGAAGGCATTCGGATTTTTATTCAAGTGTCAGAGTCTTTAGTCCAAGAAAGTTTAGAAGCATATTCTCGTTTCTTTACTTAGTCTATATCTAAGTTGATTTTCATACAAGAAGTTTGTAATGGAACTTTTGTTCTTACAAGTAATATAAAGATCTATTATGCCTAACACAGATCTATGTTTTTGTTTTAGTAAATGGTCTACATTATCTCTTGATAATCAATTCTTTTCAGAATTTGAAGAATATTTCGAGACCGATGATGTATATGAGATTGTGTTAAATACTACCGTGTAATGTTTGACGGAGATATTAGTATTTTATGTATGTTTTTGTGTTACGGAGGTCATTTAGAAGGCGGGAGGTGGTTTGAAAAAAAGGTGTTGGGCTCAAGATTATGGCCTGTAATTATGCCGGAGGATTTTTCCCAATGAAATGAAACCTCCCGAGTCTGACACAGTCAGAATGCAAATGGTGAGGATTCAAAGTGTCGTTGAAGCCACTTTTCATCACAACGGTTTAAAATTTTGGTTCATGAGGTTATGTGGTGACTGGTTATCCTACCACGTATATCTTGTCATATTTCTATTTGCGGTGAATTCGATCAAAATGGGTGGTCTGCTTAAAGTATTTTGTGGTGTTTGCATTTGCAATGCTGGTGATGATAGCATCAATGCCAATCACAGACGTTGCACAGAATTTTAACACGATGTTGCAGGCAGTGGCTCCCTCTTTGGCGTTTCTGCAGATGAATGGAGCGGGGCAGCCGAGTTGGTAGTGCTGCAGCAACGTGAAGAGGTGGGTTGGAACCACCACAACCTCCCCTGCCAAGCGACAGATAAAACAACAAATAGTAATTTTTGAAAACATATTAAGGTTCCAAAAATGGTACAACCATCTATCCTAACACATAATGGACCAAAAAAAACCAATTACATCTGGAGTGTATTTTCATCTTCATTCAAAATATTGAAGATACATTCGTAACTATATTTATAATTTATATTTATATATTTTATGGTATTGTCGACAACCTGTATCCACAAAAATCAGTTTGAGTTAAATAGAGGTCATGTCTAGAGCATAGAGGTTTTCATGCGACAGAACATATTGTAGCTTGGAATAAACATTCTTGTTGCAGTGGAATTCAATACCTATAATTTTTAGAATGTACTCTTCCTACTTTCTGATCAATGTGACGCATGCTTCTAACGCCTTACGAAGAAGACGCTTGTCGCTTCCTTTTTCATTATCAATAATAGTTCCAATCACATCAAAATAAAGAGCATTTCCCGGTACTGCATTCTCAACTGCATTGATCACTTCCCATATTATAGGCAAACTTGTCATGAGTAAGTTAGGAAAATGCCTACTATTTCCCAGGGAAGTATAGGATATGAAAAGAATCTTGAACAAATTGTTTTTCTTCAGCCCTCAAGGTAGCTATAGCAATTTCCAATTGCTTCACCCTGGAAAAACCGTCAATCTCCAAATGAGGTTGCATAGATTAGATCTTGATAAAGCGAGAAATTTTCTAATCCCAAATCATAGTTGAGGTTTCAAATCCCAGATCAATAATTATTGAGTAGCCGTCCACTTCTGAAAATTAATGGTACTTCTGAAAAACCTTTTTCATTCGAAAATCAATCATTTGTGCAACAAATTTCGTTCATTGGATCAGTTCAAGGATGAATTTCAGCCTCACCTTTGAAAGATCGCTTTAAATTACCTTGCATAAGACTCGAACTGCGGAATTGTCATCAAAATGTACACGATTCGATTTGAGTTTTTTAATTTATTTTTTTCTTCCACTTTCTAAGAGCATATATTTGATTTTGTTTTTAAATTATTGTCTTGTTCTTTTTCTTTTGTAGTCCCTTTAACCTTTTGTTACTTGAGACATTAACTTTTAAATTAAATTTTGACAGGTTTCAAGAAGCTCTGCATTACGAACAGCGGCTCACAAAAGGTTCTGGCGGAGGAAATTCGTTCAATGCACATTGTGAAAGAGACGGAGTGTGGGGACGTTATGAAAACATGTTTTCTGAGATGGTGCGGCCTACGGCTCTAATGGCTGTTATGAGCAGCAAGCAGATCAATGTGGCAAATTGTGGCGATTCCAGAGCTATGCTTTCCACAGGTGGAAAAGATGATAACATGCATGCACTGTTATAGGTAAATTAGTGAGTTATTAAGTACCTAAATTATGTGCGGAAAGTGGTGTTGAACGACACTCCAATAAAAAATGTTATCAAAGCTTATTAAAACAAATAATTTTATCATAGCTCGAGTCAGGTGGAAATAAATATTTCTCTAATAAGAATGTATATTGCATGGCAAAATAAGTTGTTTAAGCGCATTAAACAATTGGCAATGGTTATGCTAGTTATATATATGTATATGTATTTTAATTTTTAAAATATTTATTAATATATTAGCTTTTTTAATTTATTGATCTGTGTAAAACATAAAGTGAATTAAAATTGCAACCTTTTATTTATGGATGTAACACACTATAACGATCTACATTAAATCTTTAATATTAGTTTCTAAAAAAACATGTTCATAATTGATTACGCCGAAGGTGTTTGTATGTGAGATGAAGCCTGGGGATTCTGACAAAGTAGAGAGCTCAACGACACATATTAGTTTTTTCGTTGATGTACGGTGTTAGATCCATTGTCCACATTCCATTTTGGGTTGAGGTTTGGCCATTCGACGTGACGGCGACTAGGTGGCTACAATAGACAGGAGATTTTGTACTTAGCCACCATATAAATTTTATAGGGTGATTGAGATTTCCAAATTATTATTTCCCATAATGGGAGATTGGTTGGTGGTGAGTATCATTTATTTGTGAAATTATTATGTTAAAATATGGAGTGTATTTTGATAGTTTTTTTGGTCTACCTGATTACGTCTTTCCACACCTTGGTTCATATCAATAATCTTGAATTAATCTCTTCCATCTTTGTATGCATTTTCAATTGATGGAGAAATGAAAGTCCTAATCACCTCACATAGATGTCATGTTGTCGGCCTTGCTGACGCTGACACAAGAAGACATGAAGTAATTGGAAATAATAGTTTTCTTTGACTAAGCGACCCCTCAAGAACAATTTTGTCATCATTTTTTTCATCAACGCCCTATAATGTATATTTATTTTTGTTTTAGTGGACACATGTTACTCAATAATTATTTAATCATACCCCCCAAAAAATTACCTCCTTATTTTCTCCTTGGTACAAAATAGATTTTAATAGGCCCTATATACATGTGGAAATATCTTCCCATATTTGTCACTTCTCAAATATTTTTAATCGAAGTAAATTGATCTATCACATTTAGTATATTAAATTTCATATTAACAATTATTTTAATTTCGTCCACTCAAAAAACTTGACACCATAAAAAAGTGAAATAACAAAATAGAAAATCTCAATCGACCAATAAAATCTTCATTTCCTTCATACTTCCATTCCCTGAAGGGGCTCAATTATTGATGAGTGTTCCTACATCACCTATTTTTTAGTAATTACTCGACCTTGAAACTAAAAAGAGTGCCTGTAAAGTGCTACAAAAAGCAACAAGTGTGGTTAGGTTTCAAAATGCGTCCCTATCGAATACTTGCCAATTTTTATTTTGGCCCCTTTAATCTCGCATTTCACTCACATGAATAATGTGCTCGAGCTTGAGACAAATAAGTGGAGCACAGATTATTATTTGGGTAGGAACAATTTGCTATGTGGAATAGGTGTGGGACATGCAAGTATTTTAAGTCCACCTTTTAATTTCCAATATCCCTTTCATGTCTACATCTTACATATCAAATTAAACATTATCCAATCAAAATCATTGGTGTCATGTAAAAATAATTAGCAAGCATAATTGACTGATTGAATTTACCTTTTCACCGATATGTTTGATGGTTTGAGGGCCTCAATTACAATGGTTTTTTTGCAAACCATTGATTATCCTATAATTCCTTAAGCTTACAACTAGAAAGAAAGGCTACGAATTGTTGTATACCAGTAATTTTTTTGGGGAGGATTATTCTAAGCCATGGAATAGGTGTAGGGCTTGCACATAGTTAATTTTCCCATTGTTGTCTTTCTCAAGCCCTTGCAATGCATTCTTTCACCACCATCGCTAATTGAAATCGTTCATCCTATAACACATTTTTGTGTTTTTGATATAGTGGAAACATGTTACTCAATACTTATTTAATCATATATGCCTCAAAAATATTCTCTCCTTATTTTCTCCTTAATGTAAAATATATTTTAATAAGCCTCCATACATGTCAAAATATCTTCCCAAATTTTTCACCTCTCAATTTTTTTAAACAAAGTAACTGATCTATCAAATTTAGTATATTAAATTCCATAGTAAATATTGTTTTAATTCTCTCCTTTTTTATTTTCGAATTTTTCTTCATGTCTTTGTCTTATCTAGCAAATTAAATTTTGTCCACTAAAAAAATTCATGCCATGAAAAATTAAATAACAAAATAAAACTTTCAATTGACGGAAGAAATCTTCCTTTTATTCATATTTCCATTCCCTGAAGGGGCTCAATTATTGATGAGTGTTCCTGCATATCCTACTTTATCAGTAATTACTCGAGCTTGAAACTAAAAAGTGTGCCTAGAAAGTGCTATAAGAACTAACCAATGTGGTTGGGTTTCAAACTTGGCCCCTATTGCATTCTCACCAAATTTTTATTGTCACCCCTTTAAGCTCACATATCACCCACAATAACACATTTCTTACTTTCCTTCTCTCCTGGATGCTACATTCCTCCACCTCTACCCTTTCAACTTTCACAAAAGAGATGGGCACCATTTCTTCCCATGTTGCAAATAGCAAACAACATATGTTGTATTCTAGTTTGCAGGAATGTTTTTGTTTTACTTGGTGTATCATTGACAATAATGGTTATTGACAGATGAAACCATCACGACTATTGCTAAGGAATAACCTTTTTGTTGTCCTCATAGCAAGAGAGAAACCCTAATCCAATATGTGTGTGCATTCGCTACCTTTTGATGTTAGGTCTACTCCATATTTTCTATTATATCTCATGAAACATGCCCTAGAATTCCCCTTGCATTTACATCTGTGTTAACTACCCAATAAATGTAAGAGCTGCAATTGTAAAGAATTTTTACTTCATCATTATTGTTCAACCACTCCTTTCATTATGAAATATCTCCACAAATAATTGCATCGACGTCTTACACAACCCGCCTTTTGAACTTCAAACAACTCAAATAAATTTCATGTCGTTGTTTAAGGGTGGAGTTTCGGATTACCTCCCCATTCCAACTTCCACACCCTTGTACATTTCCAACCTCGGACCCCTTCTTTTTTTTCCCTCTTTCTTTACCATTAATTCTCTCCATACACTTTGAATTCTTAAATATATCCCCTTCGGCGTTTCCACCATACATCTAATGTATGATTGCTAGTAAATAATTCTTAAATGACATACTATAAGAAACAAAAGAATCATACATGATAGATGGGATTTGATCTGTTGAGGGATTTCATCTGAGCCGACAATTTCTCTTAAACAGAAAATCTTATCATTAATACAAACCTTAAAAAAACTATTGAATCAGATTACTGTGTATGTCATGAAATATTTACCATTTATTATTATTGTATGAAGCAGAAATCCGAATGTTCATATCATAGAAGGAACGCCTATCAATGTTTCAACCAGACACAACAAAGAACACACAGTGGCTTAAAATGGCTTCTGTCCACAACATTTAGGTAATTGTTTATGCTTAGTATATAAACACTATTAATAGCGTCAATGAAAACATGTGGGATAAATCAACCGCGACCAGGTTCGAGTGTATAAGCTGCCAAAATAAATACGTTTACATAATGTTGTTCCGCGTTCGAAAACATATATTGCCGCTTAGAAGAAACTTGGTTGTGTATGGTTAGAAATATTCGAGGAGGATAACATTGCTGCTAATTTACCTTAACGTTCGTAAATCACATTTCTGCTAATTATCCACGAGAAAGAATTATGTAATGTATCCAATTTTTTCCCATTTAAGCGCGGGAATTTAGATCTTCGTTCTATGAAATAATCTATACCCATACTATGAGAAAACTTCGTTTGCATGAAAAGAGTTTGTATACATTTCGACACCAAATTTGATGAGAGTCCCTTCTGCTGTGGTTTTTCATTTAACACTATTTACATCCTTTGGTAGGACATAATCGATATTTGAAACTCTTCATATATCACAGTTTCAGTTCCACAGAGAATAAGGACAACGAACAAATTCATACCATACAAAGAACTTAAAGTCAAAAGTAACATAGAGCTTAATATATACATTGGTAGTTCCTGATTAGAAATAATATCAATTAAATTATTGAGTTTCATATAGTAATTCTCTCTTAAAAGCAGATGACACAATCAACCATTCCTCTCGATTGACATTACAATGTATGAAAAATACTCAATCATTCCATTCCATTCATTCGCATGTTTAGTTTCCATTGTAAGCCTGCAAACAATAGCCAATGTTAACTATAAACATAATGTAAATTGAAATAGTTTGTTATATTTAGTTGGTATTACCATTTATGAATTCAAGATCAAGTAGCGTCTGAGTCGATGAAAAGCAGAAGGTGATGCTAAACCAACAATGGCTTGCTCACTTTAATCGACTGTAATCTACTTCAGACACTTTCCTAACATATTGTGGGCAAGCCATTCTTAGCTGAGTAACACGCTCCGCCTCCTAATGCCTGGTTAAATTTTGAATGGTTAATACGATTCTGAATGAAGAGTAATGTACACACAGTCATATACATATAGTGCCTTAAAGTGGAGAAGCTGATAGAAGCGAATATATTCAAAGATCGATTCACCGCGTCTGCACGCCTGAAAGTTGAGAAAATAATTGAAGCGAATATCTTTTACAGAATCTATTATCGACAAAGCCGGATATCAACATCCACGCCATGTCGCCGCATAAAAACAAGACTTAAAACTGCAGATACACTTCATCTAAGTATGGTCCGATAATAGATTCCTGGCATTAGTCATTTTATAGCACGACATTTGATACAGTCCGTGGTTTCCGAATAATGGTGATGTGGGGACAGCCCACAAAACAATGATGACCCATTATTCGCTTTATCCTTTTGAAGGTCATTGTTTAATGCACATGTCAATTCTGACTAGAATCATTACGCAAAGGTGTTTCATGAAACGGACATCAGCATTTATATTTATGGTTCTATATGTCTTATAAGAGCAATCCCAAGTGGGAAGTGCGATGTGAACGCCAAAACAGGAAGGAGATAGTGTTAGGAAAGTAGGGAGAGAAGAGAATAGAGGAAAGGAAAGGGGGAGAGGGAGATGTAATGTAAGAAACATATGGAAAGAAGGTAATGGAAGAAATTAATTCAAGTAATTATAGATCGATGCTCTAACGACATTTATAGAAATAGTCATTTGTTAAAACTCTATCAAATTGTCACACATCCTAGACAAAAAAAAATAATAAATAAGAATAAAGCTATCCCATTATGTAGCATATATAACCATTAGTCTTTGTAAACAATAAAATCGGAGTATGTATTATAAGAGTGACAAATGTGTCAAACGTTGTGAAATATGAGGATCTAATCTAATAATTGTAAATTTAATTAAGTTTTGAAAGTGTAGTACTAAATAATAAATTCTTCACATTTAAAAAAAATCCCACATCTAAAGGTAAATACGAAAAGCATGTGCAACTCTTGTTTGTAAGCTAGTATAAAAACAATATCTTAAGAAATGAAGTGTTTGATACAACATGGACGCTTCAATTTTGTTTTCAAACTAATATAAAATCAACAACGACTAAAATAAAGTGTTTGGAATGTCATTGTACTTTTCAATTAATATATATTGAATATTCTTTAAGAAATATGGATAATATATTACAAGAGAGGCAAAGAGAAATGAACACAAGGAAGGGGAGAAACAAAACAATGGAGTAGGTAGCACCAAAGGCAGAGGAGAAATGAGGACAAAAAGTTGGGGAAAGGAAATTGAGATGGGGATTAAGACGGAGGGAAGGGAGGAAGGGACTATAGGCGTTGTTCTTCATCTTTGCTCAAATGCAATTGTGAGTTACTCGCACATCTTGGAGTAATGATCAAAAGAGAAAGGTGGGGAAATATGAATGTCCATCAAGGAAGGGACCCTAGAAATTGTTGTGAAAGTAAGGCCTGGTCTTGCAGTGTTGCCAATGTCAATAGTGGATTTTTGTAGAGTAAGGCCTTGAGACTTGTGGATAGATAAAGCCCAAGCCATTTTTAGTGGCAATTGCCTACGAAATCCCCTGGTAATGGGTGGGATTGGAACGTGAGAAGGATTGTGGGGATCCCAAGGAGGGCCAATATATCAATCAAATTTGACAACAACAAATGTAGGTAAAGAAGGTGGTGTTGAGGAACTGCAGTAGATAATTTCTATGATAGTGCCAATTGCACCATTAACAAAACCAATATCAATCCATAAATTAGCAGAAAGCATGACTTTCTGATTTTTTTCAAAGAAGGAATTTGTGTTGAAGTTGATTGTCATCTGCATCAATGGACTTATAGGTTATTCTATTGAGCGATGGATATGACAATAGGATAGCTAAGTTCCTTCAACATTTGTAGGTTGTGGTTGTCAACCTAATTATTTTTTGCAAACAAGTGTGTGGCATTACAAAATTCTAAGATTTCTTGCTCGGAGAGGTAGGTATAGGTCCGACACATTAACAGTTCCCATTCTTCAAATGTAGGAATGACATTGCGGCTATTGAGAAACATGTGGAGAAATGAAATTTGTGAAGGAGTGGATCCATGTTGTCTGAATATAGATCTCAAGGAGATAGAGTTCTGAAAATCTTTCCAAAGTGAGGCATCGTAGGAATTGTTGGCATATAAAGGAATTTACATAACACGTGGTAACTTTCCGAGATCTCTCACAAGAATGATGGATTTATGGTCGATCGGAAAATTTTTGAAATGTGGAAAAACCTCCCGAAGAAGGAAGTCGATTTTGGCGAGAAACTTAGGGCTAATGAAACTCATTTCATCAATAATAATATATTTGATATGTTTTAAGGAGTCTTGAAAAGAGGAAAATTATTTTCCTTGATGGGTTTCAAATATCTACTGGGAATGCGAAGAAATGTATGAATAGTAGATGCGGAAATGTTGAAAGATACAAATACGGTAGGGGTTAGTAAAGGAGAGGTGAAATAGCGAGGTGCTACGGCGGAGGAGAAGGTAGACTTAAGAGGGTGAATAAGGAAGGACTTTCCTACTCTTGCAGTCCTTTGAATAATGAGCTTAATGGGTAGGAGTATATCATTACAAGAAAAGTGATGAAGAATAGTGTCAAAAGCCTATTATTGATCTTCACGAAATGGAAAAGAGAGATGTTGTGGATACAACGGTAGGAGGAGGAAAATATTAGGCCTTACTCAATTCAATAAAGGAATGGTTGTTGTCACACAATTTGAGTTGAATATTGTGGGACAACCAATTTTAGCAAGATTCAAATTCAAGGAGACCCAACATATGCAAATAATTAAGACATTGTGTATGTTACGGATGGAGTGAGAAATAATTTATTATTCATTGATTTGTTTAGATATTTTATGGTGTCAAAAATCCGATCTAGATGAACCCTTTGAATTATTTATAAGTTTTGTGTTTGTCCTTGTAACATGCCATGGCCTATAGAAATCTGGAAGAAGCACCAATTGGAAATAATACTATGTGGGGAAGAACCAATATCTAAAGGAATATTCCAGAAAGGATTGTATGAAAGGTGTTTAGAACAACATAAAAATTCAAAGGAACTTGAATTTTCTACCAGAATGGTAGAGAATCTAGGATATGCATGAACAATTGCAAGGAAATTTTGTCATCCCCACTTATTTCTAGTTCTTTATTTACTATTAATCCAATCTCGAGAAACCTAGATAAGAGAAATGGATTCCATAGCTGGAGGACGTAAGAGGTATGTGTCAAATAGTAGGGTTGTTTCTTCCACTTGAGAAACAAATTTAGGAATCCCCTAAGAATATTTCTCCCTACATTTAAATAAACAAAAGTCCGGCTATAGATAACAAGTAGAAATTTTAGAAGCATGTGACATGTTTCTTTTGCACTTATGTCATGTTCAAAAACACTTTCTATAATCATCTTCCGTAAGGTGAATGATGCGGGAAAATATGAGTTGGAATTTTTGATAGTTTAGAGAGCCTTTTGTGGTATATTTTTACCATTGCTTTGCTTTAGAGGCATACTTTGCAATGTATTTAAGAACAACATGTCGGGAAAGTATGGCTGACAATCAATGTTGGCTCTCCATATAGATAACATGGCTTTGTTGTGAATTTTTAATCTATCATCATTCCTAGAAGGAAGGTATTTAATAGCACTTGTGTCATCAATAGATAAGAAGAATAAAGTAATGTTTCCCAAGGTGCATTGTATCAACATTTGAGCACATAATTTTTTTCTGTAAACATGTTCCCTCGGAACACTTTGTGTATCATTGAACTCGATTGAGAAGATCCTCTAGGTCTTGCATTAGTGGGGAAGCCACACCTGCATTGATGATAACAAGCATGGATCATCATTGAGTGAACTTTGTTGAAATTTTGCTCGGTGATTTGTTGGACGGGGGTTCCAATGGAGACATACTTATCAAAGTATTGTGTGGTAACTTCATGGAATCATTATCATCATAGTTAATTTCATCGATGTTAAGGGAACCCTATAGCCTCAAGAAACCATAAACATTGGAAAACACTCTATGTTTCTACTCATACCGAAAGAAAGGGATTGGTAAAAATGTTGATTCTAAGTAAAAAAGAAGTAAAAAAAATTGAATAGTGTTACATGTACCAATGATCCTTTTTGGTTGTTTAAAGATTACTTTACCTTCAGGAAAAAATGTTCGAAAATCCATGTAAAAAAGACCCTCAAAAGTATATTCATTGATGGGGGAAAGAAATATGTCTAGCCAAGGCATAGTATGGGGTATGTTATGTTCATGGGACATAAGGAAATGTGTGATCTCTACATTTTGGTACTTGTGTTGTGTGTAGATGGCACAAATGATTATTTATGAGAATTTTTTTTTCTTGAGAGTAAAGGATCATCATTGAAATCATGTATGGTGGTGTCTTCAGAAGGTGGAATGTCCATTATGATTGTGTTAAGAGAGGAGGAAATATTTGTTGGTTCTATAGGAAGGGAAGAGATGGAATTATTATCAATTAGAACATCTTTGTAGTATGGATCATGGGAAATTTTATATTGAAGCACCTTCCACACACGGGATCTACTAACATAAAAATCATATTTTGTCTTATTATGTACCATACTTCTACACTAGAATCAAATCTAATTCTCCGAGGTGAAGGGGAGGTATTTTACAATCAATGAATTATATATTTTGAGAAACTTATAGTGTTCATGAGTATTTGTACTTCCCGTCATGTGCAAATGGATAACATGGAGAATAGGATTTACTCGCTTTATTAACATTTCTTCAAAAATTGAAAAACTTATATGAATTGAAGTAGACAAAAATTTAGATTGTAAACTACCATATTATTTTAGGAAAAAACTAGTTTCGTTGATTTTAAACAATCAAAATTCAATGATGTGGGATCCTAAAATCCTATAAATTAGTTCATATCCTGCAATTTGGAAGACACCTATAATTTGATCAAAGAATTGATGATCATTAAAATTGATATATATTTTTTTGCTTTAGTAAGAAGTTGATGCCACATCTTGGGATAAATTTTATTTTGTACATTTTTTAACAATTCTTTAATTTTTATATTTTGTGAAATATCCTACCATAAAACATAAAGAAAATAGAGCACTTTTTATTAGCTAACTCCCTCATTCTTCATCAATCAAAATAGTGAAATCAAATAATGATTTTTGAACATCTATATAATTTCACCATGGTTGGGATGGTCCTAATTTATCAAAGGTTTTAGCTTTAAACTAAAATTAGCTTAGTCTTACTAAATGTAGACATAAACATTCACATGGAAAAAAGTTCTTAAATATAAACCTATTAGTAAAAACTCTCCTCAAATGATACTCAACACTATTCTATTCAATTTAAAATTGACATTTCAATTAAAAGCTAATAGTCTCCCTGTTGATGATACCATTTTTAATAGTTTTTGACTTTAACTCAATGGTTCAAGTAATAAGACTAAATTTGCCTTTTGAGACTGTTTTTTATGTAAAATTCAGGTATTGATGTCCATTAAATCAAAACTACTTGTTGCACTTCCCAGTTATTTTGAGAAACTTATAGTGTTGGTTTGAGTATTTGTATTATCGTGTGCATGGATAACATGGAGAATAGGATTTACTCATGTTTATTAACATTTCTTCAACTAAGCTCAAAAATTTAATTAAAAAAGTTGGAAACCATCTTATAGTATTCTAGTTTCAAAACTAGTTTCCTAGATTCTTTGACTTACATTAATACATTTGGGATCCTCGTTGAAATTAGTTCATATCCATAGTAAAGTTTACCTATATTTTGATCAAAGCATCATTTTTTCAAACTATTTCCACTGAAATTCTGAGTGCCCAAAATTGATGACCTTATGTGTTAGAATATTCCCATGAAAAATTAATCTTAATTGGAAACTATATTTAGATTAAATCTCTACCATGCATTTGAAATATTGATTCTTTCCTAACTCCTTTTTATAACACACTCAAAATGTGCAATAAAATTTGAATGCTCGCATATGCTTTTAAAGTAACTCAAACTTTTTGGATGGGATTCCTAATTAATCCTAAAAGGTTAATTGCTTCTAATGCTATTAAAATCTAGCTTAGTCTTACTAAAAGTGCTTTTGACTTACCTTTTGTCCCACATGCACAAAAATCATTCCATTCTTGGAATTAGAAACCTATAAATGGAAATCTCCTCCTCATCATTTTAAGAACACTCTTTCTCCTCTAGCATAAACTATAGGCAAAAGAGGCTGGAGAATTTCTCCATTTGTTGAGATAACATCTTAATAGTGCATCCATTAACTCAAGCTTGAGTAATATGGAGAGAACCATATGGCCTTGAAGGCATGTAATGAGTGAGAATTTTCTTAAACCTTGAGATCATATTACAATCAAAATTGATTGCTAAGGATATTTCTAAGTTCATTTCAAGTTAGCAATCAAAGACTAGAAAGTGATTCATGTATGTTAGTTTGATTATTGTTAAAGTTATATGCATGTTTAAGAAATTATCCTCCCTAAGCTCTTATCTTAATGGTTCTTGTTAGGTTAGTTAATTTGAAACTTCTTAAGTGTTCTAGTTTCATTTCTTAATCTTTCTAGAACTTTCTCACCTTAATACATTTGGCATTAAATATGGCAGAGAATGAATAGTCCATAGAAGTTTATTTAAAGCTTTTCATTTGCATCGTTTTTTTAAACCATTTCCATGCATTTTGAGGATTGAATAGTTTTTATAACCTTATGTGTTAGAATATTCCTCTAGCAGGAAGACTTAATGGGTTTCTGCTAGAAAATTATTTAGAAGTAAATTTCTAACCTATTTACATTTTTAAAAACTGGTCTTTCATTGAGTTTTTATAGTTCCAAGTACATGCGTAGGAATTTAAGGGGGCAAAGCATATGTTTAAAATAACTCAAATTTTTGGATGGGGCACGCATACGTTCCCAAATGCAAACATATGCTTTATCATGTCTTTCGACATTGTACTAAAATTGTATATAGACATGCACATATGCCTAGAATAAGCCTTGCATATGCTTACAAATGCATGCATATATTTCTCGGGACATGTATACATTAAATTCCTTATATGTTATGTTTCATTTTTACAGATGCATGCATATGTTAAAAGAGGCAAAGGAATATCTCATTGGACACCCATACATAAGATACTGAACATTTTAAAGGCACGTGTACGTCTCCAGGCACGGGAATACGTCCTAAGGGGCGGGCAGGTGTCACAGTACAAAGTTGAAAATTTTCTTAATATTTGCAACCGAGCTATATATTTGTTTTCTAACACTTTACAGGGTCCGTGTGAGACTAATCAGTTATTTGTAGGGTATTTTAGAGCCCCTTTTTGTATTAATTTTCTTAGTCAAAATTCATGAATGTTGTGTTATTTTTACTTATAGGGTTTGGATCATGTATTGTATTCCCTCACACCTTATAGAGTGAACTTGGGAATAAAAAAAAATTCAATACGCTACTCATGCTTTTAGAAACAACATTTCATTAAATATTGCTAAGAGAATGAACACAAAATTTGGATAAAAGGAATGAGTTGTGTGTTTTGTTTATAAAATTTCATCATTGTTGACTTAAATAGTTTGTCCTTCACGTTTGTATTCTCTTCCTTCACATATTAGGACGATCTTAGGAATCAAAAGTAACATCTAATCCTCTATTATAAGATTCCTTGAACTACTAAATCCATTTTGAGAAGTACTATATATCAAAATAATTGGGATATCAGAATAACATGTTTCCTTAGGTTTCAAAATTGTTGTCGTGATCAAACCACATTAATTTTAAAGATAAAAACATGCCATATTCTAGTAAAAATTGATTTAAGTGAGTTTGTGACAGGGTAAACACATCCACTTTAAACTAGGAAAATTAGGATAATTAGCATAAATTTTAAGCTAAAAAAAAAAGAGATTTTTGGGAACCCCAAATTAATCCAAAAGAGTGTTGGAACTTTGTTTGAAGCGGGAAGTACTCCACTTTCCCACTTAACTAGTTATACAAAGTGAGTTTAAGTCAAAAATATCTCCATTGTGACCCTAATGAAAATGCAACAACGCATTTTAATGCTCATTGTGTCGAATGGGGGTAAAATAAAGTGCGATATCAAGGTTTATTCAACATGAATTTCTTTACAAACTATTAGCCATAGGTATTTGTGACACCTAGTTGAGAGAACAAATAAGAAGATATATCATCTTAGATAGTATCCAGACATCTATTTTATAGATATCTCAAAAGGTGAAAAAAAGGAGTAAAAATTTATTATTCAAACAAAGGAAAGTCAATGACTTAAGTTTAAATTACGTGTTATTCATCACTAGACCTATGACATGTTACTTTTTTGTATTGATTTATCACTTGTCCTGAGAAGATATAGGTGAAACTCTTGGGATAAAAGTTATTTAGTTTTTTTCATCCTCATTTTAATCTATAGATTTTCTATCTTGTTGTCCTTTTGGCATAAAGAGAATGACACGCATGCCATACTTCAGAAATAATCATGTCCTTAATTTTTACTTGGAACATGTATATTTTCTGATGGTTGGAATGCATAAGTTTTATCAATTTTGGGAATGAAACAAAATTTGCATATTTTAGTAGGCCCCTTGTCTAAAATCCACGAGAAACATTATCATCATAGTTAGGCTTGAGTCATAATTGATCTTCCTAAAAAAGTGTTAAGTTGTTTCATTGCCTATTCCCACTTTAAAATCAATATTCTCATTTCTAGTAAACTATGGTTTAATCTCCCCTATTGTGACATTATGCGCTAACATTTTAGTAAATCCTTAGGATAATTTGACATTTTACAAAACATTACCCTAGTCTTAAAAATTTTATGTTTTTTGTTTTTGATGTAAAATATTATTTTGATACTAATACCTTACTTTCCCCCAGCTTGTTTAATGTATCCTAGTATTATTGTGGCATAGCTCACATACGTAACCTTCATTTATTTTAAGTTTGGTTCTTTCTTGAATCTTAACTCATCATAAGTATCCTTTGATTAGAGATCACATAAACCCCTTGCTAATACTTACTCCTTGTTTATTTTAAACTCTACTTAAGTATTGACATTATGTTGATCATTTAGCATCAAACTATCTTTGGAAATGCTAGCATAACATGTATTCTATTGTTTATTGATTGGTTTATTGGAAACTTGCATAATTATTCCTAATGTGTTAGCAAAATCATAGTCTATATTGATTATTCATGGGTCCATTTATCGACACACTTTGAGACCATGAAATAAATTATTACACATTTCACTTAGGTTTGTTATACCCTTGATTAAATTAGATAAAACCTCATGTAAATAAAAATCACAACGGTTCATATCACGATAATGTAATCTAAGAAATGAGAGTCAAATCCTTTTCCCGATCACAATTTTGGTCCCTCTTCTCTGCGAAGTAAAGAAGCAGATGGTTTGGTTGACCATAGTGGAGACAAGATTTATTCATTCAAAGATATGGACAACATGGATGTCACTCACTTTGATGAATTCCTATTAAAAATAGAGATCCAATACTTGCGTGAGTTTTAGAACTATATGCCATAGTGCCAAAAGAATGAAAATCCCCTAGCCGAGATACTAATAGGATAGAAGAATAAATAAAAATACCTCCCATAATGGGTGATAAAAATAAGAGAAGACATGCTTCTACCTCCAGTACCAACATTTAAGGTGAAACATTAAGAAAAAAAGGTGGTTCTCGACCACCACCCCTTAAAATCCATCGTAGGGTTAGGAAGATCGTGAACATGAGTTACCTCCTCTCCTCAAAATGAAGATTTCAATATAAAAAAACAAATACAAACCCGTAGACAAAATCTAGTAAACTTAGCTTCGTCAAGAAACAAGAATCCAAACAAGGGTGCACGTCAAGAGAAACCTAGGACTAAGGTTTGTGAAATTTCTAATAAACCTAACCAAGATGAAGCCTTCAAACAAGGTCGAGTGCTTAGACCATCTTATCCACGAAAAAGAGCAACTCTTTACACAAGATTTATAATCAATGAAGAACATGTTCACGACCCTTCAAGAGAGTAATGTAGGTAATAGTAAGAAGTATCAATATGAGGAGTTATGTCCCTATCCTTTTGAAACAAACATGTTGCTAACACCATTTCAA
The DNA here is from genome assembly GCA_018340775.1 of Taxus wallichiana var. yunnanensis. Taxonomy (NCBI): domain Eukaryota; kingdom Viridiplantae; phylum Streptophyta; class Pinopsida; order Cupressales; family Taxaceae; genus Taxus; species Taxus wallichiana. Next base: position 101,393,260 of record CM031241.1, read on the forward strand.
ATAAGATTGATTTTAAAAAATTGATAAATATAAAGGCAAGGGTGATCCTCGTGATCACATAAAATAATTTTACATGGCTTTTCAAGAGGTATCCTATAGTGACAATTACCTCATACGTTTTTCCATCATAGTTTAGGAGGAAAAGCATTGGAATGGTTCCTTCATTTACCAAAGGGGTCTATAGTCACATGGTCCATGCTAGCAGAGAAATTCATGTGTCATTTCTCATTCAACATAGAGAATGACGTAGCCATGTTAGATCTATGTAGTGCCAAGAAGAGACAAAATGAAACTTTCTCTAGTTTCTTATAACAATGGCTAGGGCTAGCTAGCCACTTTCCTTGCATTGATCCGGAGAAACAATTGGTTAGTATCTTCATGCCCAATTTGAATATGGACACCATGTTCCACTAAAAATTCACCGCATCACTAAGTTCATGGAAGTTATTGAGAAAGGAATCCAAATTGAGAAGGCTTTAATAGAAAAGGGAACAATAAAACCCTTTTCAAAGGATAGACAAGAATCAAAAGCAAAGAAAATCCCAAGTTATTTAACAAAAATAAGAACGTCATAGGAGATGGCATCGTTGACTCTAAAAGGGTTCAAACATTTCAAAGTGGTCCTCTTTTAAAACTTACCAAAGGACCTAGTCAAAATCCAATCAAAATATGGGAGTTCACCCTTATAGACTAACTATCCATGATTTTGAGATAATTAAACACGGTGAACATGGTTCACCCAGAGGATACACCCAATACAATATGGTATAGAGAGCATGAATACTATGATTTTAATCATGTCAAAAGACATAAGAAAAATAAGTGTTTAAAGTTTAGACGCTTTATTCAAGACCTCATAGAGGATGGGAATATCGAAGTGGACTCACCTGAATCAGGGAAATATCCTAATGAAAAAATGGGAATCTTTAAACAACCCTTTCCTAATCATAATAAACAAGGAGAAAAGAATTCATATCAAGGTCATTCATTTGATGACTATAGAGCTCGAATTATGTACATACCTCAGCTGATAATCCCATGAATTATCTCATAGGATATATTCATTCGTCAATGAGAAGGTAAATACCATCAACATCATTAGAAATGATTGCATCGCGAAAACATGTTGTGATCATCTAGTAATCCTAGAGCCTCATGTACCTATGCCTCAAAAAATTCAATGTGATTTAGTAGATCAAGTTGAGAAAACCCCAGCTAAGATTTTGAACTTAGACCTTCTCAAGCTATCAAACTCTCATAATAATATCCTTTATAAAACCCTATAAGGGGCAAGAGTGTTAATGTATGTCGACCCTTCACACCTCAAATCCATGATTGTAAACCTTGGTTACAGAGACTGTATTTCCTTTAATAAGTGTGAATTCCAAATCAATAATCATACACATAATTTACCCCTATACATTGAGGTATTTTTACTCACAAAAATATTAAAAGAGTGCTTGTGGATAACAAGTTCGAGTTTAAATATTTGCACCTTAAATAAAGTCAGGAAGTTAGTGCACACATAAGTAGATCTAGATGCTCACATAATCATGATCACAACTTATGATAATGTCGAGCATGAGTCATCAGGAACCATTGTGTTACCTATGGAAGAGGGACCAAAAATCATAACACAAAGTTCCATGTCCTTGATCTGGATCTTCCTTATAATATGCTCTTGGGCTGCCCATGGATTCATGCCATGCAAGTTATACCTTCCACTTTTCATCAATGCATTAAGTTGTATCATGGAGAGAAAATGATCACCATCTTAGGAGATCCTCAAAATTCTACGCATTGTAGCGCTACATAATTTATCTCGAATAGCGTATGAATGTCCATCAGCGAACATTGTTATACCATTACAAATAGAAGCCCTAAAATCTTGGGTTAATCCCGAGACATTGCAATTTAGTAATAATTATCCTTCCTCGTCACTCTCTCCCTTTGCCTCATGGGATATGAAGATGGGAGCATATGGCCCAAGTGAAGATATTGATCTTCAACAAGTCCTATTGGTCTCCAACCTCTTGCTATCACCTAAAACATGTGGTAGGCCCGATTTTCATTCATAAGCTCTCATGATAGTTTCCCTAGTCCCTTTGACAAGTTTGTTCCTCATGGAGTTTTGTATGATGAAAAATGTTGGATACACATACAAGCTACATCCTTGAAGGTAGAAAGGTTACATTTCATCAAGCTCCAAAGTAAACAAAGGCACAAGAATGATGCGCGCCATGGCTTATCAGTGGATTTGGTAATGGCATAAATGCACAAGAAAAACTAGAGCCTATCCTAATCCCCCCTCGTAAATCAAATAAACTTTGCCTTGGAATTAAGTCTCATAGGGCTCCACCCTCGGAAATTGATGAAACTTCTTCAAAACGTGAGGACAATTAACCTCATTGGCACACGATTCCCATTGTAGCATATACGAGAACCTTTCCTCCACCAACATTTTCATAAATTCCGCCATTTTTACACTTTACCAGTTTAATTCCCAAGCCAATTACAAAATTATCCTTGTATATCCCAACATCATTGATTGGGGCCAATAACTTTATGTGCCAATTGATTTCTTTGAAAATAATGAGGCAATCACAGAATTTGTGGGTGCTCAAGATAATATTCTAATCAGTGACCATAAAAAGGGTTTCTCCATCAAACTAGAAGCATGCACGTACTTTGGGGAAGATGCAAAATTGTGTGGTTGCTTAAGAAAAATATAATAAGCAAGGGAAAAATTCCTATAAAAAATCCTTGCAAGAAGAATAAGTCTAAGTCCCATAGTGAAAACCTCTTTAAGGCACTTGTGGACAAACAAAAAGAAAAATCAATGGAAAAGATATTTGACCCACTTGAAGATAAAAATATCTTTGATCCACCTATCAAAATAGATCTCACTCTCCCCCGATCCTACACATATGGAGGATACATCTAAAATGTTGGTTGAGGAAACCATTGATGGTAACATCAAGTGGAAGAGGATCCAAATATGATATAGTGGGAGCTTCACTCTCAAAGACAAGAGCAAAAAAACGTTTGTGGCATTGCTAAAAGAATTTTTAGACATACTTGTGTGGTCTTTCATAGATATTCCAGTTCGGACTCAACCTTAGTTGTCCATAAAAATTTTGTGCACTCGGATGCTAAACCTATCAAGCATAAGTTAAGGAGTATGCACCCACCCTTATGTTGCACTTTTGGTTAAGGAAGAAGATGATAAACTATTGGTAGTAGGTTTTATTAGACCTATTGACTATTCATAATAGATATCAAACATAGTTCCAAAGACAAAAGAAACTATTTGGAATTTGAGTCTACAAGAACTTCAAGGATATTAATAATGCATCCCCTAAAAATGAGTTTCCTTTACCTAACATTAACATGATTTTTTATTCAACTACGAATAATGAAATTTTTTTCGCTCATGGACGAATTTTTAGGATATAATCAAATTAAGATTGTAGAGGAAGATCAAAATAAATATTCTTTCACAACCCCTCGGGGGAATTTTTCTACCAACGATGCTTTTCGGTCTCAAGAATGTTGGGGCCACTTATAAAAGAGAGATGATAGTCATATTCTATGACCCGATAAATGATATCATGGAGGAATATGTGGATGATATATTAGGAAATTCCATAAGCTTATAAGAATATCAAGAAGTATTTTGGCATAAGTTTCAATTCCTATGATATTATAAGGTCGATTGAACTTCGAAGAAATACGTATTCAACGTGCAATTAGGGAAATTATTATATTTCATTACATCAAGAAGATGGATCGAGGTTAATCTTGTAAAGAGTTACAAATATCACAAAAATTCATCCACCAAAGAACCTTAAACAACTGTGGATTTTACAAGATAAAATACAGTAACTGCTGATTCATTTCACAACTTGCGAGATGAGTACCATATTTTTGCACATCTACTCAAGAAAGATGTTTCCTTCAATTGGGGTTCTAAGTGTGATAACGCCTTTGAATTGATTAAATTATTACTAACGAGCCCTTCTATTCTCATGCCGCCTACCCCATGCAAACAACGTTTATTGCACATTTCAGCTACCCAACACGCTATTGTTGCAGACCGATTTTCCAATATGACCTTAGCCAAACACAGATGGTAATGTATTACCTTAGCCACATGTTGATTACATATGAGCTAAATTATCCCCATATCAAGAAATCTTGCTTAGTTGTGGTATTTTATTTCCAAAATCTTCACCACTATCTGCTCAACAAAAAAACCAAGTTGATTTCAAAGGTTGGCCCTTTAAAATACCATCTATCTAAACCTGCACTCATCGGATGGATGGATAGTTGGATCATCCTCCTAAGTGATTTTTATGTTGAATTTTTAATTATAATTCACTCAAATGACAAGTTATTGCGGACTAGTTAGCAGAATCTCCCATACTGAGGGTGAATCATTATGTCTGGATCTTCCAGATGCTTATATGATGTACATTGAGGAATCCCTTATATGGAAGATGTTATTTGATGGATCATTTAATTATCATTTTTAGGGGTAGGTGTTGTGCTTATCACTCCAATAGGGGACTTCATCCCACATGCTTTCCGACTAAGTTTTCCATGTACTAATAACTTTGCAAAATATGAGGCACTCATTGCTGATTTGAATTTTTTATTAAATGGAATATAAGATAGCTAAGATTCATGGGTGATTCAAATTTATTCATCAAGAAATTTAATAAAGAATACAATTTCAAGGATGAAAAAATCATCCTCTATAAAAATATGGTTAAGACTTTAAAGTGGTAATTTATGGGTATCGATTTTGAATGGATGCCAAGAATATAAAATCAATCGCTAACACAATGGTAATAGTCTAAGCTTTGCTTCGCATACCAATTTAGGAAAAGGCTAGTAACTTTCCTTGAAGCCATTTCCATCCTGCTCCTATTCGTTGTCGAGCCGAGGACTTTAACCATCGTAAAAGTGTTATGTCAACACTTCCAAAGGGTTGATGAGTTTGGACGTTTAGTTTATTATCGCTTGGGGTTCGGTTTTTGTATTGAGTTGGGATAGAACCCATTGTTAGTTGCAGAGAATTAAAAGACTGAGGTTTTTGACTTGCTTTAGCCCAATGAATAAACTTGTTACTGAGTTACTGTTGGAGATGTTCTGGTGACTCTGGTAAATTTGGATTATATACACTCCTTTTTAAGTATCTGTTGTTGCGTATTTCATTTACATGGGATTATATTTTAAAAATAAAATACCCAGAAGACATGGGTGTAGAACGATATATGTATTTTATACACTAGTAAATCGAATCCTTAGATTCGAGTGTGTGGCTTCAGTTCGCATTATGCAATTTTTGTGTGGCATGCACCCAATCGGCATTGGTCTAAATGATAATCATGGTGTACGAGTTAGTTGTTTGCGTGGTGGATGTTGACTCGCCCTTGTGAAATAGTTGTTTAATGGCCATGTGCTTGGTCCATGATGCATTAAGAAGCAAAATATTGGTGTGTGGCGCAGGTTGGAGGGGACTGTTTTAAAATCAAATTTTATCTACTTGTGCCTAGGCTCTACTGTCCCTCACCCCCCTTCCTACCATCTAGACTGGTACGTGGCCATCTCCCACTGGCCTTACCTCTGCCAGCCGCCCCACCTTCTTTAATTCCTTTGATTTGCAAATTTCTTGCGCCCTGTGCTACCTGCTTTCTTTGACTGTTCTGGCCGCGTGCACAAGGAGGATTGTTTTGTTGGGATTTGAGATGCAATGGCGTGGAAACCCCAGTCCAATGGAGTCGCAGGTGTTTGGGAGCTCTTCAGTTGTTGTTCCTCTCCTTGCCATGGCCGCATCAGGTTGTTTTTGCAACGATTTTCCAGCTGTCGGGTCGTGTTTAGAATGGGGCCGAATGTTTTGAAGTTAAATGCTTTCATGGTTGCAGCCGCCTGTTCCTTCCTCCCTGCTCGTGAAGTTCAGAGTGAGTTAAGTGCGACAGCTACGCAGGGTGATCCCAGGGAGCCGTTGGTGTTGATCTGCTATTCTGGTTGCACGCGACCACAGTCGTGATCAGTTGTTGCAAAATCTTGCAGCTGTAGTAGAAGAACGAGATAAAGTTTTAGTTGAGCTGTCTTGCCTTTTCATTTTGGAAAGTCACTTCCAGCCAGGCTGCAGGCACGTTTCAGTATAGTGGAAGCCTTCGTGAGCGCCTCCAACAAGCAGGTTGTCCAACTTTGTTGTTATCTATGTTGCATCGACTACACCCTCAAATTGGGATTCTCCTTCAAGGTGACAGATCACACCCACGGGCACAGGAGATCTATGCAATGTTGGAGAAAATGTCTTGGGAGATGAAGGTAGCAGGATATTTTTCAGATCCAGAGCATGCACTGAGTTGTATCTTCATAATCGACTATGTGACAGTGAGGGTGTTACCAGCAGACCTGATGAAATTTATTTACAAAGAGTCTCTATTGAGATCTTACTTGTTGTAGGATGTAACTCATGGAAGAGAATCTCATAGGGGCGGATCTGTTTCATATCAGAGTATTTATGAAGCACTTTTTGCTTTGCAATAATATGAGCTTCTTCAACGAGTCCTGACTTGGCAGGCAAAAAGGTTTCTGTCGGACTAATCACACCTTACAGGCTGCAGCTGAAACGTTTGCACCGAGTGTTTGATGTTGTCCTCAATCTAATGAAGGAAAAGGTTTATTGATCATCACGGTAGATGCCTACCAGAGCCAGGAGCGTGATGTAATCAGTATATCTTGTGTCGAGCTTCAAATCATGGGGTTGGTTTGTAGCTGTTTTTCACCGCGTGAATGTGGCGCTAGCACGAGCTCGCAGAGCACTTTGGGTTAAGGGCAAGCAGTGGCATTGAAACAATCATATGCATATGGAGATGGCGTTTTAAACCAGGCATGTTAAACCTGCCCTTGCAATCTTCTGCTACCCTTTTATTATGTCATGAATTGAATGTCATTTTATTTCTTTTATCTGTTATGGCATTTAGAATGGGCTTCTACTTTTTCCTTGTGAATCGACCCTGATTGAAGGAAAGGAAGGACTGTTGGAAGTTGTTTTTTTTTTCATACCCTGATAGCAACTGTGACAACCTGTATACATTCCTTTCTGCCTCGTTTTTTCTTTTCGAAATAAAAGAGTATCTGTCATGTGATAGCAAAATAATGGTTGAAGTTTTATACTGTGGGTGTTAGATCTTTAACCTGGGTACTTTCCTGCTTAACTCTTAAAATTCGGGTGACATTTAGAGACAATAGTGAACAATGGCCGTTGAGTTCGATTCTAAACCAGCATGAGTATGAGATATAAACTTGAGCCATGAATAACATTAGTGGATATTTGTAGATTTGTCGACTCATGGCAGTTTTAGGCTAAATGTTTGTTTTTGTCTTGGTAAAAAATTTTCTTGGGCTGAATGTGTGTAGACCTCGCATAGTGAGCATGATGTTTTCTTAGAGGCCTACGTGAGTGAAATATTGATTTGCTACTCAATGCGAGATCTGTGACGTGAGTCACTGTATCATAAGATAAAAGAGTTCAATCGAACTCTGTAGTGGCAGATGCTTTCTTTGGAGCGACTATGAGGATAGGTCGAGTAGACTGTCGTGAAATAGATGGGTGTGCCCAAGCTATTCATATGTTGGTTTAGAGATGGAAGAGAAGGCTTAGTTCGCAGGAAGAGTATTTTGCCTTGTATTCCTCCTTCGCTGACTGTAAACCTTGTGATTTGTGACTCGAGTTGGGTCACGGTAGAGGATCTTGTGTCGATTCACTTATGTTTTCAACAGACTATCCCTTGCTTGTTTAAATTCAAGTATCGAATGAATTGGGTTTCTATTAAATCCAGTATGTAGCTTAGCAAACCTTCAATAATTCAGGTAGGGATTTTATGAGTAAGTGTTGACTGAGGCATGTATGAAAATAGAATGGTTATCTTTCTTCGAATTGGGTTAGACTTGTATGAAAATGGAAAGGGTAGGAATCGACTCAGTTACATACTTTAGTGAGCTAAGTCCTTAATCTCTTACAATGATCATACGAGGGGTGGATTACGGTTTATTACTGATTATGTGATGTAAGATAATAACAACCTTTGGTGAAAAGACTTCTTCTTGATCCTTGCCTGTGTAATCCAACTATAGTTGTTGTATGAAATTTTAGTTGGATAGAATCTAGTTTATTTAACTTCTTGATGAAAAATAATTAGGTTCGGTGAGAATTGCTTGGTATATTGAATCTTCAGATTTAGTTATAGTGTTGTGAGTATTATATGTATGTTGGTTTATTCAGCCGAGTGAAGTTAACTTTAATCTTTGACTGATTTGTGTTCATATATGGTTGGGGCCTATATTCTTCTTAAAACATGGATGTGCGTTAATGCAGTCTTGTTAACCAGCAATTTTGAATATGTTAAGTCATTTGACTGATCTTTATCCTTTTGGTTAATAATATTAGAATGATGTTTGGGTGTTAGATTTCAATCACGTAACCCATAGGATTACATGACTGAAATCTCAATACTCTCAGCCTGGTTGTCTTCACCAATAAGGTCTCACCTTGTTTGTCTTTGGAATATCTCTCTCACTTGAATATTGGGATTCCTCCTTGTTGGCTGGTATAAATCTCTTCATCTTGTGAAACATATTGATTAGTGGTTGTGATTTGATCCATTCTTGAGTTTAGAATTTTACTTTCATGATATTATAAAATGTTAGCTTACTGTTGCAATGGGTAGTCTTAACATGCTCAGTTCTAGTGAACTGACTCTAGTTAATATTTGTGCAGATGGATTATGCGAGTAGACTAGAAGAAAAGAGTGTAAAAGTTTCATCTGTACCATTTATGAAGTTCCTTGTAAAAATGTCCAATGCATTGTAAATTGTGTAGCATTGCTTGTAAAGAGAGTTTATATGACCTCTTGCCTGGAATTGTTCGGAGGATTACGTGAAGTAGTAGTTTTGTCCTTTTTTTGTAATTTGGCTAGTAACTCTTCTTAGTGAAAAATGTTATTCAATCCTTTCACTGGCATAAACATTGTAAAACTTTGATCTTGAGAATTAAGTGTTAAATTAAATCTTTCTAAGACTTTGTATTGATGGGTTATATGTAAGTTTTAATGGGGTGGTTTTTCTTTACAGAAGTTACCTAAAAGTTTTATTCAAATAAATCTATTGTAGAGGAGATCCACTCGAAAACAAACAATACCTTAAGTAATCAAGAGTGAGACTATCCTTGCAAAGTGATTTTTATATAACGTGTTATCCCTAACTGAACTAGTAAACACTACTCTTTTGGTGAACGCTTAAAACAAGCTTAAAGGAAAACAATGGTTAGTTTCTAATAAGATTTAACAAGTAAGAGAAGAAAATTTTGAAACCACTCAATTTATCTCTAAGACTATTTATAAGTGAGTAGCTTCCTCTTGATAAGCCCTTTCGGTGGAGCCTAAGTAAGAGCGCTAATAATCACGTATAAAACCTCAAGCTTCAATTAAACCTCAGTAAGAACTAATGACGTCTTAAGGGTGAACTCATTTGACCTTCTTCCTTTAACTTTATCCAGGGTACCTTGTAATTTTCTCTTAAGTTTGTTGAGCGTGAACCGATGTGGTCATAAGGGCATGAACGAGTTCTAGTAACGTAAGTGTGAGTAGATGGCCCTGTGGAATTAAATTACCATCTCTATCAAATAAATATATAAAACAAATAATTGTTATAAAGGAGAAGACTTTAAGTGAACTACTGTACAGTGTATAAGAACATAACTCAGTTGGTAAGATGTTTTATGTGAATCATATATTGAACCCTTCTGAAAACTTAAGTCATGAGTTAAAGGGTGTCTTATCAAAATAAATAACCACTAATCATTTCTGACTGTGGCTTGCCCTAGCTGTGAGAGTGTCTTGTGGTTGGGCTTCTATGTTATTCTGTCCAAAATAAAGAAAAAAGTATTTTATCCTTTTGGGTGTGAACGTTTCCGTGCTAACCTTGTGGTCATCCCCGTAACAAGTGGTTCCCAGAGTTGGTTGTAACTTTGTGACGACATGTTGTGTCGGGTTTTGTGTCGAAGTAAGTCAAAAAAAAAAAAATCTGTCTTTTACTGTGTTGTGTGTGTGTTGGTTTTCGGGTCGTTACATTTGGTATCAGAGCGTAGGTTCATGCTCTCGAACCTATGGGCCGGATTGGTGTTGTATGGTGATGTTACATGATGTTGTTTCATGGAGATGATGGTATTGCATGATGATGATTTATATTGGAAGAGTAATGTGCTTTAAGCGTGATGTGATTATTGTCGTAATTGTGATATTGTGAACGCACGTGATGTGTATGTCACTCAATGCGTATTTTGTTATCATATTGATGTGTTGGGGATGGGAGTATTCTCTCTCCTTCTTGTGGATTCTATGAAGAGTTCACGTGTGAATTACTGCTTGTGATGTGTGAAAAGAATTATAATGTGGATGACATAGTGTTGGAGCATTGTGGCATATTGTGATAGGTAGGTGTATCAATGTGTTGTATGACCGGATTTATGTAAAGTGAATTAAGATGTATCATGATGTTTTACCATGTTCTAAAGAAATGTGTATCACCTTGTTATGAAGCAATTAATGTTATGTTGTGATGTTATTATGTTCATCGTATATATGAGTTGTGTGATATGTAATGATTCATGTCGTGATTTAGGGTCATACGGTGAGTGTATGAACCCTATCGTATTGTGATTGCACTTTGGGTGCAGAATGTGGTAAAGTGATGTATTGCGCCCTGTGAATGTATGATTGTGATCTACCCGTATACATACCATACGTGAGACGTTATGGTAGCTATGTGTGTACCACCATGGTGTTAGTGATGTAGTTATATGTTATGTTGTGAGCCTTACACTAACCGAACCTGAGGGAAATCGGTAGACTGTGTATGTATGGAGTGAGAAAATGTGTACCGTTGACCAGTCACTCGAGCCGAGTACGAGATAGGAAGTGGAGCCTTACATAGGCTGAAAACCCACTTTCGTTTGTTTGGTATGTGTGACACTTGTTCAACGGGTGTCATACATATTGTGTTTCGCGGACACCTCAGGCTCAGTAGATGGTGACTTGTACTCTTTTCTCTCTCCCGATATGGTTGTCGTATGGATTTAACCTATGTGACTTTGACTATGTTGGGCCTTGTTGAAGTTGTGGCGAGATGATTCTGATTGAGATGATGACAGTTGTATTATTGATATGTATTTTACGAGCTGAGGCTCGATGTTCCGAGTGCTAGCAACTCGTTGAGTACCCCTTGGTGGCCAGATAAGGCCACACAGTTATCGTAATGTGACATTATTATAAGTTGATTTTATTCGTAAATTGAGCTTTTACTTTATTTTGTGAGGACCAGCAACTTTTCTTGATTGCAATGCGTTACAATTTTGGGCATTTCCTTGGTTTGTGGCACTAACATGTGGATTTTGATACTAACTATGGCTATTTGGCCATTTATTTTGCTTGATTTTGGGTCTTCTTTTAAATTTGGAATTTTTACCGCCTTGCCCAAGGCTTGTACTTTGCCACTTGGCACTTTGATTGGATTGTTGTGCTGGTTCTATTGTCGTGATGTGTGGAATAGGGTCATGGGATGCACCATGGAATGGTTGGACCTATGGACCCGCTTCGTTGTATAGGGGTACGCCCCAAGGAGTACAGATAACTAGCGGGTTGTTGAACCACGCGTTATTATGTCACTTGGGTTAGGAGTGTTCGAACTCTATGTGTCTTGGACCATAGGGTCAACCGGCCTCCTTGAGGGAGGCATAAGGGAGGCATAAGAGTTTGAGGAGGCATAAGAGTTTGAGGGAGGCATAAGAGCTTGAGGGAGGCATAAGAGTTTGAGCTTGAGGGAGGCATAAGAGCTTGAGGGAGGAGGCATAAGAGTTTGAGGGAGGCTTATGATATTTGTGCTGTATGGTTATGTTTTGGGATATATGTTGAGTTATTGTGATGTTTGGTAGTGGTCTTTTGATGTATGTGTTACTCATGTCAGATGGATATGTGTTGTGATGTTGTGAACATGTCATTGATTCCCTTGTGGACACTATGTACCTGTAGCATTTGTTTGGAGTTATGTGAATTTGTTTCATCGATGCAAATTGAGGAAATGTCTGGTGAATTGTAGTACTCTTTTGTTTGAGTATTTAATATGTCAGTCATTGATGTGTGTCGAGTACTATGTTATGTGGACTGTGCCTATTCCATTCCGTATTTGAGTAACCCTTTTTGTGGTGTAATACAGACATGAAGAATATACTTGTGTGCTTGTGAATCTGTAGTGTCTTTTGAACCTGATAGGGTGTTGTATTAGCAGTTCATGTTGGGCACCCACAATAAGGAATAAACCAAAACTCTTCAATGATGAAATTTTAAAAGAAATTAAACTAAGAATAATGCTAATGGAAAGGAACTAATGAAATAATAAACAAGAGGGAACTGCCAATCTTCACAGAACCTTGAAAGTTAAAATTTCTACCAAATGATCCTAAGGCTACCTTGTGACCCTGCTTTAATTAACTAAAATTTTAAACCATAAAGTGTACTTTCTCCTTTGCATGTTGTTGGTTACGTGCCTTTTCTTTTCCTTTGTGTTATGTCGCATCGAGGACGATGCTTTCTTAAGGGGAGGAGAATGTAATGCCCGTTTGGTGGTAGTGACCTTTCCCTTGTTGGGCGTCGAAGGTTGATTGGGTATGTTTTAACCTTTTCCTTGAAGTCCTCAGTCGTTATCGACACCTCCCTTTGCTGGTAAACCCTTTTCGAAGGTTGTTTGGGCTAGTAACTTTCCTTGAAGCCATTTCCATCCTGCTCCTATTCGTTGTCGAGCCAAGGACTTTAACCCATCGACAAGGGTTGATGAGTTCGGACGTTTGGTTTATTATCGCTTGGGGTTCGGTTTTTGTATGAGTTGGGATAGAACCCATTGTTAGTTGCAGAGAATTAAAAGACTGAGGTTTTTCGACTTGCTTTAGCCCAAATGAATAAACTTATTCTTGAGTTCTTGTTGGAGATGTTACGGTGACTCGGTAAATTTGGATTATATACACTCCTTTTTAAGTATCTATTGTTGCGTATTTCATTTACATGGGATTATATTTTAAAAATAAAATACCCAGAAGACATGGGTGTAGAACGATATATGTATTTATACACTAGTAAATCGAATCCTTAGATTCGAGTGTGTGGCTTCAGTTCGCATTATGCAATTTTTGTGTGGCATGCACCCAATCGGCATTGGTCTAAATGATAATCATGGTGTACGAGTTAGTTGTTTGCGTGGTGGATGTTGACTCGCCCTTGTGAAATAGTTGTTTAATGGCCATGTGCTTGGTCCATGATGCATTAAGAAGCAAAATATTGGTGAGTGGCGCAGGTTGGAGGGGACTGTTTTAAAATCAAATTTTATCTACTTGTGCCTAGGCTCTACTATCCCTCACCCCCCTTCCTGCCATCTAGACCTGGTACGTGGCCATCCCCCACTGGCCTTACCTCTGCCAGCCGCCCCACCTTCTTTAATTCCTTTGATTTACAAATTTCTTGCGCCCTGTGCTAACTGCTTTCTTTGACCTGTTCTGGCCGCGTGCACAAGGAGGATTGTTTTGTTGGGATTTGAGATGCAATGGCGTGAAAACCCCAGTCCAATGGAGTCACAGGTGTTTGGGAGCTCTTCTTTTGTTGTTCCTCTCCTTGCCATGGCCGCATAGGCTATTTTTGCAACGATTTTCCTGCTGACGGGTCGTGTTTAGAATGGGGCCGAATGTTTTGTTGTTAAATGCTTTCAATGGTTGGAAACTTCACTGTTCCTTCCTCCCCTGCTCGTGAAGTTGAGTGAGTTAAGTGCGGCATTTGCCACGGGGTGATCCCAGGGAGCCGTTGGTGTTGATCCTGCTTGTTCATTGGTTGCACGCGACCATGTCGTGATCGGTTGTTGCAAAAATCTTGTTGTAGTAGAAGAACGAGATAAAGTTTTAGTTGAGCTGTCTTGCCTTTTCATTTTGGAAAGTCACTTCAGCCAGGTCAAAGGCACGTTTGATATAGTGGAAGCCTTCGTGAGCGCCTCCAACAAAGTAGGTTGTCCAACTTTGTTGTTATCTGCATTCGAGATCGACTACACCCTCAAAGTGGGATTCTCCTTCAAGGTGACAGATCACACCCACGCGGGCATGGAGATCTATGCAATGTTGGAGAAAATGTCTTGGGAGATGAAGGTAGCGAGGATATTTTAGATCGAGCATCCTTGAGTTGTATCTTCAAATCGACTTTGTGTGACAGTGAGGGTGTTACCAGTGAGACTGATGAAATTTATTTACAAAGAGTCTCTATTGAGATCTTACTTGTTGTAGGATGTAACTCATGGAAGAGAATCTCATAGGGGCGGATCATTTCATATCGAGTATTTATGATGAAGCACTTTTTGCTTTTGCATTAATATGAGCTTCTTCAACGAGTCCCGACTTGGAGGCAAAAAGGTTTTTTGTCGGACTAATCACACCTTACAAGTTTTGCAGCTGAAACGTTTGCACATGAGTGTTTGATGTTGTCCTCAATCTAATGAAGGAAAAGGTTTATTGATCATCACGGTAGATGCCTACAGAGCCGGGAGCGTGATGTAATCGGTATATCTCGTGTCGAGCTTCAAATCATGGGGTTGGTTTGTAGTTTTTTCACCGCGTGAATGTGGCGCTAGCGAGCTGAAAGAGCACTTTGGGTTAAGGGCAAGCAGCGGCATTGAAACAATCATATGCATATGGAGATGGCGTTTTAAACCGGGCATGTTAAACTTGCCCTACGATCTTCTGCTACCCTTTTATTATGTCATGAATTGAATGTCATTTTATTTCTTTTATCTGTTATGGCATTTAGAATGGGCTTCTGCTTTTTCCTTGTGAATCGACCCTGATTGAAGGAAAGGAAGGACTGTTGGAAGTTGTTTGTTTTTCATACCCTGATAGCAACTGTGACAGCCTGTATACATTCCTTTCTGCCTCATTTTTTTTTCGAAATAAAAGAGTATCCGTCATGTGATAGCAAAATAATGGTTGAAGTTTTATACTGTGGGTGTTAGATCTTTAACCTGGGTACTTTCCTGCTTAATTCTTAAAATTCGGGTGACATTTAGAGACAATAGTGAACAATGGCCGTTGAGTTCGATTTCTAAACCAGCAGTAGCAGATATAAACTTGAGCCATGAATAACATTAGTGGATATTTGTAGATTTGTCGACTCATGGCCAGTTTTAGGCTAAATGTTTGTTTTTGTCTTGGTAAAATCTTTTCTTGGGCTGAATCTGTGTGTAGACCTCGCATAGTGAGCATGATGTTTTCTTAGAGGCCTACGTGAGTGAAATATTGACTGCTCAATACAGATCCTGTGACGTGAGTCACTGTATCATAAGATAAAAGAGTTCAATCGAACTCTGTAGTAGCAGATGTTTTCTTTGGAGCGACTATGAGGATAGGTCGAGTAGACTATCGTGAAATAGATGGGTATGCCCAAGCTATTCATATGTTGTTTTAGAGATGGAAGAGAAGGCTTAGTTCGTAGGAAGAGTATTTTGCCTTGTATTCCTCCTTCGCTAACTATAAACCTTGTGATTGGTGACTCGAGTTGGGTCACGGTAGAGGATCTTGTGTCGATTCACTTATATTTTCAACAGACTATCCCTTGCTTGTTTAAATTCAAGTATCGAATGAAATGGGTTTCTATTAAATCCATTATGTAGCTTAGCAAACCTTCAATAATTCAGGTAGGGACTTTTCTGAGTAAGTGTTGACTGAGGCATGTATGAAAATAGAATGGTTATCTTTCTTTGAATTGGGTTAGACTTGTATGAAAATGGAAAAAGGTAGGAATCGACTCGAGTTTACATATTTTAGTGAGCTAAGTCCTTAACTCTTACAATGATGATCATACGAGGGGTGGATTACGGGTTTATTACTTTGATTATGTGATGTAAGATAATAACAACCTTTGGTGAAAAGACTTCTTCTTGATCCTTGCTGTGTAATCCAACTATAGTTGTTGTATGAAATTTTAGTTGGATAGAATCTAATTTATTTAACTTCTTGATGAAAAATAATTAGGTTCGGTGAGAATTGCTTGGTATATTGAATCTTCAGATTTAGTTATAGTGTTGTGAGTATTATATGTATGTTGGTTTATTCAGCCGAGTGAAGTTAACTTTAATCTTTGAGTGATTTGTGTTCATATATGGTTGGGGCCTATATTCTTCTTAAAACATGGATGTGCGTTAATGCAGTCTTGTTAACCAGCAATTTTGAATATGTTAAGTCATTTGACTGATCTTTATCCTTTTGGTTAATAATATTAGAATGATGTTTGGGTGTTAGATTTCAATCACGTAACCCATAGGATTACATGACTGAAATCTCAATACTCTTGACACAGTTGTCTTCACCAATAAGGTCTCACCTTGTTTGTCTTTGGAATATCTCTCTCACTTGAATATTGGGATTCCTCCTTGTTGGCTGGTATAAATCTCTTCATCTTGTGAAACATATTGATTAGTGGTTGTGATTTGATCCATTCTTGAGTTAGAATTTTACTTTCATGATATTATAAAATGTTAGCTTCTTATTTTGCAATGGGTAGTCTTAACATGCTCGGTTCTAATGAACCTGACTCTAGTTAATATTTGTGCAGATGGATTATGCGAGTAGACTAGAAGAAAAGAGTGTAAAAGTTTCATCTGTACCATTTATGAAGTTCCTTGTAAAAATGTCCAATGCATTGTAAATTGTGTAGCATTGCTTGTAAAGAGAGTTTATATGACCTCTTGCCTGGAATTGTTCGGAGAATTACGTGAAGTAGTAGTTTTGTCCTTTTTTGTAATTTGGCTAGTAACTCTTCTTAGTGAAAAATGTTATTCAATCCTTTCACTGGCATAAACATTGTAAAACTTTGATCTTGAGAATTAAGTGTTAAATTAAATCTTTCTAAGACTTTGTATTGATGGGTTATATGTAAGTTTTAATGGGGTGGCTTTTCCTTACAGAAGTTACCTAAAAGTTTTATTCAAATAAATATGTTGTAGAGGAGATCCACTCGAAAACAAACAATACCTTAAGTAATCAAGAGTGAGACTATCCTTGCAAAGTGATTTTATATAACGTGTTATCCCTAACTGAACTAGTAAACACTACTCTTTTGGTGAACGCTTAAAACAAGCTTAAAGGAAAACAATGGTTAGTTTCTAATAAGATTTAACAAGTAAGAGAAGAAAATTTTGAAACCACTCAATTTATCTCTAAGACTATTTAAAAGTAAGTAGCTTCCTCTTGATAAGCTCTTTCGGTGAAGCCTAAGTAAGAGCGCTAATAATTACGTATAAAACCTCAAGCTTCAATTAAACCTCAGTAAGAACTAATGACGTCTTAAGGGTGAACTCATTTGACCTTCTTCCTTTAACTTTATCCAGGGTACCTTGTAATTTTCTCTTAAGTTTGTTGAACGTGAACCGATGTTGTCATAAGGGCATGAACGAGTTCTAGTAACGTAAGTGTGAGTAGATGGCCCTGTGGAATTAAATTACCATCTTTATCAAATAAATATATAAAACAAATAATTGTTATAAAGGAGAAGACTTTAAGTGAACTACTCTACAGTGTATAAGAACATAACTCAGTTGGTAAGATGTTTTATGTGAATCATATATTGAATCCTTCTGTCATGAGTTAAAGGGTGTCTTATCAAAATAAATAACCACTAATCATTTCTGACTGTGGCTTGCCCTAGCTGTGAGAGTGTCTTGTGGTTGGGCTTCTATGTTGTGTATGACATCTAGTTTTAAAAATAAGAAAAAAAAAAAGTATTTTATCCTTTTGGGTGTGACACTTTTCCGTGCTAACCTTTGTGGTCATCCCGTAACAAGTGGTTCAAAATGTTTACCACCGAGTTGGTTGTAACTTTTGATGACATGTTCGTCATACCAAACTTATACCATCCTTTAGAATATATCTCTGTGAAATTATATACATGTTAAAGAAAATTATTTGATTTCAATATTTTTGAGGAAGTTATAGATGATAAACGGATGAGTGGTTTTCTTATGTTTAAACTTTCACGGAAAAAATCATACCAAATAAAATATTACTCAATGATAAATCTTCTATTTGAGATAGATAGGCATATACTTCTACTAAAAATAAAATAACTTCAATTTTTGGTCATCCAAAGGCAAAGGAAATAAAGGAAATTTTAAAAAATTAATACAAAGATATATTTTTGAAAGTGTTTAATATGGTGTTAACAACATACAAAATGGAGTACTCTTATGGTTAGAATTAAAGTAGAAACATGAATGCATATTACATCTCAAGTGGTTCTATTCTTGAGTATGATCTTCCATAAGAAAGAAAGAAAATACAAGAAAAATAAAAAAGAAAACAGACATCCAATTGTGAATAGCTTTAGAATTTTTTTATAAAATCTCATGTTGGTGACAAAGGCAAAAAAAAATCAAATATGTTAGAAAAAACCTAAACATTTGAGAAAATCCTTGTAGGATAAAAACCAAAAAAAAATAACAATGTGAACAGTATGTTTGAAAATTATATCTGAGATAACTAATGAAAAAATGAGAAAATGATTCCCTGCACGCTCAAAACAAAGTACTAGTTTTCTTACTTTAGTTGTTGATTTGTATAAGATTGCATTGACTTTATTTGTTGAATTCTATAAATTGGATTCATTTATTATATTGAGTGATACTTTAATATTTTTTTCATTACATTTAATTCATTTTATATTACATATTTGTATATAGTCATGTGTTGTGTTAATTAGATTCGATTAAGGAAAGTTTGTTGTTTTCTTGTATAGTTTATTTTCATCATATGGAAATCATATATCATCACATATATACATCATATATCAATAAACCTATAAGCTACATAATCATAAACATGAATATTAAACATGTATGTGTAAAGCGGTGTGACATCATATATAATCGCAGAGGGTAAGAATGGTTTTACATCCCCCTCGAACATAAACCGTAATAAAACGTCGAACAATTATAAGTGTCACACACTGCAAAAACATGATATCATCTATTTTGTTATCATCATGACACAATATGGTAATAGATGAATTATCTCATCAAAACATGCCATGTCATATAGTGATGTATCTCATAATTGTGAAAACATGTGCATATAATCATAAAACATCATAAATAAAGTCGAATTATCATGAGTAAGCATACATATGTATCGTAAAAATATAAATGCCCATATCAATGTGTCTTTGTATATGAATAATCTAGAATACAAAAGTATGCCATCATGGGAAACTATAAAAAAATGTTCTTCCAGGAGAGGTAAATCCAAGACACATATCCATGCGATAATAAAAATACACCTTCGTATTACCGGAATACATCAAAAAACTATATACATCTATAAATACATTATGAAATAAAGAGTCATGTTTGACTTGATCCCTCGTGGCCTGGTTTTTCTCCACACAATCCCCATGCAGATCCTTGCCTCCAGGATGTTCGGGATCACATCACATGTGACCCTAGCTATCATATCAGATGCTCTAATGATCTTCCGATGCCACTACTCGCGTGAGTCCGTCCAAACTTAAGCGGCTCATGGAATTTTTACTAAAGTAATGATCTTTGTGTCTGAATCGATGACATTTTATCATACCTACAATATCCAACCTCAGTTACTGGTAGCTGCAACTTTAGGTCCATGTGCACATGATGTAGTAACAACTTCCCCGTCGATGTCGATGTTTCATAAGGAAACCACCTCTACTAAAAATTTGAACACCTCACCCTATGCTAGTTCCCAATCAGACGCCATGAGATAATTTCTCTCCATATTAACTTCTGCTGCCTTTACGCACCTATGGAGATAATATCTCTCAACGGCTCATAGTGTTGGATGAGTGACTAGCTTATTTCTCTCTCCCTCGGAGTTGGGCCGTATCTACCACTGTAGATCCCTCTCACATAGTGAATCGATCTCTCTCTTTGACTATGTAACTTTTGAAGGAGTGAAGAGCTATGAACTACCTATTGTAACTATTGTTGAATGTAGCTAGCTCACCTAGCCATGGAATATTATCCCATTCCCCACCTCAGGACTCTATGGTGGAGTCCCCCATCCATTTCCTTTCTCCTCCTCCTTAGATGTATGGAGGCTGAATATACATATGCTTGAAGTACCTTACCAAAGTAAGGATTTACACCTACACCCACCTGATGGACATGCTGGGCATCTCAATTTGTGTGTGCAGATTTGATTATGTAGGAACATGCATATTGCATGCTCTTTGTATCTCTCCTACACTTTTCCATCCACACCATCTCCATTAGATTCATCATCATCACTCCCATCATCACTACCACTTGAATCTTATGGAACCTTCACTTTCCTTCCCTCTATAAGACTACTTTTTGAGGTGGCCGACTCCTCAATCCATTCCTGAAAGATGGTCAAACACCTCGGTAATACTGCAGCATACCAAGAAGGATAGGTTGTACTTGCTGAAAGCCATGGATAAATGAACTACCTAAATGGTGCCCATGCAAATGGAACCATCCCACAAAATTATCTCACACTCAATGTGTACTAATTAGTAGCCTAATTTCAAAGGTCTCTTAGGAAAGGTATCCATACCATATCCGCCGAGCTGAATATCCAGAATGACCACGAAATATCCAAAGTTACAAATATTGAGAAATTCATCCACCAAAGAACCTTAAACAGGCTCCGTGGATTTTACAAGGGATAAAATAAGAGCAACTGAGTTGATTCATTTCACAACTTGTAGAGGGAGTACCATATTTTTGCACATCTACTCAAGAAAAGATGTTTCCTTCCAATTGGGGCTCTAAGTGTGATAATGCCTTTGGAATTGATTAAATTATTTTGAGTTCTGTTCTCATGCCGTGGATGCAAACAACGTTTATTGCACATTTCGGCTACCCAACATGCTATTGTTGCCTTTGATTTTCCAATATGACCTTAGCCAAACATAGATGGTAATGTATTACCTTAGCCACATGTTGATTACATATGAGCTAAATTATCCCCATATCAAGAAATCTTACTTAGTTTTGTAGTATTTTATTTCCAAAATCTTCATTTATCTGTGTTTCGACAAAAAACCAAGTTGATTTCAAAGGTTGGCCCTTTAAAATACCATCTATCTAAACTGCACTCATCCGTATTTGGATGGATGTTGTGATCATCCTCCTAAGTGATTTTTATGTTGTGCTTTTGAATTATAATTCACTCAAATGACAAGTTATTGCGGTAGATTAGCGAATCTCCCATCGGATTTTGAATATTTGTGAATGGATCTTTGGATGCTTATATGATGTATTTTGAAGAATCCCTTATATGGAAAGATCTTATTTGATGGATCATTTAATTATCATTTTAAAGGGGTAGGTGTTGTGCTTATCACTCCAATAGGTACTTCATCCCACATGCTTTCCATTTTGAGTTTTCCATCATAAAGTACTAATAACTTTAAACCAAAATTAATCTCCAAATGAAATAATATGAGGCACTCATTGCTGATTTGAATTTTTTTTATTAAATGGAATATAAGATAGCTGGAAGATTATTGGGTGATTCAAATTTATTCATCAAGAAATTTAATAAAAATACAATTTCAAATGATGAAAAAATCATCATCTATAAAAATATGGTTAAGAATTTTTAGCGAATTTATAAAGTGTATCTTTGAGACAGATGCCAAGAATATAAAATCAATCCCAAACACAATGGTAATAGTTAAGCTTTTCTTCGCATACCAATTTAGGAAAATCAAAATGACTTCTTTTTGGAACAGGGGAGATCCTACATATGACATGCCCGTTTCGGTTACCTGGTTTATGTGAAGTTGTTGGTGACCTTCTTCTGGGCCTCGAACAATGCATCTATATTCAATTACCTATAAGACAACACCTTCCCTTGAGACTTTTCCCATATTTAATGGAATTTCATGTTCGAATCCTAGACGGCTTATATGGCATTAGTATTTTAGGGTATGTTCCTTTTAAAAAGAGATTCTTATATTTGTTTTTTTTCTCAAAAGAGGATTGAAATCGATCTTTGTGCCGTCTATTACTAGTGTCGATCTTTATTAATACATTGGGCTAATACACCTTTCCTTGAAGCCATTTCCATCCTGCTCCTTTTCGTTGTCGAGCCAAGGACTTTAACCCATCGACATGGGTTGATGAGTTCGGACGTTTAGTTTATTATCGCTTGGGGTTCGGTTTTTGTATTGAGTTGGGATAGAACCCATTGTTAGTTGCAGAGAATTAAAAGACTGAGGTTTTTCGACTTGCTTTAGTGATGTATAAACTTGTTCTTGAGTTCTTGTTGGAGATGTTCGAGTGACTGACGGTAAATTTGGATTATATACACTCCTTTTTAAGTATCTGTTGTTGCGTATTTCATTTACATGGGATTATATTTTAAAAATAAAATACCCAGAAGACATGGGTGTAGAACGATATATGTATTTATACACTAGTAAATCGAATCCTTAGATTCGAGTGTGTGGCTTCAGTTCGCATTATGCAATTTTTGTGTGGCATGCACCCAATCGGCATTGGTCTAAATGATAATCATGGTGTATGAGTTAGTTGTTTGCGTGGTGGATGTTGACTCGCCCTTGTGAAATAGTTGTTTAATGGCCATGTGCTTGGTCCATGATGCATTAAGAAGCAAAATATAGGTGTGTGGCGCAGGTTGGAGGGGACGTGGTTTTAAAGTCAAATTTTATCTACTTGTGCCTAAGGCCCTACTGTCCCTCACCCCCCCTTCCTGCCATCTAGACCTGGTACGTGGCCATCCCCCACTGGCCTTACCTCTGCCAGCCGCCCCACCTTCTTTAATTCCTTTGATTTGCAAATTTCTTGCGCCTGTGCTACTACTTTCTTTGACACATTACGGCCGCGTGAGCAAGGAGGAGTGTTTTGTTGGGATTTGAGATGAATGGCATGGAAACCCCAGTCCAATGGAGTCGCAGCAGTGTTTGGGAGCTCTTCATTGTTGTTCCTCTCCTTGCCATGGCCGCATAGGCTTTGTTTTGCTGCGATTTTCCATTTGTCGGGTCGTGTTTAGAATGGGGCCGAATGTTTTGAAGTTAAATGCTTTTCATGGTTGCAGCCTTTGTTCCTTCCTCCTGCTCGTGAAGTTCGAGAGTGAGTTAAGTGCGGCAGTACTTTGCGGGTGATCCCGAGGAGCCGTTGGTGTTGATCTGTTATTACAGTTGCCGCGACCATAGTCGTGATCGTTGTTGCAAAATCTTGTTTGTAGTAGAAGAACGAGATAAAGTTTTAGTTGAGTTGTCTTGCCTTTTCATTTTGGAAAGTCACTTCCAGCCGAGTGCGAGCACGTTTGATATAGTGGAAGCCTTCGTGAGCGCCTCAACAAAGTAGAGTTGTCCAACTTTGTTGTTATCATTCAAAGCATCGACTACATCCTCAAATTCGGGATTCTCCTTCAAGGTGACAGATCACACCCATGGGCACAGGAGATCTATGCAATGTTGGAGAAAATGTCTTGGGAGATGAAGGTAGTAGGATATTTTCAGATCCAGAGCATGCACCGAGTTGTATCTTCAAAATCGACTATGTGACAAAGTGAGGGTGTTACCAGCGGACTGATGAAATTTATTTACAAAGAGTCTCTATTGAGATCTTACTTGTTGTAGGATGTAACTCATGGAAGAGAATCTCATAGGGGCGGATCTGTTTCATATCAGAGTATTTATGAAGCACTTTTTGCTTTGCTAGTATATGAGCTTCTTCAACGAGTCACCAAGTTGGCAGGCATAAAGTTTTATGTTGGACTAATCACACCTTACAGGCTGCAGCTGAAACGTTTGCACCGAGTGTTTGATGTTGTCCTCAATCTAATGAAGGAAAAGGTTTATTGATCATCACGGTAGATGCCTACCAGAGCCAGGAGCGTGATGTAATCAGTATGTCTCGTGTCGAGCTTCAAATCATGGGGTTGGTTTGTAGCTGTTTTTCACCGCGTGAATGTGGCGCTAGCACGAGCTCATGAGCACTTTGGGTTAAGGGCAAGTAGCGGCATGAAACAATCATATGCATATGGAGATGGCGTTTTAAACCAGGCATGTTAAACCTTCCCTTGCAATCTTCTGCTACCCTTTTATTATGTCATGAATTGAATGTCATTTTATTTCTTTTATCTGTTATGGCATTTAGAATGGGCTTCTGCTTTTTCCTTGTGAATCGACCCTGATTGAAGGAAAGGAAGGACTATTGGAAGTTGTTTGTTTTTCATACCCTGATAGCAAGCATGTGGTGATAGCATGTATATACATTCCTTTACGCCTCGTTTTTTTCTTTTCGAAATAAAAGAGTATCCGTCATGTGATAGCAAAATAATGGTTGAAGTTTTATCTTTGTGGGTGTTAGATCTTTAACAGGTACTTTCTGCTTAATTCTTAAAATTCGGGTGACATTTAGAGACAATAGTGAACAATGGCCGTTGAGTTCGATTTCTAAACCAGCGAGTAGCATGAGATATAAACTTGAGCCATGAATAACATTAGTGGATATTTGTAGATTTGTCGACTCATGCCGATTTTAGGCTAAATGTTTGTTTTTGTCTTGGTAAAAGCTTTTCTTGGGCTGAATTGTGTGTAGACCTCGCATAGTGAGCATGATGTTTTCTTAGAGGCCTACGTGAGTGAAATATTGATCTTGCTCAATACGAGATCTGTGACGTGAGTCACTTTGTATCATAAGATAAAGAGTTCAATCGAACTCTGTAGTAGCAGAATGTTTTCTTTGGAGCGACTATGAGGATAGGTCGAGTAGATTGTCGTGAAATAGATGGGTATGCCCAAGCTATTCATATGTTGTTTTAGAGATGGAAGAGAAGGCTTAGTTCGTAGGAAGAGTATTTTGCCTTGTATTCCTCCTTGTTTTTTGTAAACCTTGTGATTGGTGACTCGAGTTGGGTCACGGTAGAGGATCTTGTGTCGATTCACTTATATTTTCAATAGACTATCCCTTGCTTGTTTAAATTCAAGTATCGAATGAGATGGGTTTTTATTAAATCCATTATGTAGCTTAGCAAACCTTCAATAATTCAGGTAGGGACTTTCTGAGTAAGTGTTGACTGAGGCATGTAGGAAAATAGAATGGTTACCTTGCTTCGAATTGGGTTAGACTTGTATGAAAATGAAAAAGGTAGGAATCGACTCAGTTACATACTTTAGTGAGCTAAGTCCTTAACTCTTACAATGATCATACGAGGGGTGGATTACGGGTTTATTACTGATTATGTGATGTAAGATAATAACAACCTTTGGTGAAAAGACTTCTTCTTGATCCTTGCCTGTGTAATCCAACTATAGTTGTTGTATGAAATTTTAGTTGGATAGAATCTAATTTATTTAACTTCTTGATGAAAAATAATTAGGTTCGGTGAGAATTGCTTGGTATATTGAATCTTCAGATTTAGTTATAGTGTTGTGAGTATTATATGTATGTTGGTTTATTCAGCCGAGTGAAGTTAACTTTAATCTTTGACTGATTTGTGTTCATATATGGTTGGGGCCTATATTCTTCCTAAAACATGGATGTGCGTTAATGCGGTCTTGTTAACCAAGCAATTTTGAATATGTTAAGTCATTTGGTGATCTTTATCCTTTTGGTTAATAATATTAGAATGATGTTTGGGTGTTAGATTTCAATCACGTAACCCATAGGATTACATGACTGAAATCTCAATACTCTCAGCCTGGTTGTCTTCACCAATAAGGTCTCACCTTGTTTGTCTTTGGAATATCTCTCTCACTTGAATATTGGGATTCCTCCTTGTTGGCTGGTATAAATCTCTTCATCTTGTGAAACATATTGATTAGTGGTTGTGATTTGATCCATTCTTGAGTTAGAATTTTACTTTCATGATATTATAAAATGTTAGCTTCTGTTGCAATGGGTAGTCTTAACATGCTCAGTTCTAGCGAACTGACTCTAGTTAATATTTGTGCAGATGGATTATGCGAGTAGACTAGAAGAAAAGAGTGTAAAAGTTTCATCTGTACCATTTATGAAGTTCCTTGTAAAAATGTCCAATGCATTGTAAATTGTGTAGCATTGCTTGTAAAGAGAGTTTATATGACCTCTTGCCTGGAATTGTTCGGAGAATTACGTGAAGTAGTAGTTTTGTCCTTTTTTGTAATTTGGCTAGTAACTCTTCTTAGTGAAAAATGTTATTCAATCCTTTCACTGGCATAAACATTGTAAAACTTTGATCTTGAGAATTAAGTGTTAAATTAAATCTTTCTAAGACTTTGTATTGATGGGTTATATGTAAGTTTTAATGGGGTGGCTTTTCTTACTGAAGTTACCTAAAAGTTTTATTCAAATAAATCTGTTGTAGAGGAGATCCACTCGAAAACAAACAATACCTTAAGTAATCAAGAGTGAGACTATCCTTGCAAAGTGATTTTATATAACGTGTTATCCCTAACTGAACTAGTAAACACTACTCTTTTGGTGAACGCTTAAAACAAGCTTAAAGGAAAACAATGGTTAGTTTCTAATAAGATTTAACAAGTAAGAGAAGAAAATTTTGAAACCACTCAATTTATCTCTAAGACTATTTATAAGTGAGTAGCTTCCTCTTGATAAGCCCTTTCGGTGGAGCCTAAGTAAGAGCGCTAATAATCACGTATAAAACCTCAAGCTTCAATTAAACCTCAGTAAGAACTAATGACGTCTTAAGGGTGAACTCATTTGACCTTCTTCCTTTAACTTTATCCAAGGTACCTTGTAATTTTCTCTTAAGTTTGTTGAACGTGAACCGATGTTGTCATAAGGGCATGAACGAGTTCTAGTAACGTAAGTGTGAGTAGATGGCCCTGTGGAATTAAATTACCATCTTTATCAAATAAATATATAAAACAAATAATTGTTATAAAGGAGAAGACTTTAAGTGAACTACTGTACAGTGTATAAGAACATAACTCAGTTGGTAAGATGTTTTATGTGAATCATATATTGAACCCTTCTGAAAACTTAAGTCATGAGTTAAAGGGTGTCTTATCAAAATAAATAACCACTAATCATTTCTGACTGTGGCTTGCCCTAGCTGTGAGAGTGTCTTGTGGTTGGGCTTCTATGTTATTCTGTCCAAAATAAAGAAAAAAAGTATTTTATCCTTTTGGGTGTGAACGTTTCCGTGCTAACCTTGTGGTCATCCCCGTAACAAGTGGTTCCCAGAGTTGGTTGTAACTTTGTGACGACATGTTGTGTCGGGTTTTGTGTCGAAGCAAAAAAAAAAATCTGTCTTTCTTGTGTTGTGTGTGTGTTGGTTTTTGGGTCGTTACATTTGGTATCGAGCGTAGGTTCATGCTCTCGAACCTATGGGCCGGATTGGTGTTGTATGGTGATGTTACATGATGTTGGTGTTACATGATGTTGTTTCATGGAGATGATGATGTGTTGCATGATGGTGGTAGATATTGGAAGAGTAATGTGCTTTAAGCGTGATGTGATTATTGTCGTAATTGTGATATTGTGACGCACGATGATGTGTATGTCACTCTTGTGCGTTTTGTTATCATATTGATGTGTTGGGGATGGGAGTATTCTCTCTCCTTCTTGTGGATTCTATGAAGAGTTCACGTGTGAATTACTACTTGTGATGTGTGAAAAGAATTATAATGTGGATGACATAGTGTTGGAGCATTGTGGCATATTGTGATAGGTAGGTGTATCAATGTGTTGTATGACCAGATTTATGTAAAGTGAATTAAGATGTATCATGATGTTTTTACCATGTTTTGAAGAAATGTGTGTACCACCTTGTTATGTAGCAATTAATGTTATGTTGTGATGTTATTATGTTCATCGTATATCTGAGTTGTGTGATATGTAATGATTCATGTTGTGATTTAGGGTCATACGGTGAGTGTATGAACCCTATCGTATTGTGATTGCACTTTGGGTGCAGAATGTGGTAAAGTGATGTATTGCACCCTGTGAATGTATGATTGTGATCTACCCCGTATACATACCATACGTGAGACGTTATGGTAGCTATGTGTGTACCACCATGGTGTTAGTGATGTAGTTATATGTTATGTTGTGAGCCTTACACTAACCGAACTGAGGGAAATCGGTAGACTGTGTATGTATGGAGTGAGAAAATGTGTACCATTGACCAGTCACTCGAGCCGAGTACGAGATAGGAAGTGGAGCCTTACATAGGCTGAAAACCCACTTTCGTTTGTTTGGTATGTGTGACACTTGTTCAACGGGTGTCATGCATATTGTGTTTCGCGGACACCTCAGGCTCAGTAGATGGTGACTTGTACTCTTTTCTCTCTCCCGATATGGTTGTCGTATGGATTTAACCTATGTGACTTTGACTATGTTGAGCCTTGTTGAAGTTGTGGCGAGATGATTTTGATTGAGATGATGACAGTTGTATTATTGATATGTATTTTACGAGCTGAGGCTCGATGTTCCGAGTGCTAGCAACTCGTTGAGTACCCCTTGGTGGCCAGATAAGGCCACACAGTTATCGTAATGTGACATTATTATAAGTTGATTTTATTCGTAAATTGAGCTTTTTACTTTATTTTGTAAGGACCAGCAACTTTTCTTGATTGCAATGCGTTACAATTTTGGGCATTTCCTTGGTTTGTGGCACTAACATGTGGATTTTGATACTAACTATGGCTATTTGGCCATTTATTTTGCTTGATTTTGGGTCTTCTTTTAAATTTGGAATTTTTACCGCCTTGCCCAAGGCTTGTACTTTGCCACTTGGCACTTAGATTGGATTGTTGTCTTTGGTTCTATTATCGTGATGTGTGGAATAGGGTCATGGGATGCACCATGGAATGGTTGGACCTATGGACCCGCTTCGTTGTATAGAGTACGCCCCAAGGAGTACATGAATAACTAGCGGGTTGTTGAACCACGCGTTATTATGTCACTTGGGTTAGGAGTGTTCGAACTCTATGTGTCTTGGACCATAGGGTCAACCGGCCTCCTTGAGGGAGGCATAAGAGTTTGAGGGAGGCATAAGAGTTTGAGGGAGGCATAAGAGCTTGAGGAGGCATAAGAGTTTGAGGGAGGCATGAGGAGGCATAAGAGCTTGAGGGAGGCATAAGAGTTTGAGGGAGGCATAAGAGTTTTATGATATTATTTGTCTGTATGGTTGATGTTTCAGGATATATGTTGAGTTATTGTGATGTTTGGTAGTGGTCTTTTGATGTATGTGTTACTCATGTCAGATGGATATGTGTTGTGATGTTGTGAACATGTCATTGATTCCCTTGTGGACACTATGTACCTGTAGCATTTGTTTGGAGTTATGTGAATTTGTTTCATCGATGCAAATTGAGGAAATGTCTGGTGAATTGTAGTACTCTTTTGTTTGAGTATTTAATATGTCAGTCATTGATGTGTGTCGAGTACTATGTTATGTGGACTGTGCCTATTCCATTCCGTATTTGAGTAACCCTTTTTGTGGTGTAATACAGACATGAAGAATATACTTGTGTGCTTGTGAATCTGTAGTGTCTTTTGAACCTGATAGGGTGTTGTATTAGCAGTTCATGTTGGGCACCCACAATAAGGAATAAACCAAAACTCTTGATGATGAAATTTTCTAAAAAAAAAAAGAAATTAAACTAGAGAATAATGATAATGGAAAGGAACTAATGAAATAATAAAAAAGAGGAGCGCAATCTTCACAGAACCTTGAAAGTTAAAATTTCTACCAAATGATCCTAAGGCTACCTTGTGACCCTGCTTTAATTAACTAAAATTTTAAACCATAAAGTGTACTTTCTCCTTTGCATGTTGTTGGTTACGTGCCTTTTCTTTTCCTCTGTGTTATGTCGCATCGAGGACGATGCTTTCTTAAGGGGAGGAGAATGTAATGCCCCGTTTGGCGGTAAACCCTTTTCGAAGGTTGATTGGGCTAGTAACTTTCCTTGAAGCCATTTCCATCCTGCTCCTATTCGTTGTCGAGCCAAGGACTTTAACCCATCGACAAGGGTTGATGAGTCGGACGTTTGGTTTATTATCGCTTGGGGTTGAAGGTTTTTGTTATGAGTTGGGATAGAACCCTTTGTTAGTTGTCGAGAGAATTAAAAAAGGCGTTGATGAGTTCGGACGTTTAGTTTTTTCGACTTGCTTGCTTTGTGATGAATAAACTTATTCTTGAGTTCTTGTTGGAGATGTTTGGTGACTACGGTAAATTTGGATTATATACACTTTTTTTTAAGTATATCTGTTGTTGCGTATTTCATTTACATGGGATTATATTTTAAAAATAAAATACCCAGAAGACATGGGTGTAGAACGATATATGTATTTATACACTAGTAAATCGAATCCTTAGATTCGAGTGTGTGGCTTCAGTTCGCATTATGCAATTTTTGTGTGGCATGCACCCAATCGGCATTGGTCTAAATGATAATCATGGTGTATGAGTTAGTTGTTTGCGTGGTGGATGTTGACTCGCCCTTGTGAAATAGTTGTTTAATGGCCATGTGCTTGGTCCATGATGCATTAAGAAGCAAAATATTGGTGTGTGGCGCAGGTTGGAGGGGATTGTTTTAAAATCAAATTTTATCTACTTGTGCTGAGGCCCTCTATCCCTCACCCCCTTCCTGCCGTCTAGACTAGTACGTGGCCATCTCCCACTGGCCTTACCTCTGCCAGCCGCCCCACCTTCTTTAATTCCTTTGATTTGCAAATTTCTTGCGCCCTGTGCTAACTGCTTTCTTTGACCTATTCTGGCCGCGTGCACAAGGAGGATTGTTTTGTTGGGATTTGAGATGTGGCGTGGAAACCCGAGTCCAATGGAGTCGAGTGTTTGGGAGCTCTTGATTGTTGTTCCTCTCCTTGCCATGGCCGCATAGGTTTTTTTGCAACGATTTTCCATTTGTGTCGGTCGTGTTTAGAATGGGGCCGAATGTTTTGTAGTTAAATGCTTTTCAATGGTTGCAGCCGCCTATTCCTTCCTCCTCCTTGCTCGTGAAGTTGAGTGAGTTAAGTGCGGCAGTGCTTAGCGGGTGATCCCGAGGGAGCCGTTGGTGTTGATCTGCTTTGTTATTGCAGTTGCACGCGACCACAGTCGTGATCAGTTGTTGCAAAATCTTGCAGCTGTAGTAGAAGAACGAGATAAAGTTTTAGTTGAGCTATCTTGCCTTTTCATTTTGGAAAGTCACTTCCAGCCAGGCTGCAGGCACGTTTCAGTATAGTGGAAGCCTTCGTGAGCGCCTCCAACAAGCAGGTTGTCCAACTTTGTTGTTATCTGTTCAGCATCGACTACACCCTCAAATTCGGGATTCTCCTTCAAGGTGACAGATCACACCCACGGGCACAGGAGATCTATGCAATGTTGGAGAAAATGTCTTGGGAGATGAAGGTAGTAGGATATTTTTCAGATCGAGCATGCCTTGCGAGTTGTATCTTCATATCGACTATGTGACGGTGAGGGTGTTACCAATGAGACTGATGAAATTTATTTACAAAGAGTCTCTATTGAGATCTTACTTGTTGTAGGATGTAACTCATGGAAGAGAATCTCATAGGGCGGATCATTTCATATCGAGTATTTATGAAGCACTTTTTGTTTTGTATAATATGAGCTTCTTCAACGAGTCACCGACTTGGCAGGAAAAAGGTTTTTTCATTGGACTAATCACACCTTAGGTGCGCAATTGCGGCTGAAAGCGTTTGCACCGAGTGTTTGATGTTGTCCTCAATCTAATGAAGGAAAAGGTTTATTGATCATCACGGTAGATGCCTACAGAGCGGGAGCGTGATGTAATCGGTATATCTCGTGTCGAGCTTCAAATCATGGGGTTGGTTTGTAGCTGTTTTTCACCGCGCGTGAATGTGGCGCCTAGCACGAGCTCATGAGCACTTTGGGTTAAGGGCAAGCAGCGGCGGCATTGAACAATCATATGCATATGGAGATGGCGTTTTAAACCGGGCATGTTAAACTGCCCTTGCGATCTTCTGCTACCCTTTTATTATGTCATGAATTGAATGTCATTTTATTTCTTTTATACATTATGGCATTTAGAATGGGCTTACTGCTTTTTCCTTGTGAATCGACCCTGATTGAAGGAAAGGAAGGATTTGTTGGAAGTTGTTTGTTTTTCATACCACGATAATTGTGATGACTTTGTATACATTCCTTTACTGCCTCATTTTTTTTTGAAATAAAAAAGAGTATCCGTCATGTGATAGCAAAATAATGGTTGAAGTTTTATATTTTGTGGGTGTTAGATCTTTAACTGGGTACTTTCTGCTTAATTCTTAAAATTCGGGTGACATTTAGAGACAATAGTGAACAATGGCCGTTGAGTTCGATTTCTAAACCAGCGATAGTAGAGATATAAACTTGAGCCATGAATAACATTAGTGGATATTTGTAGATTTGTCGACTCATGGCGATTTTAGGCTAAATGTTTGTTTTTGTCTTGGTAAAAATCTTTTCTTGGGCTGAATGTGTGTAGACCTCGCATAGTGAGCATGATGTTTTCTTAGAGGCCTACGTGAGTGAAATATTGAATGCTCAATACGAGATCTGTGACGTGAGTCACTTTGTATCATAAGATAAAGAGTTCAATCGAACTTTGTAGTAGCGAGATGTTTTCTTTGGAGCGACTATGAGGATAGGTCGAGTAGACTATCGTGAAATAGATGGGTATGCCCAAGCTATTCATATGTTGTTTTAGAGATGGAAGAGAAGGCTTAGTTCGCAGGAAGAGTATTTTGCCTTGTATTCCTCCTTCGCTGACTGTAAACCTTGTGTTTGTGACTCGAGTTGGGTCACGGTAGAGGATCTTGTGTCGATTCACTTATGTTTTCAACAGACTATCCCTTACTTGTTTAAATTCAAGTATCGAATGAAATGGGTTTTTATTAAATCCATTATGTAGCTTAGCAAACCTTGATAATTAGGTAGGGATTTTACGAGTAAGTGTTATTGAGGCATGTATGAAAATAGAATGGTTACCTTTCTTGAATTGGGTTAGACTTGTATGAAAATGGAAAGGGTAGGAATCGACTCGAGTTACATACTTTAGTGAGCTAAGTCCTTAATCTCTTACAATGATCATACGAGGGGTGGATTACGGGTTTATTGCTGATTATGTGATGTAAGATAATAACAACCTTTGGTGAAAAGACTTCTTCTTGATCCTTGCCTGTGTAATCCAACTATAGTTGTTGTATGTAATTTTAGTTGGATAGAATCTAATTTATTTAACTTCTTGATGAAAAATAATTAGGTTCGGTGAGAATTGCTTGGTATATTGAATCTTCAGATTTAGTTATAGTGTTGTGAGTATTATATGTATGTTGGTTTATTCAGCCGAGTGAAGTTAACTTTAATCTTTGACTGATTTGTGTTCATATATGGTTGGGGCCTATATTCTTCTTAAAACATGGATGTGCGTTAATGCAGTCTTGTTAACAAGCAATTTTGAATATGTTAAGTCATTTGAGTGATCTTTATCCTTTTGGTTAATAATATTAGAATGATTTTGGGTGTTAGATTTCAATCACGTAACCCATAGGATTACATGACTGAAATCTCAATACTCTGACCAGTTGTCTTCACCAATAAGGTCTCACCTTGTTTGTCTTTGGAATATCTCTCTCACTTGAATATTGGGATTCCTCCTTGTTGGCTGGTATAAATCTCTTCATCTTGTGAAACATATTGATTAGTGGTTGTGATTTGATCCATTCTTGAGTTTAGAATTTTACTTTCATGATATTATAAAATGTTAGCTTCTTTGTTGAAATGGGTAGTCTTAACATGCTCGGTTCTATGAACCTGACTCTAGTTAATATTTGTGCGAGATGGATTATGCGAGTAGACTAGAAGAAAAGAGTGTAAAAGTTTCATCTGTACCATTTATGAAGTTCCTTGTAAAAATGTCCAATGCATTGTAAATTGTGTAGCATTGCTTGAAAGAGAGTTTATATGACCTCTTGCTGGAATTGTTCGGAGAATTACGTGAAGTAGTAGTTTTGTCCTTTTTGTAATTTGGCTAGTAACTCTTCTTAGTGAAAAATGTTATTCAATCCTTTCACTGGCATAAACATTGTAAAACTTTGATCTTGAGAATTAAGTGTTAAATTAAATCTTTCTAAGACTTTGTATTGATGGGTTATATGTAAGTTTTAATGGGGTGGCTTTTCCTTACAGAAGTTACCTAAAAGTTTTATTCAAATAAATCTGTTGTAGAGGAGATCCACTCGAAAACAAACAATACCTTAAGTAATCAAGAGTGAGACTATCCTTGCAAAGTGATTTTATATAACGTGTTATCCCTAACTGAACTAGTAAACACTACTCTTTTGGTGAACGCTTAAAACAAGCTTAAAGGAAAACAATGGTTAGTTTCTAATAAGATTTAACAAGTAAGAGAAGAAAATTTTGAAACCACTCAATTTATCTCTAAGACTATTTATAAGTGAGTAGCTTCCTCTTGATAAGCCCTTTCGGTGAAGCCTAAGTAAGAGCGCTAATAATCACGTATAAAACCTCAAGCTTCAATTAAACCTCAGTAAGAACTAATGACGTCTTAAGGGTGAACTCATTTGACCTTCTTCCTTTAACTTTATCCAGGGTACCTTGTAATTTTCTCTTAAGTTTGTTGAGCGTGAACCGATGTTGTCATAAGGGCATGAACGAGTTCTAGTAACGTAAGTGTGAGTAGATGGCCTGTGGAATTAAATTACCATCTCTATCAAATAAATATATAAAACAAATAATTGTTATAAAGGAGAAGACTTTAAGTGAACTACATATACGTGTATAAGAACATAACTCGGTTGGTAAGATGTTTTATGTGAATCATATATTGAACCCTTACGAAAACTTAAGTCATGAGTTAAAGGGTGTCTTATCAAAATAAATAACCACTAATCATTTCATTGTGGCTTGCCCTAGTTTGTGAGAGTGTCTTGTGGTTGGGCTTCTATGTTATTCTGTCCAAAATAAAGAAAAAAAGTATTTTATCCTTTTGGGTGTGAACGTTTCCGTGCTAACCTTGTGGTCATCCCCGTAACAAGTGGTTCCAGAGTTGGTTATAAGTGACATGTTGTAACGGGTTTTGTGTGAAGTAAGACATGTTGTGTGTGTTGGTTTTTGTGTAATGGGAAAGTTAAGTCAAACAAACATATTTGAGGTAGGAGGATTAGTACTCAAATAAAATAACTTCAAAACCACAAAGACAAGGAAATGAAAGGAAATTTTGAACCCAATTAATTAGGACCATATTTTCTTGTCACTAAGTATGGTGTTACAACATACAAACTAGACCACTCTTATGGTTAGGAATTAAAGTAAAACATGAATGCAATACATCTCAAGTGGTTCTATTCTTGAGTATGATCTTCCATAAGAAAGAAAGAAAATACAAGAAAAATAAAAAAGAAAATAAAGCAGGCATCAATTGTGAATAGCTTTAGAATTTTTTTAAAAAACAAAAAAAATCAAATATGTTAGAAAAAACCTAAACATTTGAGAAAATCCTTGTAGGAAAAAACCAAAAAAATAACAATGTGAACAGTAGCCTTGAAAATTATCTTGAGATAACACCAAACACAGATAGAAAATGATTCAAAAGCTTGTCGCTCAAAAAACAAAGTACTAGTTTTCTTACTTTTAGTTGTTGATTTGTATGGTTTTGATTGCATTGATTTTATTTGTTGAATTCTATAAATTGGATTCATTTATTATATTGAGTGATACTTTAATATTTTTTTCATTACATTTAATTCATTTTATATTACATATTTGTATATAGTTGTGTTGTGTTAATTAGATTCGATTAAGGAAAGTTTGTTGTTTTCTTGTATAGTTTATTTTCATCATATCATGTATCATATATCATCACATATATACATCATATATCAATAAAAATATAAGCTACATAATCATAAACATGAATATTAAACATGTATGCTAAAGTGACATCATATATAATCACCAAGAGGGTAAGAAGGACCACCTTTGTCCCCCTCGAACATAAACCGTAATAAAAACGTGAACAATTATAAGTGTCACACTGAAAAAAAACATGATATCATCTCTTGTTATCTCATACACACAATAAGGTAAGTAGAACATGAATTATCTCATCAAAACATGCCATGTCATATAAATGTTATATCATAAGTCAAAAACATGTGATATAATCATAAAACATCATAAATAAAGTCCAAAATTATCATGGTAAGCATACATATGTGTTTGTAAAAATATAAATGCCCATATACAATGTGTCTCTATATATAATAATCTAGATACATAGTATGCCATCATGGGAAACTATAAAAATGTTCCTTCCAGGGAGGTAAATCCAAAAATAATACATATCCATCGATAAAAAATACACCTTCGTATTGAGGAATACATCAAAAAAATATATACATCTATAAATACATTATGAAATAAAGAGTCATGTTTGACTTGATCCCTCGTGGGGGATTCCTTGCCTCCAGGATGTTCGGGATCACATCACATGTGACCCCTAGCTATGCTATCGGATGCTCTAATGATCTTCCCAATGCCACTACTTTGTGAGGCCATCAAGCTAATTGGCTCATGGAATTTTTACTAAAGTCGGGAGATCTTTGTGTCTCTTCGATGACATCATAATAAAAATACCTATAATATCCAACCTTTCCTATAGCTGCAACTAGGTCCATGTGCACATGAGGTGTAACAACTTCCCCGATCTCTAACATAAGGAAACCACCTCTACTAAAAATTTGAACACCTCACCCTATGCTAGTCCCAATCAGCCCAGAGATAATTTCTCTCCATATTAACCACTGTGCAGCTGCACCTCTTGAGATAATATCTCTCGATGGCTCATAGTGTCGATGAGTGACTAGCTTATTCTCTCTCTCCACAGAGTTGGGCCGTATCTACCACACTGTGATCCCTCTCAATAGTGAATCGATCTCTCTCTTTGGTAACCTAGAGCTGAAGAGCTATGAACTACTGTAACTATTGTTGGAATGTAGCTAGCTCACCTAGGCACTTTGTGGAATATTATCCCATTCCCCACCTCATGGGACTCTATGGTGGAGTCCCCCATCCATTTCATTTTCCTCCTCCTTAGATGTGGAGGCTAATATACATATGCCTATGGAAGTACCTTTACAAAGGAACACCTACACCCACCTACATGGACATTTGGGGCATCTCAATTTGTGTGTGTAGATTTGATTATGTAGGAACATGTCTTGGTGCTCTTTGTATCTCTCCCTACACTTGTCCATCCACACCATCTCCATTAGATTCATCATCATCACTCCCATCATCACTACCACATCCCTCACTGGAACCTTCACTTTCCTCTCCCTCTACAAGACTACTTCTCTAGAGGTGGCCGCACTCCTCCATCCCATGGAGCCTAAAAGATGGTCAAACACCTTGGTAATACTATAGCATACCAAGAAGGATAGGTTGTTGAAAGCCATGGATAAATGAACTACCTCAATGGTGCCCATGCCAATGGAACCATCTCCAAAAATTATCTCACATTCAATGTGTACTAATTAGTAGCCTAATTTCAAAGGTCTCTTAGTGCAAGGCATCCATACCACATCTATCCCGGGAATATCCTAAATGACACAAAATTTCATTTTCTCGATACACTCTATAATACTCAATCATATAGCTACGAATCCCAATAAGAAAGTGATTGACTAACGCAGGTGGGCTCAATGCATCCTCTAGCCCCGGGTAATATCTAAAAGGCCTCCATATAATCATCTGACTGAATGTCAACAAAATCACAATGATAGAAATAAGTATGTCCCATGTGCCCACACACATCATCACCAACAGGAGCATAACTAAAGAATGAAGACTCATCCATGGCCCTAAGCTCATAATGCTTCCATAGGAAAACCAATAGCTATATGGTCCTAGGCCCATATCTATAGTAATGTAGCAAACCCCACGGTCTTCTAACCATAATAGGTAATCAAGTGAAAATCACAATATAAATACATGAGTATACACTTTAAAGTAGTTGTAGTGCTCTCCTCTACAAAGACCTCAAATCAAAACTATCGGGAATAGGGGAATGATTAACCCATATTTTCAGTAAGTAGAATGCCATTAATAAATTCCATAACATACGGTGACACATCATCTAAACTCGGATATGAGAAATACTTATGCATCTCAATATCATACCCCATCAAGGTATCTCATCTAAACTAATTAGCTCAATAAAGCTATATGTAATCTATGTGTGGCATCACTCTCATACTCTATCATATGGCCATGAATCAGCACTCCTAAAATCCTCCAAACATTCTCTAGTGTAATCATCATCTCACAAGTCGGGAGCCATAAATATTGGCTCTCGTTGTGCCACCTCTCAGCTAAGGCTATAAGGAGGATGTGGTCCAACATAATATGTGGCATCTATGCCATGTAACTAATCCCTATCCCATATAGAGTGATGTCTAAATACTTATTCTCACGTTGCGAGAAGGTCACCTCAAATTTGGCCAATCATCTATGTCACTCTTGCACATGTAGGGAAGGTAGTTGTCTTTGTAGGATAACACAAAGAACTTATTAACATCTCTTATATCTAATGATGGCTAACACTTGTCCTATTCATCCCTATATTATGGAAGGAAATTTCCCCTTTTTCTTCTAAGTGTTTCCCAAACTTGCCTTTGATGCATGAACACCCTTAGGATGGATGCACACCTTTTCTAGCATATGCGCGTTCAACACACATACACCCCCTTTCTATCACTTATGCTCTCAACCTAGTGCATGTGCCCAAAACCTTTTGACCACCCTTTTCCCTAATGTATACATTCCCCTTTCGATGCATTCCCACCATTTGTTGTACTTGCACCCATGTGCATTTGCCCTAACTACACCGGTGCTTACGCGCCTCTTTCAATAGATGCCCATACATATATGCCATTTCAATGCATGTAACCACGTGTACATACCCTTCTAGTGCTTGCACATTTTTCAAAATGCATGCGTGCCCATGAGCCACACATACATTATCGCCCCCTAAAACCTAAATAAAAAACATTAAATGCAATAAAAATAAGCAAGGAATAATGGTACTCATGTAGATTCCATTGTTAAAAAAACATGTACTCCTAAACTATATCTCCTCACCTCATATGTCTATAAACTTGTGCCATTTCTCCTCGGTGTTAGAGTAAAATTCAATAGTAAAACTATAAAGGGTCGGTGTGCAAATGAATTACTCGCATGATGATTTTACCCCCCTCGAGAGGGGTATCTATGGTCATTTTTACCCACTGGAATGCATTCTCACTTTTCATAATGGCCAAAAGGTGTGATTTGACCTTCGGGATCATTCTACCTTCCTCCATCACCCCATGACGATGTTTAATTTTAATAAATGATCATTTTCTCCTTTTTCATCCGTGGGGCATATTTTGCCCCGGCATTTGCATTTCTTCTACATGAGCATTTTTTCTCACTTTCAGGTGATTTTCCATCCTACCTCCTAAAAAAAAAATTTTTTAAAAATCAATATTTTCAAAAAATTCAAAAAAATTGTTAAAAATCCAAAAATTTGTCAAAAAAATCAAAAATTTGTAAAAGTTGGTATAATGTTGATACGTAGCTAAAGCCTATGTCAAAACATTTTATTAAAATCATATATTTCTTGCATTTTCACTATTTTTATAACAATGATTCACGGATCATTTGGATCTACCCCATTAACAAAATTTGTTCTGCTTGCTTTGTTTGTACTATCTTGGCACAACATGTTGCCTAGTACTATTTCATAGTGCATGAATGCTTTTTCATTGGACCCCTGTGTCCACCATATTTCCCCTGCATGGATCCTTTCTTGGGGTACCACTTTTAACCCTTGTCATTACACACAAACATTTGGGAACTGCAGCTCGATAATAAAACATTTGTGCAACTATCTTAGACATTGTTAGTTTAAGTATGTGTGTTTGTACTTTTTTCTGTTAGGTTGGATTTTTACTTTTCGTATTGCATTGCATTCTCTATGTTGCATGGATTTGTTTTTAGAAATGGATAGTTGGTCGTCTTATGGCTTTTCATGTCATTATACTGATTCATGTCATATGCTTACATTTTTAAAACGTACATGCGATGAGGAAGATCACTAATAATATGATGAAAATAAAGTTTTTAAAAGGCACTAGATGGATGTTATCTCAATCCCCCTTCCTCATACTAATTTTTCTTCTATATTCTCTCTCTCCATCACACTCAGCTTCACCATTCTTCCTCTACATTTACACACACTAATCTCAATAAAAATACAAAATATTTGGTCTCGACCTTCGAAGAAGGAATCTCCTTGTCAACTTGGTTATTCAGTATGATGGGGAAGATGAGAAATGCCAATAAAGGTAGGATAATTATATTTCATGGGTACTTATTACCACGAGACTAATTTAGTTTCCCTTCTTCTCTTCGCACTATTTCTACTACTCCATTTGGGGTATCTTACTCCTTCTTCATCTTCTGTCTATTCCATTCATCTTTTCGATCTTGGTCAAATTCTTTCATCACCCTATCACACTCCAGGGGGCATCCTTCATTCTACTAATGTTTCTTCTACCCTTATAAATTTTTTTCTTGTTTATGTTTGTCTACTATCTTTGAAGTGGTGTAGCTTACACCACTCCAAAGAGGAGCAAATGTAGACACCTATAATTTTATCAAAGCATTGTTATCACTAACATTGCACTAATTGTTCTAGTCCCCACAAATTGATGACACTTCATCAAT
Organism: Taxus wallichiana var. yunnanensis; assembly: GCA_018340775.1. Lineage (NCBI taxonomy): Eukaryota > Viridiplantae > Streptophyta > Pinopsida > Cupressales > Taxaceae > Taxus > Taxus wallichiana. Next base: position 101,434,148 of record CM031241.1, read on the forward strand.
TAGTATTATTTTCTAATAAAATTCTCTTAATTAACTACTAGATGTTTATTAAACCTCCTACCATGCATTTGACCAATAAATCTTCTTATTAGTTAATTCCGCTTCTAACACACTCAAAATCGATCAAAACCTCCTCTTGATGCTCCCAAAAATATTCTAAAGCTTACTTGGGATTCCTAATTAATCCTAAAAGGTTAATTAGCTTCTAATCCTAGTCAAATCTTGCTTTGACTTGCTAAAAGTGATTTTTGGACTTACCTTTTGTCCCACATGCACCAAAATCATTCCATTCTTGGAATTGGAAACCTATAAATAGAACCCTCCTCCTCATCATTTCTAAGAACACTTTTCCTCCTCTAGCATAAACTATAGGAAATTAGGATCTTGATAATTTCTCCATTTGTTGAGATAATATCTTAATAGTGCATCCATTAACTCAAGCTTGAGTAATATGGAGAGAACCATATGGCCTTGTAGCCATTAATGGTGAGACTTCATTCTCAAACCTTGAGATCATATTAACAATCAAAACTAATTGTTAAGGATCTTCTTAGGTTCATTTCAAGTTAGCATTCAAAGAGTAGAGATTGATTTAGGCATGTTAGTTTGATTATTGTCAAAGTTATATGCATGTTTAAGAAATTAGCCTCCCTAATCTCTTATCTTGATGGTTCTTGTTAGGTTAGTTAAGCTTTGAAACTTCTTAAGTGTTCTAGTTTCATTTCTTAAGCTTTCTAATTTTCACATGAATACACCAAGGCAATTCTCTAAACATATATATAAAGTATTAATATTAGAAAAGAATCAATCCTTATGTGGAACCACCTTTGCATTTATATGAAAAGGGTCAATGTCGAATTAGAGGCCCCAGGATGCAAAAGTGAAAAATAAGTCTGTTCTTCCAGCAAGGGTTTTGCATTTGAAGAAGGGAAATCTTGTTGATTATAAATTAGGGGTGTTGTTCGGGGCCGGATATGAAGGATAAAACTGAAGGGCTAAATAAAATGGTAGGAAGAAGAGGCAAACTAGGAAGAGTTTGGTTTTGTCTACATATCTACGTCGTAAGGGCTATGGAATGGAGGAAGTGAAGATTTAGTATATGCAAAATTTCCATGCAAGTTCTCGGCACAGTTGAAGATGGAGACGAGGAAGGAAATATGACATATTGGACATTGTTTGGGTTAACATGCGCAAGATACACATTGGAGGGTGAATGTTTTCTTACATGTTAATGGCGGCTGTGCTCAACGTTAATATAATCTTTGATTTTTACATAAACCTCCCTTCTTATTTCTCGCTTGTGTGGAGTGGACATGAGAACAATATAATGTTTTGAAAAGAAAATCATGTTTAAAGAATCAAAAGGAAAAAAATAGCTTATTTAGTCATGTATGTAGTTAAAAAAACAAATGTATTTTGTGATATATGTGAATATTTCTAGGGATGTTTTTTATTAAAAACTTAGCAACATTTAATATTTAAGTATACACACTTTTTACACCGTAGCAAGACAAAGAACTTAACAACACTTAAATGAAAATTGAAATGATCTTACAAAGTGTTGATGTTCTACACAATACAAATAGTGTTCCTCTTCACATAATCCTTAATGTATATGGTCAACAATGTTTTAGGAATCCACAAGTTTTATTTTGTTACAAATAAAGTAATGCAATTCACTAGTCATTTAAAAAATTAAATGTTTCACCAAAAGTATTTCCTCATACAAAAAAATGAGATCCATTCTATCTAAATATATAGATTTGCCTCTATGTTTATATCTAAATACATCTCTCTTGATAAGCATGTACAAAATTTAAGCCAAAAAAGTTTGATAGTTTCATAGTTTTTGACAATGTACAACTTTACTCTTCTTTGCAGGGCCTAAAGGGAAAAGGCTATCATATTTTGCTATTCCCAAATTGTTTGTAGTCTTCATTCCTTCAAGAAAAAAAAGAAAATGAAAAAAATACTTAGGAAACAAACAAGGGAAGTAAATTTTGCTCAAACGGTGAGGTTTTATTGACAAGGAGAAGGAACGAGAGGTCGAAATCAATTTTAAATATATGTTCGCAGCTAAGCTAGAAATAAATAAAGGCTTCCAAAATGTTAGGAAACTTAAAAAACATTGCGATCGAGCATTCTAACATCCAACTTGGGACGCTTCAAAGCGGCCTCACAGGGATCCAACTCCTTATCACGTAACAAATCATGCCAACGGTGAAGGCACATGGCCCTACATGCCAGTATTAAAAAGGGTGGCTATTGTTTCATCTTCACTAACAAACACTATTTTTGTTTTCCTATACCATAAAATAGAAGTGAACAAGCCATAAAAGAATTCATCAACACATTATGTCGAAATTCTCTACATCAATAATAAAACATGCTTTTAAATCCATGAAATTATGAAGTCTTAACATATGTTAACTTGTAAATCCCATGTTTTTACATTCCAACATAAAAATTTAATATCTATATAACAATAAATTTTTTTTTAAAATTCCGTAAAAATAAAAAAATACATTTATACATTCTATTCTATTGCAATTGTCATTGTCTACACCTCCAATACACGTCTATTAAAACAAAGCAAATTCAT